>CM077444.1:22205725-22763225 GCA_039654765.1 Mylopharyngodon piceus
TATTGGACCCATTTAAATTCTGCACAGAATGCTATATTTTAAAGCGATACGGAGGAGATTAGGAGGAAACTGAGGCTTTATCAAGCTCAACAGCTTGCTGAGCTGTGATATAAATGAAACTCTATTGGCTATTTTAAAAAAGGGGAGGAGCTGTTCAATATGTCCCGCCCTGTCTTCCTGTTTCAGTGGAAATTACGTCAACGCATTGAATAATGCTGTGCGTTTCAAGGCACTTCAGTGATTTTTTTCAAGATTTTTCAATATAGTACCAGTGGGGTAGAGTGTGCCAGATGCTTGGGGGTAAGATGTGTCAGTGGGAAATGAAGGAAATACTATTACAAATTACTATTAAGTGAAAGTGAGGTGACATGTAGCCAAGTATGGTGTCCCGTACTCGGAATTTGTGCTCTGCATTTCACCCATCCAAGTTGATTATTGAACACACACTGTGAACACATACCCGGAGCAGTGGCCAGCCATTTTTGCTGCGGCGCCCAGGAAGAGATTGGGGGTTCGTTGCCTTGCTCCCCCCACCTACATTTCCTGCTGGTACTGAGACTCGAACCCATGACCTTCGGGTTAAAAGTCCGACTGTCTAACCATTAGGCCTCAACTGCCCATTAGAAATTCTATTATGTTGATGATTGAAAATTGTTTCACTACATTAACATATTCTGACCATAAATATTTTTTCTGGGTGGTTCAAGAAAAATGAATAATGTGTACCAAAATAAGAGTGCAATTGTGCATTAAAAATAGTTTAATAGTTCTCACTTAAATTCTTTCTCAGCTTATGTAACAGGGATGGGCTAGTTCAAGACTTGTATAAGGACTATTGTTCTTCTCTGAAAAGTGAAGTGCTGCCCTATCTGTGTTTATGTAACATTCAACCAAACATGACCTCCCAAGTATCCTTGAAATAGCCCTTATCCAGCCGCACGTCCGGTTTCATGACACGTAGAACAAGAGGTGCTCTCCGTAACCCTCCTCTTTGTCAGGTATGATTAGAAAATAAATTAGTTGTTGGATTAGTACAGACAAGAGGTTCGTCTGCTGCGGGTCTGGATGCTGAAGTCTGGAACTCTTAATGGAATGCAAATTGATTTCTTCAGTTCTTCAGTCCTTCCTTTCTGGTGAAGAGAAATGTCGTCATGCCTTTGATGAAAAGAATGTCTTCTTGTTTCTTTCATATAGTCTGCCTTTTCATCAGAGGCCATGAAAGTAAAAGCTAAATCCTCTTAGTGGGCAATAGTTGTGGCATTGCGTTTATTGAGGAGTGACTGAAGGTGGGATGTCAGTAGTGACGTGCACATTAACTTTTTTGTTCACCAACCACTGTGGCTAGTGATTTTCCAAAGTTACTAGCCACTCAGCATTTTCACAGGCCAATATTAATATTATCTCCTAATTCGGCAGCAGGTATATTAGGCTGCTGTTACTTTAAGACCTGATGCACAGATCCATTATACCGTTACACATGCGTTTTCTTTCTCAACTGTTTACGTTCACTTAACACATAACTGACTGTGTTTACGTGAATACTCACCAAGACCGGCATTTTGACATTATTTTGTGTGTATTTGACTGTTTAAGCGCAATAAGCAGCGAAAAAGAACTCAATTCAGTACTGAGAGGCACAAAAAAACATGATTGCACAAAAAAAATTATATAACACTTAATTTTAGCATTTACTCTCCCTTTCGAGTGCCATGGGAAAAGCATGCTGGGAAATAGAAATCCCAGCCCAGTTTTAGATAAACTTTAGTTCACCTAAATGAAAAGAAATGAGTTTATACAACTCAAAACAATGAAACAGTTCAGTTTACTTGAAATATGTCAGTGCTGTGAACTCAATAGAAAAAGTAAGTTCTAAATACTCATAACAGTTCATTTAACTGAACTAATTTGTTTAATTTAAGTTTGTCCTACTTAAACCAATAAATTATTTTGAGCGTATTGTAAAGTGTTACCATTAAATTATATGCATTTATTAATATTAAAAATAATTACTACATATAATATGTACTCAGACATATTGATTAAAATGTCTTATAACCATTTAAAATGAATTAGTGATGGTAAAAAAAGGTGATTAAATGATGAACAATATATTAATTATATTTACAATTGTCATTTCTGTCAATTCGTCACCATTACTGAACTTAAAGCGCAGTGTATTTTGAGATTCTCTACAAAAGATACATGCAAAGCTGCCTTAGAATACACTTCAGGAACAAGCACACACATTAAAATCCTTCTACACAGGCTGCTCACTAGAAAAAAAGAAATGCACTTTTCCTTTTAAGCGCTGTTTTCCTGTTTTTTTTTCCCTCGTTGAGCATTTTCTTTTATTTTATTTTGAGCTTTTTGTTGTGTAGAGACTCATAATGGAGAAAACTTGCACATTTGATAAAGCATTAGGCCTATCTCTTTTTCCACGGAAAGTCACTTTGCTTGAGTGCTGGCGCTGTTAGCATGTTCACGGCACTCCCTGGTTAAAATCATTAGCAGCCCATTGACTGGATTTTCTGTCTGCTCCTCTCCCTCCTTCTGAGAGCTTTAACCAGTAGGGAGTGTCATGTTTCATCATTTCAGCCTTTCTGAAAATCAGCTGATTGTCATGGGATTTTCTGTAGACGTGCTCCCAGAAATGGCTTCCATGAAGGAAACTCTACTCCTGAATGTGTAGTTGCTCATTACTTGAACTGAAATTCCCATCTTCCACTTGACATGCAGCATGAGACATTGTCATTTTTCAGTTCAACTAATATATACACTGCTAAGTTTTGGGTCGGTAAGATATTTTTATGTTTTTGAAAGAAGTCTCTTCTCTGCTCACCAAGACTGCATTTTTGATTAAATAAATGCAGTCTTGGTGAGCAGAGAAGAGACTTCTAAAAACTGTAATATTGTGAAATATTATTACAATTTAAAATAGCCATTTTCTATGTGGATATATTTTAAAGGGGGGGAATCACACACAGTTTCTGCCAATCTCATGTTAATCTTGAGTACCTATAGAGTAGTAGTGCATCCTTCATATCTCCAAAAAGTCTTTAGTTTAATCATATTTATAAAAGATACATACGCTGTACCGAGTATTTCCGAAAACAGCCGAGCGCCTGGAGGCGTGACGTGTGAGCGGAGATAGAGTGACGAGCTGTCACGAGCACGCGCAGCTTTTGTGAGATCGGCCGCAAGCTATCAATGGTCAGCTAAACAACTGTATTTAAACACACACAATACACCATTGCATTATCCCTGGATAACTTTTGAATCACTATAGTATAAATAGCGTATAGTGAATGATGAATAACGAATTTATCAATTCACTACATTCGTGTTGTTTACATTATATGCACTTAGGCGCCTATTGCCAACAAAACAGACATTTGAAGCAGTTTTACTCACCACCTGCAGTTCCAACTCATGACCGGGATCATTATCGCTGTGACCGCTCCATCTTTCAATTTCAAACGATCTGTAAATCCAGCGCCGAACTGGGCCTTGTTTATGAAACCATAAGCGCCGATCCAGAGGGCTCGAGCAGCCTCGGAAAAAGGATTTTTTATATATATATATATATATATATAATATATATAATAAATAAAATAAAAAATCTTCCAATTTCTTCCAGTTGAACTGTTCTTTTAAATTATATATTAAATAGCATGTTCTATTTTGACAGTCAACTGAATAAAATACAAATGAAAGTGGCTTAATCTCCTTTGATTATTTTCTCTTTTTATTTACTTTTTTTTTACAGACTTTGATATGGCCTAAATATCTCAGTCACTCTTAGAAGAAAAGGTTCTATATAGAACCCTCGATTTTAAAGAACTCTTTAAACCAAAACGGTTCTATATAATGAGAGATGTCTTAAAGTCCCCCTGTAGTCAATAATTTTAGCCCTTAAAACTCATCTTTGATTACTAAAATTACATATTTAAAGGTTTTTGTCCTTGAAAAAATCCCTTAAATGCCTTAAAATAGCTTGAATGTAACTCTACGCCCTTGCCTCATTTAGTATACGCGGTTCTATGAATGTGCAAATTAGCCCCGCCTCCAATCACTCACACCAGCTCAGAGTTCCACTCTTTGACGTGATTGGTTACAAGGTAGTTTTGACGTAAGAAACACCAGGGATTTCAAACTGTGTTTTTGAGACTGTCTTTGGTTCACTGCTGTTTTAAGGAGAAAATACTCAGCAATGGTGTTGACTTATGAATTTGCACATGTTTTTTTCTGAAAGCCCATTAAAAACACCACATAGACATATAAACAACATTAAAAACTTGATTTTCACCACAGGGGAACTTTAAAGGATTGCATAATACTTGCACGTTTAACAGGTTATTTAAATTTTCTGATCAAGTTTTTTTTACGAGCTGTTTAAATGATAAAATTTAATAAAATAAAAAATGAATTAAAACAACATTAATTAATTTAATAATTAACTAAATCCATAAAATGATTCCATGATGGAACCCCTAAAAGGTTCTATATGAAGTGCTTCACAGAACCCTTTAAGATTCTATAGAACCTTTCCTTCTAAGAGTATATGATGTTACTGCTATGTTGAAGAGAAATAAATCAGAGCTTTAGTTCTATTAAGAACTGTATTCTCAGTTAATTTAATCAGATGTTCGGCCCCAGTTTACAACTGACTCTGACATACACTTATGAAAATGGTAGTGGAAAAAAAAAAGAAAAGAGCAGAACAGAGAGACAACTAAAAACAAATATAAGATGCAAATTTATGCAAATTTTGTACTGAGACAGAATCATTATTTTTCTAAACGGGACCACAGAGGCCCCTAAACCAAATCCATTAAAATGAATTAGCAGCGGTCTTGGCTGCAAAATAAAAATAAAGGAAAAGCATACTTTTGCCTCTGTCTTTAGATGTCTAACAAAAGCTGTCGTGGTTTTTAAGCTCATAACAGAAAAGTCATGCTGTGTCTGTCCTGTGTCTCTTAAATTGCACCATGTAGTCAGGCACTGTCTTGGAAAACTGCTCCCAATTACTGGATGGAGAGGCAAAGGCCATGCTGAAACCTCAGTAAAAATGAGGCCCTGATATTACAGCTCCTCACAGTGACAGAACCTGCAAGCCTAGAAGACATGGAAAAACACTGCTCACTGTCACCATGGCCTTTAGCTTTCTGCTGTGCTCCGAAGACGTGAAGCGTGTTTTTTTGCTTTAGCATATATTTCTTTGTGCCTTTGTATTCACATCCACTGTCAGCACAATTGATATGGTGAAAACATGTTTTTAAACATGAAATAACACCTTTGAAATATTTGTCTGTACACTTTATCTGGCTTTATCTGTTTTGTAACTTAAAGTTGTGGTGGATGGTCATACGTAAAGTCAGCTTGAAATCAAAATTGACAATTCTTGGTTTTTTTTTTTTGGTTTTTTTTATGGAATATTGCTGTTTTCATTATACAGGTGCTGGTCATATAATTAGAATATCATCAAAAAGTTGATTTATTTCACTAATTCCAATCAAAATGTGAAACTTGTATATTATATTCATTCATTACACACAGACTGATATATTTCAAATGTTTATTTCTTTTAGTTTTGATGATTATAACTGACAACTAAGGAAAATCCCAAATTCAGTATCTCAGAAAATTAGAATATTACTTAAGACCAATACAAAGAAAGGATTTTTAGAAATCTTGGCCAACTGAAAAGTATGAACATGAAAAGTATGAGCATGTACAGCACTCAATACTTAGTTGGGGCTCCTTTTGCCTGAATTACTGCAGCAATGTGGCGTGGCATGGAGTCAATCAGTCTGTGGCACTGCTCAGGTGTTATAAGAGCCCAGGTTGCTCTGATAGTGGCCTTCAGCTCTTCTGCATTGTTGGGTCTGGCATATCGCATCTTCCTCTTCACAATACCCCATAGATTTTCTATGGGGTTAAGGTCAGGCGAGTTTGCTGGCCAATTAAGAACAGGGATACCATGGTCCTTAAACCAGGTACTGGTAGCTTTGGCACTGTGTGCAGGTGCCAAGTCCTGTTGGAAAATGAAATCTGCATCTCCATAAAGTTGGTCAGCAGCAGGAAGCATGAAGTGCTCTAAAACTTCCTGGTATACGGCTGCGTTGACCTTGGACCTCAGAAAACACAGTGGACCAACACCAGCAGATGACATGGCACCCCAAACCATCACTGACTGTAGAAACTTTACACTGGACCTCAAGCAACGTGGATTGTGTGCCTCTCCTCTCTTCCTCCAGACTCTGGGACCCTGATTTCCAAAGGAAATGCAAAATTTACTTTCATCAGAGAACATAACTTTGGACCACTCAGCAGCAGTCCAGTCCTTTTTGTCTTTAGCCCAGGCGAGACGCTTCTGACGCTGTCTGTTGTTCAAGAGTGGCTTGACACAAGGAATGCGACAGCTGAAACCCATGTCTTGCATACGTCTGTGCGTAGTGGTTCTTGAAGCACTGACTCCAGCTGCAGTCCACTCTTTGTGAATCTCCCCCACATTTTTGAATGGGTTTTGTTTCACAATCCTCTCCAGGGTGCGGTTATCCCTATTGCTTGTGCACTTTTTTCTACCACATCTTTTCCTTCCCTTCGCCTCTCTATTAATGTGCTTGGACACAGAGCTCTGTGAACAGCCAGCCTCTTTTGCAATGACCTTTTGTGTCTTGCCCTCCTTGTGCAAGGTGTCAATGGTCGTCTTTTGGACAACTGTCAAGTCAGCAGTCTTCCCCATGATTGTGTAGCCTACAGAACTAGACTGAGAGACCATTTAAAGGCCTTTGCAGGTGTTTTGAGTTAATTAGCTGATTAGAGTGTGGCACCAGGTGTCTTCAATATTGAACCTTTTCACAATATTCTAATTTTCTGAGATACTGAATTTGGGATTTTCCTTAGTTGTCAGTTATAATCATCAAAATTAAAATAAATAAACATTTGAAATATATCAGTCTGTGTGTAATGAATGAATATAATATACAAGTTTCACTTTTTGAATGGAATTAGTGAAATAAATCAACTTTTGATGATATTCTAATTATATGACCAGCACCTGTAAATGATTTATGCGTGCACATAATTTTTTTCAATTCATGTGCCCTCGTAATCTTGAATCAAAATAACTTCTTGTCCCTCTAGCAGCGACATCTCTTCTCTGATGACGAGGGCGGGGCAACCTGTCACTCACACGAGATCCACCAATAGCAAAACAAAACCATCCAAACAATTCCCAGTGGACAAAATCAAGTCCCGCCCTACATTTGTTCTTGTTCCAGAAGCCGTTTCAGATATGCATCACAATAGGGAAGAAAAGACTATTGAAACTTCCGTATCAGGCATCCACAGAATCTGCACACTTTTTCCATGTTTTTGTGTTAATGTAAATGGAATTTTGTGAAATGGATGAAAACATGATAAACAAACCCTAGTATAGCAAAAAGTATGATCGAATTAGCATTACCCAGAATAGTTAAAGGGATTGTTCCCCAAAATGAAAATTCTGTCATTATTTACTCACCTCCATGCCCTTCCAAACCCAAAAGACCTTTATTCTTTTATGAAACACAAAAGGGTTTTGAAGAATTGGTCACTCAACAAATGGGGACTGAGACTTTTAGTTCACCCAAAAATGATAATTTTCTCAATTACTCACACTAATGTTGTTCCAAACCCATTAAGACATTCATTCATCTTCGAAACACCAATGAAGATATTTTTTTATATGAAACCTTAATGATTTCAGTTCCTCAAATGAAAGTCCATGCAACAAAACTTTGATGCTTTATACAAGCACTTTATATGATTTAATTTAGACTAATTTACATATAAACATATAGCACATCAAATATGGTAAACGGAAGCTCGTGATGTGAGAATAAACCTGATTGGTTCTCACGCATCAAACAAGTATGTTGATCACTTCAGAAGACTTGGATTAAACTGCTCAATTCATATGGATTTGTTTTACAATGTCTTCATGAACTTTTTAAAGCATCAAAGATTTGGTTACCTTCAGTGCATCTCCTAGGTTTCATTGAAAATATTTTCCTTTGTGTTTCGAAGATGAACAAAAGTTATTCATGTTTGTAATGACATGAGGGTAAGTAATTTGGTAGTAATTTTCTGTGAACTAACCCTTTAAAGGATTAGTTCACTTTCAAATGAAAATTAGCCCAAGCTTTACTCACCCTCAAGCCATCCTAGGTGTACTTTCTTCTTTCTGACGAAGACAATCGGAGAAATATTAATAAATATCCTGACACATCCGAGCTTTATAATGGCAGTAAGCCGTTACCAAACGAGTATGAGCTGAAGAAAGTGCCACCATCCACATCCATCCATCATAAACATACTCCACAGGGCTCCAGGGGGTTAATAAAGGCCTTCTGAAGTAAAGCGATGCGTTTGTGTGAAATATCCATATTTAACAAGTTATGAAGTAAAATATCTAGCTTCCGCCAAACCGCATTTCGAATTCAAATTACGGAAAAAACGGAACTGGCATCGCGTCAGTTACACTTTTTCCGTAAGTTGAATAGGGAAGGCGTAGGACGTAGTGTAAGCTTTTTGAACTGCAAGAGTTTTACACTTTCTTTGTACGTTGAATACGGAAGGCGGTCTGGCGGAAGCTAGATATTGTACTTCATAACTAGTTAAATATGGATTTTTTTTACACAAAGGCATCGCTTCACTTCAGAAGAACCCCCGGAGCCCTGTGGAGTACACATTTATGATGGATGGATGTGGATGGTTTGGTAACGCTTACTGCAATTTTAAAGCTTGGATGCGTCAGGATATTTATTAATATTTCTCCAATTGTGTTCATCAGAAAGAAGAAAGTCATATACACCTAGGATGGCTTGAGGGTGAGTAAAGCTTGGGCTACTTTTCATTTGAAAGTGAACTAATTCTTTAAGTCGCAAAAAGCACCATAAGTTTTTCACAAAAACGTTCCATACAACTCAGGCACTATATTCCAAGTCTTCTGAAGTCACATGATAGCACTGTGTAAGAAACAAATTGAAATTTGAATCATTTATAACTTGTGACTTGAGTCATCGAGTTGAATTTAGGAACCAAATCAGTACGATTTGAACTGCCAGATCAACTGATTCACTGAACGAATCCAAATTAAAAGAACCAATGTCCACAAATCTGACCTCTCTTCTTCTTTCATGAGCTGGATATCAAGATTTTCTGTAAATAAACACTTAAATTTGTAGCACATGGACTACATTTATGCTGCTTTTGTGTCCTTTTTGAAGCATGGAAAAGAGTGACCTGTATCATTTTTAACAATCCTCCTTTTGTGTTCCACGCAAGACCGTCAGATGGTTTTAGAAAATTGTCTACTTTGGCTAGTGTTGTCAAAAGTGCTGACTTCGGTACCAAGTCTGTACCGAAATTTTAAAAATGTTACGCTTTGAGCGCTGTTGCGTGGATTCGTAAACACCTCTGATTGGCCACCGTTTTCACATGCTCATCAGATATGTCTGTGATTGGCTACAATGATCAATGCTTCAAAAACATGTTGTAAATAGACATCAAAGACGCTTTTCACAGAGCGCTTACACAGATACACACGGGAGCGTTTGAAAGCAGCCATCTATCAGCGGACGGTCCATTGATAGACACCTGCTTTCAAACATTCCCATGCGTTGATCATTGTAGCCAATCACAGACATATATTTTGAGCGCGTGAACACAATGGCCAATCAGAGGTGTTTACGAATCCGCTCAACAGCGCTCAAAGCATCACATTTTTAAAATTTCAGTACCAACTTAGTATCACGGTCAGTACTTTTGACAACACTAACTTTGGCCCCACCAAGCTAAAAACCTTGTCGGATGTGACCTTCATATTGAATAGTAAGGGTTTCTGGAAAGCGTGGAAAACCAGTTTTCAGTTACAGCTGTGAAAGGATAGCGAAGGCAAAATCTGTTCAGTTCTATGTACTTTTGTCAGTTATGGATATTTGCACATTAAAACTGTGGGCTGCAAATGAGCAAACCAGCATTTAATTTATCACATTACCAAGGCTGTTTAATAAATCTCTATGGCTTCATGGGAGTTTTGCACTGGGTTTTATTAACATTACTAATTAAAGGTTGGAAAAATCAGCCGATGGTCTTGGCCATGTAAAAAACGTACTCATACTAATAATAAACCAAAAATAGATGTCCACATGACTCTGTCTGGTGCGATATAAAAATAACTGTTTAAAGAATCGTATTTTTTGGTACCATTAGCTCAAACTCTGGCAAATTAATCAAGAAAATATATTGCACTGCCAGTTCGGTCTTCTCTTGCACCGAGAGGTTGTTTAGAGTTTCGTTTGATAAAACTAATCCTCAGTCAATGTCAAATGAATTCGGGTTCCAGCAATTTGATCATAAACAGCTAACAAACGTCTGCTCCGAGACGCACTCCCGCTATCTCTAAGGTTCAGTTCTTCTTCTGCCACTCAGAATAGATTTCATATCTGTGCTGCTGTTGTTGTTGTGTTTTTTTCTCTCTCTCTCTTATGTGCCTCGTTGCAGTTTGTCACACACACCTTTCCATTCGCGGCAAAGCCTGTATGAATAACTGCACCTGCCGACTCCCACACCAAATTTTGCCAGGCAATAAAACAGAGTCAGCTCCAATAAAATGGAATTGTTGTGTGTGTTTGGATCACTGTTCGCCTTCTGTGGCCACTGAATTATTGAACACCTGTGTGTTCACTGAAAATGTCAGCTGTTCTTTTTACCAAGGCAGACAGAGCCGAAGAGACAGAGGAAGCTATGCATAAACCATAAACCTCAATGGAAATAACATGGCAGCTCAAAATCTATCATCTTAATTGATTCACTACATATTTTTGAATGATTGAAAATAATGAAGAAAAAGGTGATGTGATGGCTGATGTTCAACATTGTTGCTTTTCTTTTGGGTCTTGTTAGCTTTGCTAGCTACACACGGTCATGTCCTTCAACGTAACTAGCTAAAAATAGTGACGCTACTAACTTCAGTTTTCATAATAATGTAGCTTGTCCAGTAACAAGCTACATTTTCTGACAAGTAGCGACGTTGTATGACACATACTGTGACACATTGGATTGCACTACGCCTGCGGCTTTAGCTGAGAGAATGTAACAAAATCCTCCTAAAATATCCTCTCTCTCATATGAAACATTGTGAAGGGTGATTCGTTTTACATAATTGTGTCATTAGGTTGGTTCATGCAAATGAAATGGTTCAAAAATGACTCAGTTACTCATTGCAGCCCTGAAGACAATGTGTTGTACTTCATTTTGCATCTTCTTTTTTAGTGTAATATTTAGTTAAAGGCTTTTCTAGTTGTAGTTGTGTTTAGTTTAGTTCTGTATTGTTTTTGTGCCAGATAAATTATGCTCTGGTCATAAAACATATGGGGCAAGTTGTCACAAAAGCTGTATCTCAATAAAAAATTAAGGTCAGAATCAAAGTTCGTTACAAATGCTGTCCTCCAGTGCTGTTGTTAGCGCTGTGATTTTGCTGAAAAGTTTATTTATAGGCTATATACGGTAGGTTCAATTCCAACTTACCTCATAATGTGACAACATGCCAATATCAGTGTTATTGTAGTATTATTTATAAACTATTATAATATTTATTAATATTGTCAGTTTTTGTTAAAGTTTTAATAACTTTGTGCTTTTGTCATTTTTATTTGTGTGTGTGTATATATATATATATATATATATATATATATATACACACACACACAGTATATATTAGTGCTGTCAAATCGATTAATCATGATTGATTGCATTTAACATAAAAGTTTATTTCTGTGCGTATATATGATTATAATATATTATATTATATATGTGTGTGTGTATTATATAAATGTAATAATATATATACACACATATTATGTAAACAAACTTTTATGCTAGATGCGATTAATTGCGATTATTTTCAGCACACTGTGTGTGTGTGTGTGTGTGTGTGTGTGTTTGTGTGTGTATAAATATATTAATATATACATATTAGTGCTGTCAAATCGATTAATCGCGATTAATATTATATATATATTTAAATATATATTAGTTATATATATATATATACATACAGTGGTGGTCAGAATTATTGGCACCCTTGGTAAATATGATCAAAGGTGACTGTAAAAATAAATCTGCATTGTTTATCCTTTTGATCTTTAATTCATAAAATGAGCAAAAATCTAACCTTTCATTGAAGGGAAAGAATTGAAAGTGGGTGGGAAATCACATTATGAAATAAATGTTTTTCTCCAAAACACATTGGCCACAATTATTGGCACCCCTAGAAATTCTTATGAGTAAAATATCTCTGAACTATTTTCCCATTCATATTTACATTTTTTTGGCACACCAGGGTGATCATGAACATGAAATTGTCCAGCCATTACTTCCTGTTCCATGACTTCCAGGAGTAAAACATGAGGAAACACAAAGGCCAAATTCCCTTAATCATTCATCACAATGAGTAAAACCAAAGAATATAGTTCTGATGTGCAGCAAAAGATTGCTGAGCTTCACAAAATAGAAAGTGGCTGTAAGAAAATAGTTAAAGCATTGAAAATCCCCATTTCCACTATCAGGGCAATAATTAAGAAGTTCCCATCAACTAAAGATGTTACAAATCTGCCTGGAAGAGGACGTGTGTCTAAATCGTCCTTATGCGCGGTGAGGAGGAAAGTTTGAGTGGCCAAAGACTCTCCAAGGATCACAGCTGGAGAATTGCAGAGATTAGTTGAGTCTTGAGTCTCAGAAAGCCTAAAAAAATTATCAAACAGCACCTACATCCCCACAAGTTGTTCGGGAGGCTTTCAAGAAAAATCCTCTGCTCTCATCCAGAAACAATCTCCAGCATATTCAGTTCAGACAAGACTGGAACTTCAAACAGGACCTGCTTCTATGGTCAGATGAAACTAAAAAAAGAGCTTTTTGGCAGCAAACCCACCAGATGGGTTTGGTGCACACATGGATAAAAAGTACCCCATGCCCACGGTTAAATATACTGCTGGATCTTTAATGTTGTGGGCCTATTTTTCTGCTGGAGGTCCTGGACATCTTGTTCAGATACATGGTATCATGGATTCTATCAAATACCAACAGATAAAAAATAAAAACCTGACCGCTTCTGCTAGAAATCCAATAATGGGGCATGGTTGGATCTTCCATCAGGACAATGATCCAAAACAAACATCAAAACCAACACAAAAATGTGTCACTGAGCACAAAATGAAGCTTCTGCCATGGCCATCCCAGTCCCCTGACCTGAACCCTAAAGAAAATGAGTGGAGTGAACTGAAGAGAAGAAGCACCAACATGGAGCTGGGAATCTGAAGGATCTGTAGAGATTCTGCATGAAGGAATAGTCTCTGATCTCTTGTCAGGTGTTCTCCAAACTCATCAGGCATTATAGGTGAAGACTCAGAGCTGTTATCTTGGCAAAAGGAGGTTGCAAAAAGTATTGAATAAAAGGGTGCCAATAATTGTGGCCAACGTGTTTTGGAGAAAAACATTTATTTCATAATGTGATTTTCCCCCCACTTTCAATTCTTTTCCTTCAATGAAAGGTTAGATTTTTGCTAATTTTATGAATTAAAGATCAAAAGGATAAACAATGCAGATTTATTTTTACAGTCATCTTTTACAGTCATATTTACCAAGGGTGCCAATAATTCTGACCACCACTGTATATATATATAGCACTAATATATTTTTTTGTTTTGTTTTTAATATTTGATATTTGTTTTTAACCACACTACAAGTTCAATTAAACCATCAAAATATGAGGAAAATATTTTAGAATTTTTCAAATATTTTAAATATGAGGGAAGAACAAAACACTAAACTTGGTTCAGGTATTTATCTGACAAAATTATTTGGCAAAACATTTTTTTGTCAAATTACTACAGGTTTTATTTTTTTTATGCAAAAAAAAAAAAAAAATTCCATAGAAAAACAAAAGGAACTCACAGGAAAATCATACATTGAATACAACATAATCAGTTATTAATATTTTATTGGCTCTTTCTTGTTTTTGCATGTTCATAATTTCTTTGTATGACAGCCTGGCCAAAAATTATGTCACTCAAGTTGGCATGTTTCATTGCGTTATTACAGTATTTGAATAAATGGTGATGTCAATTAAGCTACTGGATGGATGGATGATGGATGGATGGATGGATGGATGGATGGATGGATCCATCCTAGTTTGGAGTAGCTTCCCAGATAAGCATTTCTTTCCTTCTATAATGCTGATGTGAGAGATAAACAGGGAATGATTTTAGTGCTGGATAAAAATCACTTTATCCAATTATCTGCTTTGGCTGTTTGGGATGCGTGAAAGCTTCCATGTCCCAGTGGCAGCCGGTGATAGCCTAAAACTTGTCAGGCTTTGCATTTGTGGATCTCTCACAGTAGATCTCTGGCTGTTAGACGGCGTCTGCACGCCAGCCGACGGTTCCACAAGTTCGCAGAATCGCTTTCCACAGCATGTGTGGGTAGAAAGCCATCACGTTTCACAGACATATTCATAGCTGTCTTTTCTTACAGCAGTCTATTTATATCAGTGTTTTTTCGGTTGTTCTGGGGTTTACGTTAATTGCTTTCCCTTTAACTCTGTCTTGTTCACACTAACTGTGGTTTGATTAATTATCTCTCCTCACACATCACCAGGTATGATCATTCCTTATGTGTCAATCAGTTATGGATGAGCTTCCCCAGGGATCACACTCATCTGGAGGTTATTTTTAGCTTCTTCACTGTGAGGATTGAGAGAGGCTGTACTCATACTGAAATGCAGGGAGAACCACTGCATTTACACTTTAACCTTTACACTCTTAAAAATAAAGTTTCCAAAAGGGGGGTTTTTGCAGCAGTGCCATAAAAGAACAATTTTAGGTTCCCCCAAAAAACATTTTTTTCTTAATATGAAGAACATTTTAAACATCTAAAGACCCTTTTTTCCACTATACAGAACCTTTTGTGAATGTTAAAGGTTCTTCATGGAACCATCAATGCCAAATAAAACCTTTACTTTTAAAGGGTTAGTTCACCCAAAAATGAAATTTCTGTCATTAAGTACTTACCCTCATGTCGTCCCAAAACTGTAATACCTTCGTTTGTCTTCGGAACACAAATTAATTATTTTTGATGAAATCCGAGGGTATTTGATCCACACATAGGCAGCAATGACATTGCACCTTTTGAGGTCCAGAAAGGTACTAAAGTCGTCGTTAAAACCATCGACATGACTACAGTGGTTCAACCTTATTATTATGAAGCGATGAGAATACTTTTTTGTGCGCTAAAACAAAACAAAAATAACGACTTTATTCAACAAATTTGTCTGTCCACTGTCATACTGCTATGCTATTTTCATTGCAGAGCTTCAGTGTTTACATCTGAACGGCAGCTCAGTATTGGCCGGCTCTGGTCACGTGAGCAGCACAACGCATGCGTGTGATGCTGATGCAGGAGCCCGCCAATACTGAGCCCGCGTTCAGACAGAAACATTGAAGCTGGCTTAAAATGAACCCAAAAAATGTACAGTGAAGATAATTTACAGTGATTAATTCCTTAAAAGGGTCATGAACTGAGAAATCAAATTTTCCTTGAGCTTTTGGCAGGCCATCATACAATAAGAATATCCTGTAAGTTTCAGAACTGAAATCTTCCTTGTTAGTCCAAAAACAGCTATTATCGTAACCAAGCCTAGATAACGACTTGTTGTGGAATGTGCCTCTTTATTACGTAATAGTGCGATAAAAGACCGCCTCTGCAGAAGAAACTTACCACCTACTTCATCATTGCAACTTTGGCCCCACCCGCCGTCATGTTAGTGAGATGACGAGGAGAGAAGAGCACAGGATCACTCACTGGGATAAAAATAACATTATCTTCCAAAGGATCCTAATGCTAGGAATGTGGTTATTTTCAACAATATGAATGTCTCAGATTTCACTGTGGATTCTTTGGTAAATCAGTCGCAATTTCGATGCACTCTTTGCAAACAGACTTTTGCAATATGGACTTGATAGTAATGCGACAACATGTAAGTAACTGTATTAATTCTAATGCCTGATCTGATATGTAATGATTCATGTACAGTCAGATGTTCTTTGTCTATGTGTCAGTAAATCAAACCAGTGACTAAACGGTCAAAGTCACATTGTTTCTCTTAGTAGGATGAAAATAATCATTATTTAAAATGTGCTTAAATTATATATAGAAAGAACGCTCCCTTTACAATCGCTGGACCTGTCAATCAAACGCATCTTTATCAGTGACTGAGTTCTGGAAAAAATCCCTTTATAATAAACAAATCTCTTATTTACATTGTGTTTGCACTGTTAGTTATGATGAAAGCATTCGTTAGTGTGCAGAAATCGAGCTGCATTGACGATATTACTTGCAGTCATGTACTCAACATGTCTGTGATCGACTACAATGTTCATCACTGCAACCTTTCATGCCACGATCTAAATATAATGCCATAGATCTAAATGTAATGCTATAATCAACACTTTTCACGATTAGTTAGCCTTGAGAGCTGTAATAGAAAAAAACGTGCTAAAAGTTTTCGAGAGAGTAATACTTGGCTATTTCATATGCAAAGATGTTAGCCAATCACAGCAGTGGGTGTTTACACTGAAGTCTCACAGCAGAAACGCCCTTTAAAACAGAGCGTTCAAATAAGAGGCTAAAATCAGGGTAGGAAAAATGCCTTTTATTTCTAATTTATGACAATTTTTGAAGGAAAAATCATACTAACATTATAAGGAAACATTATAAAACAATAAAACAATGCAGTTCATGACCCCTTTAATAACTAGTTGAATACGGCACCAGAAATCACACAGAAATGAATCTGTTACACTTTATTTTGGTGGTCCACTTTAGACATTCTACTAACTATAAGTAACTTTGCAACTACATGTCAACTTATTCTACTAACCCGATCCCTCACATAACAGTCTACTAAAATTCTAATGAGAGTTAGTTGACATGTAGTAACTGTAGAGAGTTAGTTGACATGTAACAAAAGTTACTTATTGTTAGTAGAATGTCTACAGTGGACCATAGAAATAAAGTGTAACCATCCGTTATAAATGAGGTAAATGCATTAAATATATTTTTAATGAATATTATTGATTAACTACAGTAAAATCAATTTATTATTTCTATGAATTCAATATTCGACAAACCTGAGAGGATTTGTACATCTTTAAAGTTGTTCATATATAAAATGTTTACCGTTTAGATGCTGCTAATGTACATTAATAATGTATGTTTTTGAGTCAAAGCAAACATATGCATATGCATAGACACAATGTAAAATGTATGATCATTTGTGTCATTTGTACCATCCTCTCAATCTCAGATTGTGAGGACTGCAACTGTGGGAAGAGTAGAATTGCAAAAAAAAAAAAAAAAGCCTTAGGTCAAAAACACTAAGTGTCTTGGAGCTTTTTGACTCTTAGGGTGCTTCTCTGATGCATTATTATGTCAGTTTACATCCCAATGGGCGCCAGGCCTGCTGACTGCAAATCCAATATCGGCAAAGTGAATCCGATGTAGCCTCGCAACTCCCCGTTGATTTGCACTGGAATCCCAGCAGCTGCTTTGCTGCAGTTGCCTGTCAGCCATTTTGTTTCACTTCGTTGCTCTATAAAGAGTCCAGACCCTTGGCTTTTTTCCTCCGTTTTCTGCAGTCTTGCTTACATACAGCATGCACAATAAAAAAGGAATCATGCTTGACTTTGGTTTTCTCCCTGGAGAGTGCTGTATAAGTGAAAACTTTGTAGTTTCTTGTTCTTTGTTAATCCAGCTACTCCCCTGAGACGAGGCTTTACTGCATGTGTGTGAGAGAGAGGGTTTGTTGACTGGCAGCTCCCTGAACAAGTTTGATCTATGCATTAGCTTGACCTCACATACACTGTTGTATAACTTATTTGTGCAGAAATATCTGCAGTACAACAACTAAACTAACATTAATGGCATAGTTCAGCCAAAAACGAGCGTTCTGTCATCATTTACTCATCCTTGTGTCGTTCCAAACCTAAATGACTTACTTTCTTCTGTCGAACACATCAGTGGCGCCTGCAGCCATACGCACTGTACGTACCATGAGAGGGCGCTAATTAATGGCGTTTTTATTTTTACATAGATTAATAACCAATTTAAAAATTATCTGTGAACACTCCTGACATATTGAAAAAGCAAGAGAGAATGAGAATAAATCAAGGTGTGCGTTTGTGTGTTAAAAAAATTCAAATGTGTGTATGTGCGTACATGGGTGGAGGATGGGTGAATAGAAATCTGATTGGCTAGTTTAGTTTTGTTTAACTGCCGCTTTTTCCACACACAAAAAATTGACATTACAGATAGTTAATGTTTAAAACCAGGCTCAAAATGAGTAAACACTCTCTAAAACAGCTAAACTTGATTGAAACATTTGTGAGAAATTAATCTTCTTAAATCTTTTCTCTGATTGTTTTTGTAAAAGGTTCAAAGCATCAAAAACTGTCGAAAAGTGTCGAAAACAGTGCCATCTTGTGGCAGGTCAAATTTATTGCAGCCATAACCCCGAGTGCACAGCTCAGTTGTTTTATACATTAAAGGATTAGTTCACTTTCAAATGAAAATTACCCCAAGCTTTATTCACCCTCAAGCCATCCTAGGTGTATATGACTTTCTTCTTTCTGATGAACACAATCGAAGAAATATTAATAAATATCCTGACGCATCCGAGCTTTATAATGGCAGTGAACAGGATCAACGAGTATGAGCTGAAGAAAGTGTTTTCATCCGCTTCCATCCATCATAAAACATACTCCACGCGGCTCCGGGGGGTTAATAAAGGCCTTCTGAAGCGAAGCGATGCGTATGTGTAAAAAAAAAAATCCATATTTAACAAGTTATTAAGTAAAATATCTAGCTTCCACCAGACCGCCTTCCGTATTCAAGTTACGAAAAAAAATGGAACTGGCGTCGCGTCAGTTAAGCTTTTTCCGTGAGTTGAATAGGAAAGGCATAGGACATAGCGTAAGCTTTTTGAACTGCGAGAGTTTTACACTTTCTTCGTAAGTAGAATATATATAGGCTTATATATAAAAAAATTTAGTAAATGGACTTCCATAAACCCGTAGTGGTCTGGGTTCAAGCATTCCAACACGCAAAGTAAAGCCCAAAGTGTACTGCGCTTTTTACGCGTACGCAAGGGTCAGCGTACAGTGCGCGACGCAAATTTCGTCATCAGAAGAGTACGCGCGTACGTTGATTCACAAGGTCAAAGAAAAACTGCATAAACAGAACAGTTACTTTTAAAAGTAATGCATTACAATAAAAAAGTAATTGTGTTACTTAGTTACTTTTTATGGAAAGTAATGCAATACTTTTGCGTTACTTTCTCCCATTTGGGCTGGGCTTGCTTGTTTGTTTTTTAACAACAACAAAAAAAAATTCTATTTTTGGCAAATGTAAAGGCCCTTTTCACACCCTAGAAATGAATAAGCTCAGGCTGAAGGAAATGCAAATTCACGTCTGTACAGTAGAGGGCGCAACTCAGACAAGAAAGTTCAGCACTCTTCAACAATAAAAACAAAAAATGAAACAAATGGGAAATCAAAGTAACTTGTGTTACTTATTTGAAGAAGTAACTCAGACATTTTGTTGTAAATTTAAAAGTAATGCATTAATTTACTAGTTACTTGGAAAAAGTAATCTGATTACGCAACTCACGTTACTTGTAATGCTTTACCCCCAACACTGCTCATTTCATTTCATTTCATTTTTTTTTTCATGAAACATGCAAAAAGCAATGTATTATTATTTTGCTGAAATGTCGTCACAGGCAAATTTTTGTTATTAGCCTGGTTGTGCAACTGACATGAGAAACAGACTGGAATTGAAGTCATTTTTCATTAATAATCTCCCCCTCCTTTGAGCTATAAACTCCAGAACTGCCAGATTAATGAGTTCAACTCGAGAATCAAATGAGTGAATGCTGTTGTTGTTTTGAGTCTGATCTTTTTAATGAATTGGTTGATACAGTTCACAAAACCGATTTGAATAATTGGTTCGTGAATCAGACTGATCCAGTTCTCAAATTCATAACTCAATGACTCAAAGATCCAATTTTAGTGTTGAACAGCTCACTGAAAGGGAATATAGCGAATTAACTCAAAGGGGAAATATTAATAATTATTCATAACTCATTATGATTAATTATGAATATGTGAATCAGTTAATCAGATTAACTTGATGTAGCTACATTAAAATTAATATTACAATCAATTAACCTGTTCGTCCAGTGAACACTCAGTGTTAATTGTTTATTAATTCTAAGAAATGTTCATTTCCAGGTTATGGAAAAACAACATTCGTATTGTACAGTACTACTCAGAACATGTAGTCAAGATCTAAATCATTTAAGAGGCAATTTATTAGCAGACGGAGTCAGAACCAAACATGTATTGTGAACAATCTTTATTAACTAACTCACAAACACATAACTAAACTAACAAACACATAACATACACGCAGGTCACACACATACGTAGGTAAAAATGAGCAATGATAGGGTTGAACCGGAAGTGGGACCAGAAATGGAGCTATGGGAAAAAGTCAAAGACAATCTGGAAAAGAATCATCAGTTTCCTCAGTAATAAAACACCTTTGCTGACACAGGTGGTTTACAAATTAATACTAAATCGCTGTTTAGTGTTCAAATGTACGATACTTGCAAGATGCCTTTAGGCTGAGGAGCATCAGATCTGCAGGCTGAGGAGAAATCTTGATGATTCGGTCCAAAGTTGTAGCCAGTATCTTCTGCGTTGGATGAAGTAATATGAAACAACTTAAGCTGTTAATTTATCTCTTAGTGGGGAAAAAGTTCTTTCTCTCTCTCATAGATGAGCACATGGCTGGATTGCAGGCCTAGGCCTACAGGCCTTGCAGGTCCACAGGCCTTGGCCTGAAGAGGCCTTCAGTCGTCCAAGAAGCAAGAAAAAGAGAGGGAGGGGCGTTGTGCACTGGCTTTTAACTGGCTTTTAACCTCTGGTCAAAGTCACACCTCTTAGGGTTGACCTGACCAATGAAAATGTTGTATTTCCGGGCGACAACACACCTCCTGTCAGGGCTTTTACGACCGAGCAAGATTAACTGGCTGAGTTTTTGAAGAACTATTAAAGATTCTTGTAATACTGATGTGTTGCACAGGTATCGACATATCGCATACACAAGCATTTAAATCTTCTCGATACGAACCCATAGACACTAAACATGGCATAATTGAAGTTAACTTAAATGTATCATAAGACATGTGAATACAATACTGAGTACAATACAACAAACAGTAATAATGGATACCATTTCCTGGGGATATGCATGTTAATTTAACAGTCTGTCTATAAAGTCTGTTTTCTGTGGGAAAGATGCAGGAAAGATGCAGGTTTTCTGTGTGTCTCTTTGTCTCTGCTCTTCTTTGCACTTCCATGTGGCAACCAACATCCTTTAGCGCAATAAAACTTGTAACTGAGAACTTCTCGGGGGATGGGGGACAGACCCCAGAGTGAGCTTTAAACAATTATTAGTTAACTATAACAAATAATTGTGTCTGATTTGTCTCAGTCGTTACAGGGAAGATAAAAACAACTTAAATCTCATAACAACAGTCAATAACGACTTAAATTTCTGCCTGTTCATCACACAAAACTATTGTATGACTTCAGAAGACTTTAAATATAGCAGCTGTTTTTATGGAACATATTTTGGTTATTCATGGTCAATGAACTGTTGTTTTATAAAAAATAATACAGCAAATACAGATGATCTTTTTCTCTTTTTTATACTCCTAGGACGAAGAGAACGAGCCACTGTTACCGCGTTGAGTATCGTCACATGGAGAGGACCCTGTCCCAGGAAGAAGTGCGCATTATCCACGCAGCCATTGAGCAGGCAGCCGAAAAAGAGCTCGGAGTGCAGGGAAGATACTGAACATTCCCAAAAAACCCACATGATGATGTTCCACCTTCTATGATGAGATTCACAGATGTAGTTGTATCTCTCTGTGGTAACGAATAAAATGTGGAAACTCTTTTTAAAGCAGCTACAACTGCACATAGTTGGAGAATCGAACCAAAATGTCATTATTTAAGCAGAATGTTGGAAAATCATTATGCAGCTTTTTTTTCCAAATAACAACATTACTAATGGCATAGTTCAGCCAAAAATGAAAGTTCTGTCATCATTTACTCACCCTTTGAATCTGTTTGATTTTTCGGAACATAAAATAAGATATTTTGAAGAATGTTGGTAACCAAACAGTTTTTTGTCAGCATTGACTTTCATTTGATCTTTTTTGTGTAAGTAATCAAGTTATACTAGTTTTGAACAAAGGTAAGTAAATGATGACAGAATTTTCTATTTGCAGTGAACCGTCCTTTTAAAATTCAGTTTTTGTACTCTATATGACTATTTTTTGATACTTTCCCCCAACTTTAATGGTACATTTTTGAAGCTTGACAGACATGGTCACTATAAACTATAAATGTGTGGAAACTGAAAGGTAAAAAACAGAATACAGGTTTGAAATGACAAGAGAGGGAGTAAGTAATGACAGAATTGTAATTTGGGGGCAAACTTTCCTTTATCATTTGCAAGATTTGACCTTGAAATGACCTTTTTGGTCATAATAACCTCTCTAGGCCTGATTGCACGTACTCCCACACCGCAGGCTGACTCTAGCTTTATAATGGTACAAACAGCCAGATTTAACACAAATGTCAAAGAGGCCTTTTACACACCTGGATCCATGCCAGCCTGATGATAAGCAGGAAACAAGAGCTCCTATTTCTAGATTTGTGTTTTCTTAAGAAAGATATGAGGTAGCCTGTAATGAGCTGCTGCCCAGAAATTAGCAAGATAATGAAACGCTTTCTCAAAGTCACTCCACAGTAAAATGGCAAATGGGAGGCTAACAGATCATCATTTGTGGTAGAAAATAAAACTGTGTTCAGGTATAATTATATCGATGTGCCCTTTATTATATACTCCAATAGCTATACTAATGCTGCAGATTTTTGGGAGTACCTGGAATTATTTTCAATTTAATATCCTGTAAGTTGTGGTTTTGTGTGTGTATGGAAAAAAGGAGTCACTCCTACTTCATCAGACTCATGATCGTTGAGTGAAATTATGACTATAGCAACATGTTGGCGTGTCACAGCTGTAAACATAATAAACACACTGTAAAAAAGAATTGTTGGTTTAACTTAAAGTTGCCTTAACATTTTGAGTTCATTGAAAATCAAAAATTTGAGTTAATACAATGAAGTTGATTGGTTTAGAAACAGAAACGCAAAATATTATGTAATCTGAACCACATTAATTATCTAAGTTGATTTGACAAAGGAAAAATTTTGTGAAGACAAATCATGAAAATAAGTTTTTGCATCATTGTCCAGATTGTGAACTTTGGAATTAAATTATTAAAACAGTACGATTCAAAAGTTTGGGTTCAGTAAGACTTTTGTTTTTAGAAATTAATACATTTATTCAGCAGCGATGCATTAAATTAACCAAAAGTGGCAGTAAAGAAGACATTTATAATGTTAGAAAAGATTTCTAATTCAAATAAAATGTTATTTTGGACTTTCTTTTCATCAAATCCTGAACAAAATATGAAGCAGTACAACTGTTTTCAACATTGATAATAATCAGAAATATTTCTTGAGCAGCAAATCAGCATATTAGAATGATTTCTGAAAGATCATGTGACACTGAAGACTGGAGTAATGATGCTGAAAATTCAGCTTTGATCACAGAAATAAATTATATGTTAAAACATATTACAATAGAAAACATGTACTTGAAATTGTAATAATATTTCACAAAATTACTATTTTTACTGTATTTTTGGACCAAATAAATACAGCCTTCATGAGCGTAAGAGACTTTTTACAAAAACATTAAATAATCTTGCCGGCCCCAAACTTTTGAGGTACACTGTAGTGTACATTTCTGCTTTATACCCAGTACACCAGTTTTATACTTTTTAGTAAGTCTATTTTATTAAAAAAAAAAAAAAAAAAAACACTAATCGAAAAATAGGAAAAAATCTTGGCCTTCATCTTTTCTTTTGTTTGTTAGATGTCATGTTTGTTTTTAGATTACTACATATTATTCATCTTCAGATCGCCCTTTTGGATCCAACATGAACAATACATCCCCATTATCCCGGCCCTACTTCATATGTATACAGAGACAGATTGGAAAAACTGACCCCAACCAGGATGGCATTTGTTGGAGCAGGCCAGAGACTCCTCTGCATCTTAATGAGCCCTTATGGTGTGATCCATGTGTCGCGCTCTTGTTTCTGAGGAGAGGCTAAAGAATACAGGGATCTTCCTTTGGGGAACAAGCTCAATTAGAATCCCCGTAATGAATTTTTGATGTGCTGCAATCAGATACTGAATGAATGGGACACTCTTTGCAGAGCATGAGATGGTCCGTCGGGGCTGCTTCTTATGTGTTAATGCATTTCTTTTGATTTATGCGAGAGAGGATTTGGTAAATGCTGGTTTTAGAAAACAAAAAATGAAGGATGTACAGAAAAACAAATGTTTCATTTATACAAATACACTACCATTCAAAACTTTGGGGTCGGTAAAAACATTGTTTTTGAAATAAGTCGGTTCTTCTCCCAGCAATGTGATATGAGGGTTAAAGTTTAAAGCCTTTTACCAATTTGGAGAATGTGAAATTGAACCTGATATTCCGGTTTCTCCGAGAATGAACAACTTGATTTAGAGAAATTCCAGGATGTTCTCGACAGATCAATACTCGCACCAGAGGCTGGCAAACACCATGGAAATGGACAGGATCAATCAAGAGGAATTAGAACAAGGAAAAAGAAAAGAAAAAGCAGTCTCTGTTGTGGGAATAAGTCAACGGTCAGAGCAATACTTGCTTTGAGCTTTTGGGCAGATTTTTTGACATAATTGTATGTGGAGGAGTGTCAGCGCTGGGCTCAACACTTGGATCAGTTTCTGCATGAAAGATCAATGCGTTTCTAAAAATGGATCAAAATTTGATTCGGCCCTTGACTTGTGTTCAAACGGACACATGCGATTTAAAACCTCCGTTCTGAGAAACTCTGAGATCCAGAGTTCAAAGTACATCTTGTGATCAGCATAACAATTTTACATTTTGTTTCACCAAAAAACTTTTTCCATTTCAGATCAAGTCATTTTTAATGTCTGTGCTGGTCTGGTTTGGTTTGTGAGTCTCTTATCTAAGGGTTACCGTATGCTCATTTTTTCATATCTGTCTGTTTCCATTCATCACTGAAGCCTCATGGAACCAAGAATGGTTGAAAGTGCAGGTGTTTATTTATTGCCATTTATTGAAACTCAAAGATGGGTACAAATACATAAAAATCTGATATGATAAATTTTAAATCCCTTTTTATTGTTTCCTCTCAGGCAAAGTGCAACAGCTCAGCTAGGTATTCATGTTGGAGGTCTTTACAGCCAATTTTCTTGCAAAGGAAATGCAATTTTCTCTTCCTCAGGATCACACGGTCTTCTTAAGAGTCTCGTCTTAAAAGTAATGAAATAAGCGTGGAGCCATTAAGCGGTCAAACAAGGAAAAAATACTGTTTGAATAGTAAAAGATGTTATGTATTAACTAATATGATTTGATTCTGGCACTTGCCTTTTGACATCTGTGATTTTATGATGTTTTTAAAGAGTTTATACTGATGCTAAAGTCGCATTTTCATTGGTTTGGCCAGTAGTATTAAATGTTTGAAATTATATATCTCAGATATATTGTACTGCATCATATACTGCAGAGCAGATTTCTTCCTCATAGACTTGCATCTGTCATGACTTTATGAGTGTGTCCTATGCAAGCAATATATCTACTCCCGTTTTTACAAGATCTCTATGGACATATGTTAATAAATAACCGCAATCATAATATTTATGTGTCGGTCATGTCAGAGACAGTGTAAGGAGGAGTAGACGGACCAATCAAAGAAAAATGTGAGGACACACTCAATATGGTAGCTATAGGACTGGAAGCTAAAAAAGATTTTTTGAAATTCTAAATAAAACAAAGATTATTGGAATATGCTTTACAAGAAAATACTCAAAAGATTTTCAAAATGTGAGAGACCACAAACATGACGATAAGAACTGATGGTGTGTGCACACCAAAAGCAAAGCAAATATTTGCTCATAGCTAGAATCAAGTAACAGACACACGTTTTCATCACTTACTAGGTAGTCCAACTTCCTCGCTTACTTTTCTCTAAGCCATCTCCTTTTTTGTCCGGTCTTTGTATGAGTAAGAAGTTGTGTCTTAAATTTCGGGATGCCCGCAGACGGCTACAATAATGCTCTCCTCCATTTTCTAAAACAAACCGGACGTGTCAATAAGCTCTTCGCTGATTGTCTTGCACGACAACACGTCATGCGAATTTCGCGCTCGAGTTGAAATTTTTTTAACTTGCACGGACTACGTGTTTGAGACGAATATTAGAGATGCACCAATACTAAATTTCTCTGCCGATACCGATAGCCGATTATTCAGAATGATATCGGCCGATACCGATACCGATAGTTTGGTTTTATTAAGGAAAAAAAAATCTCTCCCAAATAATGTTGCAAACTATACAGGGAACCCTCTCATTTGGTACACTACAATATTAGAGGTTACAATTAACAGCAGAGGTATTCAGCTGCTGTTTATTTTCAGATATAATAATTACACTCAAATAAAAACTGAAATGTATAAAACTTAGTATCACATAAGGTAGTTTTCATAAGCACTTGTCTTCATGGCAAATTTGCACAAACATATAATTAACAGTAAATAAGCTCCTCTCTAGTGTTTTTTTTTTTTTTTTTTAATATATATATATGTGTGTGTGTGTGTGTGTGTGTGTGTGTGGATAGCTAAGAAACTGTAAACATTGGAAAACATTCCTGAGGTAAAAGTGACATGATGTGACATATTGTTTTATTGACATCTTTCCGCGGTTGAAACACAAAGTGATTACATGAGACATGAGACATTCTGGTAAGTTGTACAATATATTTCAACGTATCTTTGATGTTCATTCATGTTTTTCGAGATATAACTATTGAAGAGGAAGAAAAGACTTGCGCTCCGAGCTGCCGCCTGAACTGAGGCATTACAGCGATCTGACACGTCACATTTAAGAGCGTCAAAACGCCATTTATTGTTTGAATTTCATGATAAAATGGACAGAATTTGAAAACTGAAACTTTAATTCTTATCAGAAGTAATAAAGCACAAATCTTTTTGCGATTATTGGATGGGAGGCGCTACAAAATATTTGATGTAGGAAAAAAAACGCAGACCTGGCAACCCTGGCTTGAACTACGGGTGATTCATAGGGTCAAAAAGAGCCTGCTTTAACATCACTATTTTTAAACTGTTAATGCGTTAAAATTCAACACAAGAGTGATTTTCTTCACACACAGTATGTATGAGTTGAACACGTCTTTCCGCACCCTTTTGATTGACAGGATAGCCTATAATCGGCCCTGACCATCGGCAGTTTTTAAACAATCGGCCGATGGCCGATAGTGATAATAATATCTTTTATCGGCCGATGCCGAGTGTTAGCCGATACATCGGTGCATCTCTAGTGAATATCACGTGTTTGCGACAATCGCATCGCCCAATTAGCGTTATTCGCATGGCCCGGCGCGAATTTTCAAGAAATAACGAGAAAGAAGAAATGGCGATAATAGTGTTTGGACGCAAACAGTTTGCGAGCGAACGCAAAGTTTCTCGGGTGAACGCTAAACATTTGCGAGAGAACGCAAAAAATTTAATTTTTCCTTCCATCTCATATATTTTCAATCACCATATATCCCTTTAGGGGCTCCGTAACTCACCAGCTGAGAGGCATTGCCTTCTGCATGTGCTCCTATGGTGACATAACGGTTTCTATCAGAGCCATATTGTGTCATATATCAAGCTTGTGTCTCGAGGAGTAAGTAAGAATGTCTGATGCAGGTGGAAAAGGGTTAATAATGGCATTAAAGTACCAGCCGCAGGCGACGGGGAGGGCGCATTAAGCCGAGAGGTTATTCAGATCGGATGGCGTTATGAGGCACGATGGAGCTCCCGGTTCTGCCTGCCAGGTGACACCCATATTAATCACACTGTACCGCTTCCACCCCTCCTGGAAAACTCCCAGGATGCACTCTCACCCTCAATGGCCTGAGGAAAAAACGAGGAGAGAAATCTGTAGTGTTCACTGGATTGACAGTCAAACGCTCCCCTGAATTACAAAGATGGAGATCAGCTTTCAAATTTTATTCCAATATTTAATTGAATAGACTCAGAATAGCAGCTTTCCACAAACCTATGCCTCTAAAATGGAAAGATGTAACTCAACCGTTCTAACCTATGATGCAGACAAAATCAATATGTTTTCATCATTTTTCCACCCACATTTTGATTTTGACTTGTCTGTCAGTGTCCTCTTTGCTCTGCGATATATAGTAACTAAGGGGACGGGTCTTTGCGAATGGTCAATTGCAGAAAATGCAGCCAGATTGAATTGGGATTGCTAAAATACCAAAATTGCTATTTAGTTATTGTTAAACATTATATAATAAAAGCTAAAGTCATGCCAGTGGAAGGTTTTGGAATAAACTGCGTTAATGGTGGGAAAATTTTATTGACTCTATCTAGAGGTTACATCGTTATGCCTGTAGGTGGCGACAAGTGATCATCTTTATGAGTCATTGAATTGTTCAAAAACACTGATTGATTCAGGAAAGAAACAAGTGATTTGCTGAGTCCCAATTCGCATTCTATCCGTCCTAAATAGTACTCGAAATTAGAATTAGTGTGTTCCAAATCATAGTATGTTGAAACTATGTTGGTCTACTTTTTCCGGTTAGAATGCGAAGTGCAGATCCATTCCAAAGCCGCTTGAAGGTTAGCAAAAATGTGTAATGCTGCTTTACTCAGAGAAAAAGACCAGGGGCCCTCAGATCATGGCTCCAATGAAGTGTACCAATTTTAGTTTCGATTGCTCAAGGTTTGGCTGAGATACAGTCTCTGTCGGGTCGACCTCATTAAGTTCGCAACATCATCACTTTTGAACAAAGATGAATAAAAAATCTGTTTAGTCATTTCTGTGCGGCTCAGTCCAAAGATAATCTGAGACGGTTTTCGTAAGAATTGGGCAAAATTTGAAGGAGAAGTATTGAAAAACGCGAATATTGTACTTTTCAAAATGGCCACTCCTGTACTGGGCGGAGTCTTAATGTAAGATGTTGAATGCGATCAACATAAAGAGAGGAATTGGGTGAATTTCATTTTTCTAGAACAAAGGGTTCAAAAGTTATTACCTTTAGAAAAGTGAATATTTGAACTGGTGGTGGCGCTATAGAGTTGGTCCTAGAGACTCCAAAATTGGTCAAATCACTATTCATTACCATCTCTATGATTGTGCCAGATTTCATCATTTTCTCATATTCCACTCATAGGGCTGCCATAGACTTCCATTCGGGAAGAAAAATTATAGTGCGGAAAACCTTAATTTCTTTTCGACTTAAGAAAGAAAGAAAGACATAAACATCTTGGATGACATGGGGGTGAGTAAATTATTAGGAAATTGTAATTCTGAAGTGAACTAATCATTTAATTATGACATAAAAAGTCATAATTATGACAAAAGTAATTAAATATGACATAACAATTGACAATAATTATGACATACTAAGTCATAATTATGAGATAAAAAGTTGATCGAATAATTAACTCATGTTAATTTTGAATGCTGTGCCATAATTCACATAATTCAAGTCATAATTTCAGCTTTTAATCTCATAAATGACTTAGCATGCCATAATTTTGACTTTTATCTCATAATTATGACTTTTTTGATAATTATGATTTACCAGTGCATGATTTTGGGCTTTCATACACTTGCAATCATGATGTTTCCTGAATATTAGTATTCGGAACACTGTTGTTTTGCGTTAAAAGAAAAAAATGTTTGAATAACCTGTACCAATTAAATTGCTCAAAATAAGAACATGGACAATTTATTTTAGTCATTAATAGACACCCGTGTCCCAATTGAATTCATGCGGACTAATAATCAGTGCTACTTTAATATCCATTGCAATGTCTTGTATGAGAAATGCACTCAGCTCTTCACTCACTGTTACGCTGTTCAACAATGGATATTTAAGTTGCTCCTCTTGTCAGTGTGTTTGAAGGAGGGCTCACTCTGCCTGCGTTTGCCTCCATGAATCTAGACTTAATAGCACTTCAGGTGTGTTGTGTGAATTGTAGCCCAGATCTTCCAAATAGTTGCGAGGATTGGCGCATCACGCTGTGTGTATGTCACAAAGTTATTTCTCACCGCTCTCTGAGTGCTCTCTTGTTATATTTCATTCTCGGGTACTCCTGGGCTATTTGTTTTGTGCTTGTGTCATCTGAAAAACAAGAGCTGAAAAGAGATATGGAGAGGGGTCCAGAAAATTAAAGTATCTCTTTGAGACGGAAGATTTATTGAACTGGTCTCGCAGAGACTTGAAAGTCACACACATTTAGCAGGCAAGAGGACTTTGAGGACAGCATGCAGCCCTGTTCGTTTTGCAGAAACGTCCTACACATGATATGGCCACTAAAAGGATCCTGAGAGCTTGTCAAGAGGTAAAAGCAGCTAAACTAACCTATAATAAAATTACCAACACATCATTTTTCAGACACTTCCCAAAACTTGTTCATAGCAGTGCTACATAATTTCCAGTATCTAGTGGACCTGAAACATATTTGGAAACTTCAGTCAGGCTTACAAATGTAGGAATGTTATTGCAAAAAATAGGGCTGCACGATTAATCATACTAATTGAATTGAATTGAATTGAATTGAATTAAGAAACACAAAATGCTTATTTTTCTCTACACTGTAAAAAGTAATACGCTATATCTACTCCACAAAATTTTGGCAACAGATTACAAGCAATATTATTAATTAAATTCAACAAATAGAATTGAGTTAGAACTAATCAAATTAATTCCTTAAATGTCAACCATTTAAAATGAGTAAAATTTAAGTAAAATTTAAACAAAAATATCTGAATAACAGACAGTGTCAAAGATGAATTAAGAACTCTATTTTTTTTTATTGCCAACATTGAAGGCACCTGATGATAACAAGCAGAATCACTGAAGGAAAGAGAAACACAAGAATTAACAGAGGTTTAGATGTTGATGTTTATTTTATTGAAAATGTTTGGTCACCATTATGATGATCAGTGTTTCATTTAGTTGGGCAGTTTGACTCTTTGCTTTTTATGTCAGTTTGTGGTTTTTGTAATGGTGTTTGCTAATTTTACACATTTTAAATAGTTGACTTTTAAGGAATTAATTTGATTAATTCTAACTAAATTGTTATATGTTGAATTTAATTAATAATATTGCTTGTAATCTGTTGCCACAATTTTATTGAGTAGATAGAGCGTATTACTTTTTACAGTGTAAAAATAGGGTAACATATTTTATAATGCCTTCTCAGAAATCGTCTGCACTATTAATCATATTTTAATGGTGATCATGTTTTTTGCTTTTCACGATTAATTAAGCATAATCGTCTGCGACATTGGCCTGCATGGTTATTGTTATAATTTGTATAATTTTTAAGATGTCAGGAACAGATTTTTTGTGTCAGTCCGAATTTTGCTTTCAGTGTCAGGCAGAATATTATGTAGACTTTCCACGAATCCTGTGCATGCTTTATTGGTCATGCTGCTGTATTCAGATTTTATGAGTGCATCTCTAAGCCAAGCTAACGTTTGGAGTGTGGAGATGGCTGTGAATATGTATGGAAAGAAAATGAAATTTATTCCAAACCTCAAGGGGCTTGCACTCAAAGAATAAGGTCCTTGTCATTGTCAGCAAATTCTGCTATGTAAGTCTCCAGCTGCTTGGACGCACAAGTGAGAGCTGTGGATGACATCTGCTTCTATCATTTCTCTAATAATACATTGTGATAACAGAACACAGCTGATATTTCAGGAGTAGAATCCAGTGCTGGAGTGATAACAGACGGGACTGTAAGACATTATAAAGGGACTCATTAAAAAATGGGTCGTAAAGTATTTGAATCATTGAGCATGATTCAGATGGGGGATTGGACAAGTCAAATCAATACAGCTCATCAATACAGCATTAAGACTTTTTGTTTTTTTTTCTTTTTGAGACTTTTTTTCCTCTTAAATTTGTTTTAAATTTTTGTAGTTTATAAAGGCCCTTTTAGGGACGAGTATTGCAAATTAACTTTCGCTACAAACACTATGATACTTGCATTGGAACATGCTAAAAAAATTAATAAATAAATAAATGTTTCTGAAAGCTTCAGAGACAAGCATTGAGATAGATTCACTGTAGTTAAGATAAGATTAGTATCTCATTCATTGAACTTGGTTCAAATGCAGGAGGTAGCATTTGAATCATTGAACATCGTTCAAATAATGAGAGTAGCTTTGAATTTGTTTCATATGAGTAGATATTAAATCCTTGAACATGATTTAAATAATGGGAATGCTATTTGAATCATTGAACTTGACTCAAATAAGTAGATTTGGGATCTTTGAACATGATTCAAATAGTAGGAATAGTATGTGAATCATTGAACTTGACTCAAAAAGTGAAAATAGTATTTGAATCATTGAATTTGATACAAATAAGTAGATTTTGAATCTTCGAACATGACTTAAATAGTGTGAATGGTATTTGAATCATTGACTGACTCAGAAAGTGAAAATAGTATTTGAATCATTGAACTTGATTCAAGAAGGGGAAGTAGCTTTTGATTGAAATATGGGTGATACAATTTGAATCATTGAACTTGATTCAAATAAGTTGATTTTGAATCTTTGAACATGATTCAAACAGTGGGGATGCTATTAGAATAAATGAACTTGATTCAAGAAGGGGAAGTAGCTTTTGATTGAAATATTGGTGATGCAATTTGAGTCATTGAACTTGATTCAAATGAGTAGATTTGGGATCTTTGAACATGATTCAAATAGTGGGAATAATATTTGAATCATTGAATTTGACTCAAAAAGTGAAAATAGTATTTGAATAATTGAACTTGATTCAAATAAGTAGATTTTGAATCTTCTAACATGATTTAAATAGTGTGAATGGTATTTGAATCATTGAACTTGACTCAGAAAGTGAAAATAGTATTTCAATAATTGAACTTGATTCAAATAAGTAGATTTTGAATCTTCTAACATGATTTAAATAGTGTGAATGGTATTTGAATCATTGAACTTGACTCAGAAAGTGAAAATAGTATTTGAATCATTGAACTTCATTCAAGAAGGGGAAGTAGTTTTTGATTGAAATATTGGTGATACGATTTGAATCAGTGAACTTGATTCAAATAAGTATATTTGGAATCTTTGAACATGATTCAAATATTGGGAATGCTATGTGAGTGAAAATAGTATTTGAATCATTGAACTTGATTCAAGAAGGGGAAGTAGCTTTTGATTAAAATATGGGTGATACAATTTGAATCATTGAACATGATTTAAATGTTGGGAATGCTATTTGAATCATTGAACTTGACTCAAAAAGTGAAAATAGTATTTGAATCATTGAACTTGATTCAGATAAGTTGATTTTGAATCTTCGAATATGATTCAAATAGTGGGAATGCTATTTGAATAACTGAACTTGATTCAAGAAGGGGAAGTCACTTTTGATTGAAATATTGGTGATATAATTTGAGTCATTGAACTTGATTCAAATGAGTAGATTTGGGATCTTTGAACATGATTCAAATAGTAGGAATAATATGTGAATCACTGATCGACTCAAAAAGTGAAAATAGTATTTGAATAATTGAACTTGATTCAAATAAGTAGATTTTGAATCTTCGAACACGATTTAAATAGTGTGAATGATATTTGAATAACTGAACTTGATTCAAGAAGGGGAAGTAGCTTTTGATTGAAATATTGGTGATACAATTTGAATCAGTGAACTTGAAGTATTGAACTTGACTCAGAAAGTGAAAATAGTGTTTGAATCATTGGACTTGATTAAAATAGGGGTTGTAGAATTTGAATTAATACACTTGATTCCAATAGGGAACGTAGCATTTGAATCCTTGAACATGATTCAAATAGTGGGAACAGTACTTGGTTCATTAAATTTGATTAAAATAGACATAATAGTACTACCTGAACATATAGTTCAAATAGAGGAAGTATTTGAATCGTGAAACAGAAGGGGAGTCCTGTTTGTACCACTGAATGCAATTCAGGATTAGCCAAGTCAAATTAAGTAAAGTTGATCGAATGCCCAACAATAACAGAGACAAAATTAAAGGATTTAATCTAAGACTAGTATTTGGAACAATGAACAAGATTCAGTTGGTGGGAGTAGTATTTGAATCGTTGTACAATGATTCAGAGGAGTCATGCAAGTCTTGTTGCTGAAATCAAGCTGCTCTCCTGGGAAGCTGAAGCCACGTGCTCTGTTGTAGTGAAGCCATAAAGAGTGTTGAAGATTGATTGTTCGGAGCATGCGAGGACAAGATGCCGTCTCAGCCAGCATGCATGGAACTCAACCAGATTTGAGCAACCGAGGTGGTACAGAGTGGTTGCCATGGAAATTCAGCTCAAGTCCAATCTGGCTAGGTTGCCAGAAAGAAACCCAGCTCGCATTTATATCTCCGAACAGATGTTACACGTCTCCTAGTGTTCGAAATTTGACTCCACTTAGGATTTTTTTCTCATTCTTTTTGTGCCTTCTTTTTCACCGTAGCATAATCACTGTTGCTCCTGCTCATCATATAACCTGTGAAAATGAGTTCTTTGCATGAAATATATCTCATGAGTGGATTTGACATTGCAGTTTTTCATCTGATTATTCTAATTGCAGATAGCATTATCACACATCAATAGGTATTGAATTGATACTTGATATCTTCTCGAACAAACATGGTTATATTGTTTCAAACCAATGCTGCTGCAGCACCTTGAGGCAAGGGAACCAAAGGCAAACTCCTTATTCCCAAGGGCTCTTAGAAATGCAAATGCATTCAGATATTTACCAGACTGGCAGAGAATTGAAGCTTGTAGATCACAGCATGAATAATGCATTTTTTGTTGTCATTGGTTCAGTAATTTTCACCCTGCATTAACGTAATGACAAAATCTTGTTCAGTTCTCCAGTCTATGTTTTCTGGGCACTGCACTATATGTTTAACCTTTTGCTCTTGAGGCAACTCTGATTAAACAGATTTGCAAACTTGATTTTTATCTAAAAGTAGGTGATGAATTTCAACTCTAAAAAGCAGCAACACTGGTGACAGACATTTACTAAATGGGAAAGTATTCAGAATTTAGTACTTGAACATTTCACGGGATCCAAGCCTGGTGAAAATGATTTCTCATAATTTGTCTTCTGCAAGAAGGAAACAGCCATTTTGAATCCAGATTCTGAATCTTTGAACATGATTCAAATTGTGGGAATGCTATTGGAATAATTGAACTTGACTCTAAAATTGAAAATAGTATTTGAATTATTGAACTTGATTCAAATAAGTAGATTTTGAATCTTTGATCATGATTCAAATAGTGTGAATGGTATTAGAATCATTGAACTTGACTCAAAAAGTGAAAATAGTATTTGAATCGTTGAACTTGATTCAAGAAGGGGAAGTAGCTTTTGATTACAATATGGGTGATACAATCTGAATCATTGAACTTGATTCGAAAAAGTAGATTTGAGATATCTAAACATGATTTAAATGTTGGGAATGCAATTTGAATTCTTAAACATGATTCAAATAGTGGGAATTATTGAACTTGTCTCAAAAAGTGAAAATAGTATTTGAATCATTGAACTTGATTCAAATAAGTTGATTTTGAATCTTCGAACATGATGCAAATAGTGAAAATGGTATTTGAATCATTGAACTTGACTCTAAAAGTGAAAATATTATTTGAATCATTGAACTTGATTCAAATAAGTAGATTTTGAATCTTTGATCATGATTCAAATAGTGTGAATGGTATTTGAATCATTGAACTTGACTCAAAAAGTGAAAATAGTATTTGAATCGTTGAACTTGATTCAAGAAGGGGAAGTAGCTTTTGATTACAGTATGGGTGATACAATCTGAATCATTGAACTTGATTCGAAAAAGTAGATTTGAGATCTTTGAACATGATTCAAATGTTGGGAATGCAATTTGAATTCTTAAACATGATTCAAATAGTAGGAATTATTGAACTTGTCTCAAAAAGTGAAAATAGTATTTGAATCACTGAACTTGATTCAAATAAGTAGATTTAGAATCTTTGATCATGATTCAAATAGTGTGAATGGTATTTGAATCATTGAACTTGACTCTAAAAGTGAAAATATTATTTGAATCATTGAACTTGATTCAAATAAGTAGATTTAGAATCTTTGATCATGATTCAAATAGTGTGAATGGTATTTGAATCATTGAACTTGACTCAAAAAGTGAAAATAGTATTTGAATAATTGAACTTGATTCAAGAAGGGGAAGTAGCTTTTGATTAAAATATGGGTGATACAATTTGAATCATTGAACTTGATTCGAATAAGTAGATTTGAGATCGTTGAACATGATTCAAATGTTGGGAATGCAATTTGAATTCTTAAACATGATTCAAATAGTGGGAATCACTGAACTTGACTCAAAAAGTGAAAATAGTATTTGAATCATTGAACTTGATTCAGATAGGTTGATTTTGAATCTTTGAACATGATGCAAATAGTGGAAATGCTATTTGAATAATTGAACTTGAAGGGGAACTCAAGAAGGGGAAGTAGCTTTTGATTAAAATATGGGTGATACAATTTGAATCATTGAACTTGATTCGAATAAGTAGATTTGAGATCTTTGAACATGATTCAAATGTCGGGAATGCTATTTGAATGCTTAAACGTGATTCAAATAGTTGGAATGCTATTTGAATCATTGAACTTGACTCAAAAAGTGAAAATAGTATTTGAATCATTGAACTTGGTTCAAATAAGTTGATTTTGAATCTTCGAACATGATGCAAATAGTGGAAATGCTATTTGAATAATAAGTTGATTCAAGAAGGGGAAGTCACTTTTGATTGAAATATTGGTGATACAATTTGAGTCATTGAACTTGATTGCTGGTGACAAACATTCACTAAATGGCAAAGTGTTCAGAATTTAGTACATTTCACGGGATCCAAGCCTGGTGAAAACGATTTCTCATAATTTGTCTTCTGCAAAAAGAAATGGCAAACATCTCAAACAGCTCATTTTGGCGGATGTCAGCTTTAGACGAGCTCTATTCAGTGCTTCTGTTTCCGTTTGGGTTTTGAGAATTTAGGACAGGTATTTTTAGAAGGTGGTGCAAGACTCTCTCCAGCAGCAGCTACAGTCTTCTCATCAAGGGAAGTCTGCTTCACCGCAAAGCTCACATCTGATAGAAACTGATGAAGACATGTTTCTCTGTACGGCCACAGAATTTTAGATCAGAAACAACCAACGTGAGGAAATCTAGTTATCGCTGTAAAATGGTGTAGAAAGAGGAGAGAAATGGAGGGAGGAGAAAAACTGAGGAAGGGAGAGCGAGAGAGAGAGAGAGAGGAACGTGTGAGTACAAGTGAAAGAGATGATGTCATCTGTATGATTTTAGTCTGGCTGAAAAACACTTGTGCCTCTATCTATCTATCTATCTATCTATCTATCTATATGTCTGTCTATCTGTCTGTCTGTCTGTCTGTCTGAAATATCTATCTATCTATCTATCTATCTATCTATCTATCTATCTATCTATCATCTTTTTCCAGACAGACAGACAGACAGATATTTTAGGCAGACAGACAGATAGATAGATAGATCCATCTTTCTCAGGACTTTGTCTCATTCTAGATTAAAGGGTACAAACATCTTCCTCACGTACACATTTGAAGGGCAGCAGATTTGACCCCGTGTCCCCTGCACCAGCGGCTCCTGGAGCTGAGGCTCGCGCTGGCAGGCCGACTGTGATCTCTCTCCAGCAGTGCAGGTGATCCGTGGCAGAAAAGAAATCAATTTTAATGTCAGTGCGCAGCATCTGACGGGCGCAAATCCAGGACTGAGGCAATTAGTCTGACTTCCTCTCTTTATCTGTCTTTCTTCTGTTCATTCTCTCTTCTGTCGCAGTCTCTGTCTCTCCTTTTGCAAAAAGTCATTCATTGTCCTTCTTCCTTCTGTTGTCTCCATTTCTCTCTATCTCTTTCACTTTCTCTGAGAAGCTGTCTGTCAGTCGTCTTTTCTTCCTTGTGTTTCTCTTCTATCCTGTCTTTTTTCAGCCCTCCTCTTCCTTATACATAATCGCCTCTCAGTTTCTCCTTCAGTACTTTCTGTTTGACCCTCTGCTTTATCGTTCTTTAAATATGTTTGCTTTGCTTTTGCCTTCTTCTTGGATGTGAATTGTGTGGGCACCGTCAGCTCAGAAATATGGTATGTGTGCAGTTAAGCTGTTCTTTACTGTGAAACCAAGCCAATATTATTTTATATTTGCTGCCCATAGAAGACTTGAAAGCAAACCAAATAATGCTGGGTTGATCCTCCAACAGCAGACAGGCTTGCTGTTGCCCAGAGGCTCAGAACTCCAGACTAACAGCACCTTTATTTCACAGGTGCAGACAGGTGAGACAGTCTATCTGTGTTTTAGGCTTCACCGCAAAGTGGATATAAAGCTTCTGCAGTTCAGAAGTTCAGTATTATAAATGGAGACATTAATAGAGTAAATTTTGCTTCAGTTCCTCATGATGAGATGTCAGGATTGTACTACCCATGCATCCTATATGCCTCATACATATTTATTGAGTCACTATAGACCGTTTCATCGGACACACGCGCGTTGCCACGGTTACGCACCTGGCTCGAAGTTAACTTCCGGTCTGTGTTTGTTATAGGCATCCAAGCTGCGATATGCCTTGAACGCCTACCTTGTATATACACATTCCTTCTCGACTAGGTATTCAAAGATGTGTACCTGACTGACTTGTGTGTACCTCAACATTTTGTTGAACAGGTCTGGTAGTGTAACTTTGTCACATTTAAGTTTGGCCAAGTAACGTTTCTTTTCTTCTTCTGGTAACCCAAAATAATACTGGCTAGACATAGTTTTAACTTGCTAGCTAAAGTAATTTACTTATTTATTTTGCTTGTTATCAGAAATAATCTACAACCCGAATTCCAGAAGTTTTTTAAATTTGAATAAAATGAAAAAGATTTTCAAATCACATGAGCCAATATTTTATTCACAATAGAACATAGATAACATAACAAATGTTTAAACTGAGAGATTTTACACTTTTATCCACTAAATGAGCTCATTTCAAATTTGATGCCTGCTACAGTTCTCAAAAAAGTCGGCACGGGGGCAACAAATGGCTGAAAAAGCAAGACATTTTGAAAAGATTCAGCTGGGAGAACATCTAGCGACTAATTAAGTTAACTGATATCAGATCTGTAACATGATTAGCTATAAAAGGGATGTCTTAGAGAGGCAGAGTCTCTCAGAAGCAAAGATGGGCATAGGCTCTCCAATCTGTGAAAGAGTGCGTAAAAAGATTGTGGAAAACAATGTTCCTCAACGTCAAATTGCAAAGGCTTTGCAAATCTCATCATCTACAGTGCATAACAACATCAAAAGATTCAGAGAAACTGGAGAAATCTGCGTAAGGGACAAGGCTGAAGACCTTTATTGGATGCCCGTGGTCTTCGGGCCCTCAGATGATTGTGTCAATGACATTACTAAATGGGCCCAGGAATACTTCCAGAAACCACTGTCGGTAAACACAATCCGCCGTGCCATCTGCAGATGCCAACTAAAGCTCTATCATGCATAAAGGAAGCCATATGTGAACATGGTCCAGAAGCGCCTGTGGGCCAAGGCTCATTTAAAATGGACTGTTTCAAAGTGGAAAAGTGTTCTATGGTCAGACGAGTCCAAATTTGACATTCTTGTTGCCGTGTTCTCCGGGCTAAAGAGGAGGGAGACCTTCCAGCGTGTTATCAGCGTTCAGTTCAAAAGCCAGCATCTCTGATGGTATGGGGGTGCATAAGTGCATACGGTATGGGCAGCTTGCATGTTTTGGAAGGCACTATGAATGCTGAAAGGTATATAAAGGTTTCCAGATGACATCTATTTCAGGGAAGGCCTTGTGTATTTCAGCAGGATAATGCAAAACCACATACTGCAGCTATTACAACAGCATGGCTTCGTCGTAGAAGAGTCCGGGTGCTGAATTATCATTAAACGAAAAATACGTCAAAGACGACCACGAACTCTTCAGCAGCTGGAAACCTATATCAGGCAAGAATGGGACCAAATTCCAACACCAAAACTCCAGAAACCCATAACTTTGATGCCCAGATGTCTTCAAACTGTTCTGAAAAGAAGAGGAGATGCTACACCATGGTAAACATGCCCCCTTCCCAACTATTTTGAGACCCGTAGCAGGCATCAAATTTGAAATGAGCTCATTTTGTGCATAAAATTGTAAAATTTCTCTGTTTAAACATTTGTTATGTTATCTATGTTCTATTGTGAATAAAATATTGGCTCATGTGATTTGAAAGTCTTTTAGTTTTCATTTTATTCAAATTTAAAAAACGTCCCAACTTTTCCGGAATTCGGGTTGTACTCTAGAGGGACTTTCTTGTTATTGATTCTTTGCAGAAGTCTCCCATAAGTTAACTAGTCCATCCTTGGCCAGAAACGTTTGTTTATGTTGTTGCCGTTGAAACCGTCTATACAACAGTTAGTTCCAGTCCTCGAATTTGATTGGCCAAAGAACATTCCAAGAGCACTGTTATAAGGCTGTTAGTTTGTGCATTAGTCAGGATTTTACAGTGAGTCTTTCTGCAGGTTTACATAGTTTCGCCAGTAGGTGGCAACAAGTCAACAAATCGCTCACTTAAACAATTGTTCAAAATGGCTGATTAAGTCAGCAATGAATCAAGTGATTGCCGGCATCCGAAATCACATACTTCCCTACCATATAGTAGGCAAAAAACAGTATGTGACAAAAGAAGTATGTCCAAATTCACTGTACTCATAAAAGAGTAGGCAAAAATTACCCGGATTACCTACTACTTCCAGCAAGATTCTGAAGTGTGCATATGATGGACACTTTAGTATCCCATGAGTCCGAGGGAGAGAATTTGTGAATGGCAGTGAAGCGATGCAACTGACGCTGGTAGGTTACATGATGATACCATGGCAAATGTAGTATGTCCGGATCACATTCATACTACACACATTCATACTATATAGGATATACTTTTTTAGCGGTTGTGAAGTAATTATTCAAACTAAATAGATTATGTGATTTCGGATACAGCCAGTGTCTTTATGATTGAGTCACTGAATCATTCATTCAACCGTTCAAAAACACTAATTTATTCAGCAAACATTCGATTGTTTTCATAAGTGAGTCATTAGACCATTCTCTCAACCGATTTGATTAAAAAAACTGCTGATGTGTTCAGGAATGAATCAATTCATCTATATATAAACCATTGAATCGTTCATTCAACCGATGTGTTCAATAACACTTTAATTTGAGAATTAAACATTTGACTGTCTTTATAAGTGAGTCATTGGATCATTCTCTCAACTGATTCATACAAACTACTGACTCATTCAGGAATTAATAAAGTGACTGTCCTTGTGTGTGACTGAATCATTCATTCAACCATTCAAAAACACTAATTTATTCAGCAAACATTTGACTGTTTTCATAAGTGAGTCATTAGACCATTCTCTCAAACGATTTGATCAAAAAAACTGCTGATGTGTTCAGGAATGAATCAAGCGACTGTCTTTATAAATGAGCCATTGAATCGTTCATTCAACCGATGTGTTCAATAACACTGTTTCATTTGAGAATTAAACATTTGATTGTCTTTATAAGTGTCATTGGATCATTCTCTCAACTGATTCATACAAACTACTGATTCATTCAGGAATGAATAAAGTGACTGTCTTTGTGTGTGACTGAATCATTCATTCAACCATTCAAAAACAGTAATGTATTCAGCAAACATTTGACTGTTTTCTTAAGTGAGTCATTAGACTATTCTCTCAACCGATTTGATCAAAAAACTGCTGATGTGTTCAGGAATGAATCAAGCGACTGTCTATATATAAACCATTGAATCGTTCATTCAACCGATGTGTTCAATAACACTGTTTCATTCGAGAATTAAACATTTGACTGTCTTTATAAGTGTCATTGGATCATTGTACAAACTACTGATTCATTAAGGAATGAATAAAGTGATTGTCCTTGTGCGTGACTGAATCATTCATTCAACCTATTCAACCTTCAAAAAAATTGATTTATTAGAAAACAAAAGTTTTTTCAAACTTATTCAATTCAATTCAACCACTTTGTTAAAAAGTGCTTATTCAGGAAAGCAACAATTGCGTGTCTTTATGACAGAGTCATTGAATCAATATCCCAACCGATTCATTTAAAACTACTGATTCATTCAATAATGAATCATTTGATTGTCTTGATGTGTGCGTCATTGACTCATTCATTCAGACAATTTATTCAGAAATACAAAATCATTCAGGAACAAAACACCACTACTGTGTGTTGCTCTGTTTTGCAACAGTTCTGCTGTGGGTTTGTTTGAAACCATTTTCATTGATGGAGCAAAAACAGACAAAATGTAAGTTATTTAATATTAACTTCTTGTTTATTGAACTGTTTGCAGTCATGCTGTTCAGGAATATTTAGTTTCTGGTTACAAAACTAGTCCATTCTTGTGTAGTAGGTACCACCACACTCTTGAGTCTGAAACAGACTGATTTCATTTCTTTTCTGTGAGCTGTGTTTTGTTTTGCAATTCATTGAATCTTGATTATGGAACAGGAACCATAATCATTAATTACTGTGTACTTTGAATCAGTCATACATGAAAGTTGTGTGTACACAAACACAACCAAACGTCTCTGGATGGTCATAATGACTCTGTTTCACAAACAGGAGACAGGTTTTATATTAATTAAACATATATCAGTGCATTTTTCCTCCTCTAGTTTATACAAGCTCCCTGCCAATATCCAATAGGTCACCATAACCTCTGAAAAATAATTTTTCTTTGCAGCCGCTGCAGGACACTGACTCCTCCTTTGTAGAACATTGGCAAGTGTTAAAGATTGATGCTTTGATTTAACAAGGAATTGAAAGTCTTGAGGAATTGCCATTTGCTAAATGATTCTTTTCTGCCCGAGGCCCTGCACCTTTTATGGCTTAATATATATGAGAAGGAAGATGAGAGGAGGAAATAAATGCGGTGAAGTCCTGTCTGGGACCATTTTTCCTGCAGTCGCGGCTGATAGTTATGAATTCTGCCAATAACGTCGGCATAAATCATGTCAAAGAGCTCACCTTTGAATGTTAGCATGAAGAAGCAGTTTACTTGTAATGCCAGTAAAACTTCACAAATAAAAGCAGAAAGCAATAAGCACCATTGCTGATCTCTGTTGTGTGATTTTTAAGGACATTATGGCAAAAATGAAAAGATGTCTATTTATATAGAGGTGAAACTCATGTGTATGTAATTGCCCCCTTGATGAGCAAATCTTCACCATCATCCAGAAGAGAGAACAATGTGCTCAAGTAGTCCCTACAGCTGATATGGTCCCTAATTCAATTTTCACCCCTACACGATCCAATTTTGTCCCATTAAGGTTGGGATCCATGTGGTGCATTATACAAGCTCATCATATCAGTCTGAGTGTCAACCCATCAATCTTCACCAAACTATGTCAAATTGAGACAGCAATAAATGAACATATTTTACCCAAGCTCAACAGCACTTTCAATACTAAAAAGGACAAAAAATATTTTTGTGATGTTGGAGTTTAGTTTACCATTTTGAGGTTTGTTATTGAAATATTGTCCTGCCTAACTCTTCAATTCATCACATTTATTATTGGTTGGCACTAATAGTTACTGTTGGATTAGCCAGCTCTTGTAATTACATTAGAGCAATGTGTTTGTTTCCAGATGTGACGAAATGGCCGGCTCAGACATACTCGCCATTCAACTAACCTGCTTTGTGCTTTTAATTATGAACATTTACTGAGCTGCTCTGCGTGAGGTGAGATTATGAGGCATGTGTGCTATTAAAAAGTGTTCAGTCAGCAATAATTTGATTAATTTCTTCATTCATTTGCTAGTGAATCTTAATGTCATTAGTGACCTCTCATGAAAGACATCTATCTATCAGTCTGTTTCTCTGTCTGTAGATAGATAGATAGATAGATTTCAATTATTTTTCTATTCCAGTTCATTTTTGAAATATAATCATTTACACAGTTACTGTCATAACTTGTTTTCATGACAAATTTATATACGTATTAAATAATTAAGACATTAATTAACAGGTAAAGTAAATATAATGAATATATAAGCTAATATTGTGCATATATTTAGTGAAATGCTCCCTTCTAGAGCTCATTTCTCTAGTGAACTAACATGCTGTGGACACTGAATGACTTGCCTGAGGTAAATGTAATGCTAAGTGAGATTCTCAAGTTGTTTTATTGATGTCTTTCCACAGTTGAAACACTGGTCGAGAGATTACACGTAAACATATCTATGCATAGATCATCTGTTCTTCTTCTTCTGCATTCTTTCCTGTTGTGGCGGTTAGCAAACAGCATTGCATTACCGCTCGCGCCCCCTTCTGGATTGGAGTGTAGATCACAAAACATTTGTCGACTGTATTTGTCGTCTGATTGTATGCACCGAACCAGCTCAGGGCGAATACATGTTCCGTCACACCCTAGATAGATAGATAGATAGATAGATAGATAGATAGATAGATAGATAGATAGAAAGATATTAGGGGTGTAACGGTACACAAACGTGAAATACCTCGGTATTGAAGTTACAGTTCGGTACAGCAGGGGGGAGAAAACTAAAAATAAAATTGCTTATATTCCCCCTTCTTTTTTATTAAACAGTGTTTTACTGAACAAATCGTGTCTCTCTCTCTCTTTAAATAAATTCAATTCAAATTAACAATTTCGTAAGGATAAAAAAAAAAATCTATCTCAGTTAATGCTGTAAACTATACACAGGGAGCCCTTTCTTGCACAACATATAATATTAAAGCTTATAATTAACAACAGAGCCCAAACTATTAAATTCAGTTGCTATTTATTTTTAGATATAATAATCAACACTCAAACAAAAAAAAAAAACCAAACAAACAAACAAAAGAAAAAAAAAAAAAAACATGTAAACTGCACATAAGGCAGGTTTTGCATTAACTTCTAAATCTAATTATAAAATTACGTTTCAATTATTTTTCTATTCCAATTCATTTTTGAAATATAATCATTTACAGAGTTACTGTCATAACTTGTTTTCATGACAAATTTATTTAAACATATATTAAATAATTAAGACATTACTAACAGGTAAAGTAAATATAATGAATATATAAGCTAATATACTGCATATATTTAGTCCCCTCCCCTCTAAAGCTCATTTCTCTAGTGAACTAACATGCTGTGGACACTGAATGACTTGCCTGAGGTAAATGTAATGCTACGTGAAATATTATTCTCAAGCTTTTTTATTGATGTCTTTTCACGGTTGAAACACCTAAACATATCTATGCATAGATCATATTGTCTTCTTCTTCTGCAGTTTTTCCTGTTGTGGTGATTAGCAAACAGCGTTGCATTACCGCTCGCGCCCCCTTCTGGATTGGAGTGTGGATCACCTTTGACTGACTGTATTCATTGTCTGACTGAATGCACCGAACCAGCTCGGGGCGATAGATAGATAGATAGATAGATAGATAGATAGATAGATAGATAGATAGATAGATAGATAGATCATTTTCATGACTTGATTGATTGATCAGCATCAAAATGTTAAGCTGGGTCCTTTTCAAACATTTTGCAGTGCAAAAATCATTTTGTATCCAACCACTCCAGCTGAGTGTGTTATGAGGGAAAGACCCAACTTTCCATAATGCACTGCATGACTGTAATGCCCTGCCTTTGTGCTTGCAGCACTGTGAGAAAAGGCACAGCTTAACAAGCAGTGCCATGTCTGCCTGGCACTGGCATGGGCACATTGATCAATCCTGCCAGCCCTGAAAAATGGTCATGCATAGTCTGTTGTGGAGCAGCGGTAGGGGAGCCAGCCATCTCAGTGTGAATCTGTGTGTGTGTCCTTTACTTTCATTGTTAAAGATTAAATGTCACAACCGGTATTGCCTCCTCATTTTGTGTGGTTAGGAAATGTTCCAATGAGTGTTGCAAAATTGAAAAAAAAAAAAAAAAAAATTCTAAGAAAAAATGTATCTCTGCACTACACAAAGATCTGTGGAGGATAATATATTCAGTGCCAGCAACAGAATAACATGCATTTTAATGAGATTACAAATGTAGTCGTCATCCCCTTCCAGGGACAGAATGAAATCCAATCTCATTTTCAAACTCAAAAAGGAGCAATAAAAATGCGTTCCAGGACTTCAGTCCCATTCATGCAGTCTCACACCTCCGGGGAGAATACTAGTGCTCATTTTACCACTGGTCCACATAAGCTTGTTTATTTCTTAATGTATCAAATAGAGTTGTTTTCATACAAGGTCTGATTTATATTGATTTTTAGAAAGGCTGTACTAAATAAATAAGCGAAAACAGAACACCGCTATTTTATCGCCATTAAGTCGCTTTAATGCATTCATTGTACTAGAAATATACCAGTATTTATTTTATTTTAAAACTAGCATTTTACGTGCAAAAATATGCAGTATTTTTGTGGAGTCAAAATGTCTAGGTGCAGTAAAATGCAAAAATCTAATGTTTGAGCTAATCTTTTATTTTTATTTCTTTATATATATATATATATATATATATATATATATATATATGTATGTATATAATTTATTTATTTATTTATTTTTAAAAAAAACGTTTATCCGCCAAATCGAGTACAGTGAGGCGAAATTAACATGCAGACTGAGTTTGATATAATTTAATGAGAAAACTATTAAACAAAAATGACCCCTTTACAACCTTATGACTGTGTAAAGGTCATTTTGTAAATTACCCATATCTCTTTATTTAAAAAAAAAATGAGTACTTTTAAAACGTCTTGATATTCATGACTTAAAAACGTCAGGATATTTTATTAATTTATTTATGTGTTTCCTTGCCAAGAAATGATGTTGTGTACACTCACGTGCAAGGTAATTAGTGCTTTTCACTTGATTGTTACACCACTTGACATGTTTAGACTAAATGTTGAAAATGTTATATATATATATTTAAATGTATTTTAAATTAATTATCTTTTGTTTATCATGTCGACATCCTTATTTGTCACTGACTTATACACAGGAAAAGGCAGTAGACTTAAAAAGGTAATAGACTAATGTTTCTCGTGTTTTCAGAATAAATACTCAAGAACTCCCTCGACTACCATTTTTCAATCTGGTGGTTGTTTTCGCTCAGACAAGCGCCTTATATGCTGAGCGCGGGAGAATCAATATGAAATGACTCTCTCTGCCACCTTATTAATAATGAAACAATACGTCTTCACTCGACAGAGTCTCGCCTTTGCGCGCCTGCGTGCTCGTTCACGTCCGTTTGAGGAGCTGGAAGAGAAACGCTTGTGTGTTGAAACTGAATCCTTTAAGTGCACCTTTTAGAGATTTTATTTCATATATCTGCTCTGACAATTATTAATTATTGCTCCTTTATATAACTGATGCAGAATTATAGGCTAAATTTTAATATTTTAGAAGGATTGTAATCACCACAAAGGCTACTTCAGCAATAAAAACAACACAATTCTCTTTCAAACAGTAACTGTTTTATTTAATACTTTTAAATACTTCTTTTTAGCAGTCTATTTTATATACCTGTATAATCAATCTGTTTTAAAACTGTTTCGGTTAAAGTATCTCTCTTTTCATTTCACATACATCTCTTATTTACTTGTATGGTTTTGAATATTCAGGTATTTCATATGCAACATCCCCAGAAACGAACAAACGTACGAACAAACAAAATACACATCTTCTGAAGGCAGTGAAACGTGGTCTATGCCTTGGCAACATCAAATAAAGCTAGCAAAATTCACTTCATCCAACTATTAATGTCAAGGTCCAGATATTGTCGTGCTACGATACTGTTGGGAGAAATACAGGCCGCACTTTACGTTGCAGTGTAATTACTATGTAAGTACTGCGTAATACGTGTACTTGATGTACTATAATTATTTCCTGGAGCTGCTTGTATGTAATTACACACTGTTATATGCAACATGGACACTGTAATGTAAAGTGTCACCTTTAAAATGTTATGTTTCCTACATAAAAAGAGACAAATATTCTTTGAATGGAATAGAATAACATTTTTGGGGGAAAAAATGGCAACAGTCAACTCATCTCAAAGCCTTTCCATGGCTACATTTTACATTTCTTTGTTCTTTAATAAATTCTTTTTAATATAATATTTCTCTGTTCTCGTGTATTCCACTAAATATATGCCTGTAGTCATTCCTGAGGTTTATTTATTATAATAATAATTATTATTATTTATAGTCTATTATTAGCATCGTGATTATTAGAGACGTTCCCGATAAGTGGGTCAGCAAACCATCTAACCCCATCAACACATCCATATACTTGGCTTGACTAAAATAAATTTGATAAATGAAAACTAAACATTGACAAAGAGCATATAAAACAAACTGATGGGAGAATATTCCTATCTTTCTATATGATGGCCGTTGAGAATGTGAAAAGCCTACAGTAATAATAATTCATTCATAACAGACGGTAATGTTATAAAATACTACGCTTCTAACCAGGACCTTTCAGAAATTCAGGCCGTCATTTCAACTCAATATCTGATAAATATTTCATGTAATCGACCCAGAGTCAGGCAAATGTGCTTGAGCATTCCCAGAAGACTTCTTCTTCCCATTGTCTCTTGCAAAAAAACGTCTTTTTCTCCAGATGAAATAAGCATATAAATCCATTTGGGTGAGGATGAATTTTGATCGTCATTAATTATTATTCTTTTTTATTATTATTATTATTCTTGTGTTGATGGTCTTCTCTGTTTTTTTCTTCTTCGTTTTTTTTCTCTCTCTCTCTCTTCTCTTCCCGTGGGTTAAAACTGCATCCACGTCACGAGCGCAGACAGTGCAGTGAGGATCAGCGTTACGCCGAACGGAACCGTAGATCGGCTCGCGCCGTTCCCAGCCGCACACAGTTCAAACAAGCTGCCGCGAAAGTCCAGATTTCTGGACTCTTTTTTCAGCTTCTCCCATAGATCTGTGGCTCCCTCCTGACAGTCTGCCAGAGCAGTGGTCGCACATGAATGGAAATCATCCCAGTAACTGCAAGTCAAATATTTCGGAAAAGAAAGAAAATCATTATTCATGTCTGATTTGCGTCACGCTTAACATTGCATTAACATAGGCTATTCAGTTCGAACATGTTGTTATTGCTATTAGTAGTAGTAGTAGTATTTTTTGTAAAATGTCTAATTGAGAGGAAACTTGATGAAACTAAAAATAGTGGAAACAATATTTCTCTTTTGGTCATTTAAAATCCTGTAGCATATGTGAAAAACAGTTTCTGGATTTGCTTTCAGCTTAGAAAACGCTCGGTTTCGGTTGTTATGTCAATAAAAAAGATTTACCGCTTTAAACTTCTGTTTTCATTTATATTTTAAGCAGAGATAACATTAAGTAAACAATTAAGTATCATATTTTTATTCAGACAAATCCACATCAATTTCGTACATATGCATTTGAATTTGAATATGATTATTCAGATGTTTTGTCTATTTTTATATCAAAATAACAGTGTATTTAAAAAGAAGTTGCACCAACAAAAAAATATATAGCTACTAGAATTATTAGACTCTCTAACATAATTCATATTATAGTATTATCTTTCTGGCATCTGCATGTCCTCATGTAGCCACGTGAAGGAGGAGAGAGGGCACGAGGGAAACCCGAGTTGTAATGCGGCTCCAAAGGGAAAATCTCCATATCACGTGACTTCTAGTGCCCTCCCCATCTCTCTCTCTCTTACAACTCCCCTCCTGCGCCCCACCCCCTTCCTCTATCCCACTCTCAAGCCCATGATTTATTAATATATTTCAGGAGGAACACACACCCACATTCTAAGACCTGCATCTACAATCGGACATGCGCACGGGCACAAGAAGTAGCCATGCTCCAAATAAATTAGAATAGAATATAATACAATAGAATAGAATAGTTTAAAATGGAAATTCTTTCAAGTCAGCAAAATAGAGTTACATTTTAATGTTTTGCTGAAGCGTTGGTGTATGGAAATGAAATCCATTGCACTGTAAAAAGGAATTGTTGGTTTAACTTAAAAAAGTAAGTTGCTTTAAAATTTTGAGCTCACTGAAATTAAAAATTTGAGTTAATACAATGAAGGCGATTGGTTTAATCAACAGAAACTCAAAATATTATGTTATCTGAACCACATTAATTAAGTTGATTTGACAAAAGAAAAAATGTTGTGATAACAAATCATGAAAATAATTTTTTACCGTGTGCCAGCCGCTTTGCACATCTAGCTAATGTTATTTAATACCTAGGGAAAGTGTATTAAAATCTGAATTAGACTATCTGGAGACTGGATATATATTTAGAAGTTCAAGCAGAAATGATTTCGGGAAAAAATGGAAGAGGCAAAGGAAATGTAATTCCAGTCCCTGTAATAAGATAATGTTGCGTTTTGATTCGCTCAGTCATGGCTGTAAAAGAACCCGTTATTTTATAGGGCGGATCGCTTACAATAATCGTGCTTTACCTTCCGATCTGATCCAATTATGGATGTTGACCTTTGGCCTTGGCGTGTAGAGATGGTTCATCTAATTGTAATTAACTGGTGAAATGTGAATAGCGCATATACCGGCTGCACGGCGCTATTTCTGCTCATGGAGCTGTCGAATTAAACAAGGGGCCCCTTGTGCCATCTGGCTCCTGTTCGCTCTCTCTCCCTCCCCACTCTCACACACGTATATTTCATCTGTTGTGTGTATGCATGTTTCCCTTACGTGCAGATGGTCCGAAGGTTTTCCTTCTCGTCCAGCTCCTGTGGATAGTTGGCCATGTTCTCTCCCAGTTGAAGCAGGCAGTTGGAGAAACCTTTGAACACTGTTTCACATTTCCCAGCCGCTCGAACTGCCTGCAGCAGATAGGCTGGAAAACGAAAAATTATCATTTTTATGTAGCCTTTTTTTTTTTAAAAAGGTTTACTTCTATTATCTGACTCTTTCGCTCATTTTTTTGTAGACTGTAACGACTCGTTGGATTTCGTTCAGGATTTTTTTTTTAATTAGGCTAGCTGTTATTTTCTATTCTCAGCTCTGTCAGCTCATTTAAGTATTTATAGCTGGAAAGTAATAGGTGAGTAAGTAAATAAATAAATCGAAGCGATTATAAGGCATAAAACACTTCCAAACAATAATTTTGTAAATGTGTGTGTGTGTGCGCGTTCACTAGAATAATATGTGTTGAGCATGAGGGTGGCGCGTGGACAAACGATGATGTAATGGTTTACATGAGGGTGGGGGTATGTGGGCTTGTGTGAGGTGAGATTTTCATTCTGAGTGATTTGTACTCCCCTCCCCTTTTTTTTTACACATCTAGAAAAGAGTCTGTTTTTTTGATGACAGATCTATTAGGGAAAATGAGAAGATTTGGACACCGATGCTTTCCTTCCAACTTCATTTCGATCTTTGTGTTGGACCGGAAGGTCACAACTTGATCAATTGACCAGATCCCTTTGCTTAACGAACCATAAACGCCAGTGGTTTCTCGTTAAACAACGAGATCTTGTGAATTGATTAAGTTGTAGCACTGTTCAAATCAGGTCGGGCCTCTGCCCTTTAACCACAGTAGGAAGCACACACCCTGTTACACACACACACCATAAGCATTGTATGTCCATACATTATATCAAATGTGTCCATAATTTGTATGAAGTACATATCCTGCGTCGATACACTACAGTAATAAGATGTACATTATAGTGTACTATTATATTCTCTAGCCAATGCCCCTACGTTACATTATATCCATTTCATGCTATATGATCCATTAGCTATTAAACAGCCTACAGTAGACTACATGCTAGGTATATTTTCCCGTATTCTTATATACGCAGCATGCTACCTAAATTATATTACATTTATTAGCTATATGATATGCCCTGTATGTCCTTACATTCTGTTATACGTTGTTATGTGTCCCTACATAATAGGCATTACATGTCATATACCCTACATTATTTTATATTGGTCCCATTCTATATAATCATATATTCTACAATCAATATACGCTAAATAACACACGGAAAAAAACGAAGATGCAACCATGGTTGTTATTCTCTCTCTCTCTCTCTTTTTTTTTTTTTTTTTTTTTTTTTTTTTTTTGTAAACTGTAAAAAGTCTTTGGCTGATGAAATAGATGAAGCTCAGTCGTTTCGTGCATTCTTTATCGCCCACAGAAAAAAAAAAAAACGCATCCAGTAACGACACAAAATACCGAATAATGCACACTAAAGATGATTATATTAAATTAAGGATAATATTGATTTCAGACACAGAGGATTAAAGGTGTTACTGAGTAATGCCGCACAACTGAAAGCTTACATAACGAAATATCTAGCTATAATTGTGATATCGCGGACAGATCGCCCTTTTCTACTACACGAAGCGGGTATATTAAACATTACAACCATATTCCTACGAAAGACCGTACTGAGTAAAATTAAATGTGTAAATGCGCTGCCTTGATTTATAATCTTTATGTTTTCGTGCATCCTAATATTTTTGATCAAAATAGCCTAAATGAAATATTCAGACCTCAACATGGCGGATATGAGGATGCGAAATACAAAGATGCTCATACAGATGGCTCTGTAAAACCATTTATTAATGGGATGCATGATTTCATATTTAAAATACATTTCAGTTCTCGCTGTCTACTGGAATTAACAGTCACAAAAGACAGCACTGCGAACAAAAGGTGAATTATTAAACCGTGTTTCGTTGTAGGCACGATGATCTATATTTAGAAACAACTGAGCATCTAATATAGACTCACCTATCCTACTGTACTAGTGGTCACGACCACTTTACTAGACCCTGTCAGCGTTACCGGTGTCAACCTGGCACCGCATAATCTGTTCAATGAAGTCAGGAGGGGGTTTATAGCAAATTAATGTAGTTCAACTAGGTAACGGCATCAGTTTTTTCTTACAAAAAAATCATCGCTATTTCATCCTAATGCACAACATTTTCATCGCAGAGCCCTGCAAGAGCACTAACAAGAAAGACATTTAAAAACGCACATTACAAGAACATGGCCTCATATATTCTGTAAATTCTAAAACAACAATCGAACACCAACTAATTTTCACGAAATTATAATTAAATGATATTGTATGCTTGTGTAATTTGTAAAGGGACACATGGGACAATATAAAACTCATGATGAATCTATCCAACTTAGTCTTTGCAAGTTAAATCTGTTAATGCAGTTACATGAATGCATTTTTTCGAATTATCTTTCCATATTGGTTTGAATAATTTATTACGGAGAGGATCTGGCGATCCCATACTTTCACCAACTTGCTCCGATTTACTGGGCTTTATTTTTCGGAACAGTCTTCAACATTGGATGGAGAAGCAATGCAATATTATCCCAATGTCATGCATTTAATATACAAGACCCAGATCAAGACCAAGCCTTTAAATCGCAGCCGGGACAGTAGCGATGCAATTAAAATATCCACCAACATACACTCTACAAATATATAACCAAAACGAAATGTATACCCTTGAATAGCCTTAACTACGAATTAAAAGTGTCAAGTTATACGTATCTATGAAAAAAAAGCGAGATTAAAAAAGGGAAAAGTCAGCCCATCCCAAAACATACGACAGAAATAATCTACTTACCTATTTGAACAGCAAGAAACAATGAAATATATCTTCCAGACAAAGTTAATCCCATCCTACGTCCAGAAAAACCATTGGAGTATATACAATTTTAGATAGTTGTGAGGGGAAAAGATTGCCAAATCTGCGCGTTGAACATCGCTGTTTAGTTCAAGCAGCTATTCAGAAACTCTTCGTGATTTTTCCCGTTGTCGGCGAGGCGCAGAGAAGTGAAATGGTGCACCCCGTTAAGAGAAGGCGGTAATGCCTCGTGTTTTTTTTCTCTCTCCCTGCTTCACGCCCACATCTCAAGCTTGACGTAAAATTCACCGTCGGACTCCCCACTTCTCTATTTTCTCATTTGCTAGACCGGGCTGGCCCCTTTCTCCCCCCTCTCGCACTGTACTGGCATTTCAGGGATTGCGGAGATGTCCGCATATATCTGCTCTCTGGTGGTCTCACCTATCCACCCTCATGCAATGAAGCTTACACGTGGACCCCTGACCCATATATGGATACACGTGCAGACTTCATTGCTCCAGGGTGCTTAGACTGATCATGCATGAATTTTGCTCGATATCTCAAAGAGATTGAGGTAGTCGGGATGCTTGAAGTTGGTTATAGGCCATACACTCCCTTTCAATGAGATGACTGTGTAAGATAGGCTACATAATGGATTTGTAGGATCATTTATGGAAATGTGACAGTGCCCCGTACAGATTTAGTTGGCGCTAACATAGTTTGATTAATGAAGTGCCCACGTTTTTCTTGAGTCTTATTACTGCAGCAGCACTAATCGTTATTGATGATTTGTTTATGACTTAAACACTCCGGCAATGTTATCAAAGTCTGTCTGAGGTGAATTGAGGTAGCAGACTGTAGTATTTTGAGGATTGTGGATGGGATATTTTTGGTGCATCATGAAAATTATGACTATAGCCTATATCGGCCCAGAATCTTAACACTTTTAGCGCCTGAGACTTATATCCCTTTATCCCACCAACTATTAGGCCTATTTTAATATTTTTGGTGTCAAGGAGGTAGACATAATGTTAAAGCCTTTAACATATAGAGAACCTTAACATATGAAGAAGTTGATAAAGATGCTCAAAGAAAAAAAGTACTGAGTAATACTAATAAATGACGTACGTAGTATGTTATAATCTGGAGGTGTTACTGAAAATGATACGCCCTATGAAAGATGAGAAATCATTTTATATGGGCTGAGATGAGTTACGTTACAACTGAGAGAAAGGTAGTGATGTCTGTATCACTGGAAAAAAAAAAAAGTTCTTTCCCGCTGACGTCAGCGGAATTTGTAGCCAACCAATGAGTACTGAGTATCGATGCGCACCAATTTTTTTCGGAGACACTGACTTCAGGAGGAGAATACTAAAAAGTTACCTAGGGCATTCTAGCTGAAGGAGAATCCGACCAGTGAGTAGAAACCCTGTGCTCCTCGCTGTTGCTGAGTAATTAGGTCCCCTGACAGTTCATTTAGAGTCCAGACTATACAGAACCCAATAGACTGATGCCCTGAGGACACTTTACAATCTGATCGAATTTTCTTTGGCTATTGACAGTATGGATGATTACTATTCAACATTATATGAAATGAATGACGGACTATATATGTAATCATCACGAAAAAGCTTGAAAAATTACATTTATATCACTTATGGTAGCTTATGTAGATGAGCGTTATAATTTTTTATGCAGATTCGTGCAGTAAACGAGCAGTTGCATAACGCAGATGTATTTAAAAAAAAAAAAAAGCTTGTGTTGCAATGCAGGGAGGGATGCAATATCATGGATTTACTTTATAAAGAATGCTATAGGAGTCCAAACAATAGCAGGTTTTTATTCATGTTTTGTCTCCATCTTGTGGTGGAGGTGTGCGACAACAGTGATAATTGAACTTGGTTATGTGATCTCTTTGATAAGAAAGGTACATATTTTGCCTGATACCAATAATATTTGACAGCGAGTCTTACTGGGAACCTCAAAAACTCATGAGTGAATTGTCAGCTCAGAGTCAAATGAACTGTCATTTCGACAGCATAGGGAATCCCTGTTTAATGTGTTTGTCCCCATCCAATTACTCAGTAGCTTGAGAGGTTTTCCGTGGTGACTCATTCAGGTGGGCGCGGGGAAAGCAGGGGAGACAGAAAAAAAAAAAAGAGAGAGAGAGAGAGAGAGAAGGGGGTATTCCAGCAGCAGTGGAGCTGGCTCTGTCTGAACGCATGTTTCATTAAAATGTGGGGAGTGGAGTTGAATGAGGTAAGGAATCGATCGCGTCAAGAGTTTTCCTTTCTTTCATGAAAATATGCGAAGCAGATTTTATCTGTAATCATCTTAAATAATGAAAGGGAATGGCTAACATGTCACAATCTGTAACATTTCGTACCTATTCGTTCCAAAACAACTCTACAGAAACCAACAAAACAGTGGAAGAATTCTGTACTTCATGAAGCCGATGAAACGAAGCTCACTGATGGTTTTCTTAAAAATTAAAGTCTACTTAAAAATGTACACTCTTTACTGTTTTTATAATCAGTTTGTGCATAATCTCTTGGTGCATGTTATTTCTCAAATAAAAATTGCTTGTCTTCATTATCATATCCTTTCGGATGAAATTCATCTTGTCAACCCCATCCCCTGCTACCTGGTGTTACAGCCATTTTTATGATCCAATCAATTTATGATAGATGATCTATATTCTTGTAGTTTGTTGCTCATGCATGTTGTTAGCAACACCAAGGTCAGGGTTTGATTGCCAGGGAGTGCATGAAAAAATGTTTGCTATGAAATGTAAATAGTTTTGAATAAAAGCATCTGCCAAATGCATGAATGTGGGGAAATACATAAAGTAAAATAGGTAACATTTTTCCAGAATGTCATTTTGAATATGTCCTTTACAGTGGATACAGTGAACATGATATCATGGTGTGAGGTGTTAATGTCTAAATGAAGATTTGCAGTATAAATAACATATAAATCCAAATCTTTCATGCTAAATCTTTATTGTTAGTTTACATGAGTAAAACATAGTCCATAGCATTATAGCAGATGAAATCAGAAGTATATTGCGATTAATAGTGTGTTAATTAAGTTACACAAGTCATATGTAATTTAAAATCATGTGTAATTTCAAAGAATCTTTTATCATTTCTTTTAAATTTCAATAGACCTTTATTATATTTCATAGCTCTCACTTTCTCGCGTGCGCACGAGAAAACTTTCGCACTTAGGCTATAGGCCTACTTGAAAATCCGAGCATGTGAAAGAGATTTTTTTTTTCCCCACACTTTAATGTTTTCTGTTTATGTAGGTCATATTTTCACGTGAGCTTGCAAAATTTGAGCGCGCCCACGAAAATGTTCTCAGGCCCTGTCCCAAATGGCACACTCCATGTGCTCTTGCGGTCTTGTGGACTTACAATGGTTACCATGTGCACGTGTCCGTTGAGTCCACAAGACCGTAGGATGTCCCATTTGTCATTTTAGGTTTCAGAAAGGTGCTCGCAAGTGCCCCCCTTGCGGCCAATATGCATCCTCGCGAGCTCCTCACCAGGCTTCTACTCAACAGTCAAAGCGGCATTAGGTCACAAAAGTGTGGATTCGGAGGAAGTCCACAAGGGCTAAGGGTTTCATTTTGGACAGGGCCATGGGTTGATTCTGTATTTTGTACAGTTAGGCTAACTGAGATTTTGCTTAAAATGCTTGTAGGCCTATTCCTCTGTATCATTAAGTTTACCACATGAACCATGGCAGTACCCATAAAAATCTCCCTATTTTAACAATCCAGTGTTGGCAGATATGGGTATGATTGTTTTGTAAAGAAATCAAAAAATTAACATTAGTTTGTGTTTTGATAATATTAGTGAAGAAAGCAAAGCAACACACCAAAATGGTACTTGGGAACCCTTTCCAATCCGTCCTTTCTTTCTCCTCTGTCTTTTCTCTCTCTTTCCCTCGTGGCAATCAGTTATCCATTACAGCACGTTGATTTCCAGCTGATTGGTGACCTGCCTCAGTGCAGCGCAGTCCAGACACCCTATCAGCACCTTCTTCCCAGGAGTCTGAGGGGTGATGGTTTCAGTGTATTGCACTGAGCCACCAGGTAGAATCTGCCTGCAAGTGGAAATGGATATAGTGTATATGCATGCAGAAACACACACACAGGCACTCATTCTTGTACCTCTATCTTTGTAAGGACATTCAATGACACAACCCTGTTGAAAAAAACAGCATATGCTGGTTAGGTAGGTTTTGAAGCATGGCAGCTGGTTTGAGCTGGTTATGCTGGTCCTTAGTTTGTCCTGAGCTGGTTTAAGCTGGTCCTGAGCTGGAGCTAGTTGCTTAGGACCAGCACTTGACCAGCTTAAACCAGCTCATGAGCAGCTAAGGACCAAGTAAGGACCAGTTTAAACCAGCTCATGACCATCTAAGGACCAGCATAATCCAGTTCAAACCAGCTGCCATGCTTCAAAACATACCTAACCAGCATATGCTGTTTTTTTTCAACAGGGAATGCTAGCTCTAGCTCAGTTACCCTAACCATCACAACTAAATGCCTAACCCAAACCCTTACCCAAACATACCCTTAACCTTATTATAACCTTGACCCAACAACCAAGTCTTGACTCTTAAACAGGCTTTTAAAGGGCTCTCAAAAAGTGAGGACCAGCCGAAATGTCCTCACTTTACTCTCTTGGTCCTCACTCCAATGATCTAAAACTCAAACTGGTCCTCAGAAAGATAGTTGTACAAGTACACAAACACTCAAACACATATGTTGGGCTTTCATGTTTTATGGGGACTCTCCATAGACATGATTTTTATACTGTACAAATTGTATATTCTATCCTCTACCCCTAAACCTGCCCGTCACAGAAAACTTTCTGCATTTTTACATTCATAAAAAAAAACATCACTTAGTATGATTTATAAGCTGTTTCCTCATGGGGACCAAAAATGTCCCCACAAGGACAAGAATTTCAGATATTGCCATCTTTGTGGAGACATTTTGTCCCCATAACGTAGGGAATACCTGAACCACATACACACACTCATTGTTTGTACATCTTTCTGTAGATTTATAGATGTCGTGCAGCATTACAATACTGTGTTTTATTGTGTTTAGTCATCTAATTAATGTCATCTAATTAAGTAATGTCTGGATAATGGAAAAATAACTGTGATGGGTTATTCCATCTTACTCGTATGATTTCATTCTGGTCATTATCAGACCAGGTGCATCAAGGCGGAGCTGAACTTTTTTCAGGATGAAATTATAGGGATTTCGGAATGACATGATGACCAACAGATCCTTGCCAACCCGGGGCATTCCAGTCACCTGTAGTTGAATTATAATGACAACTGTTAACATAAAGGATGAAACATATCACATGTGTTCCTCTACAGTTTGTAATAGAGGACATATACCTTTATTGTGAGTTCAGGAGGACGGAGATTGACAACTCTCATTGTTGAAAGGGACACGCCGGTTTCCTCAATGCGCCCGTACACCACAAAGAGCAAGTTGGCCTGTTCCACCAGGTAGGGCATGTAGTCCACAGCTTGAACATCTATCATCAGTTTTGTGGCTGTGAAATGATTGAAATGATTTTATTTCTAAAATGCATGTGCCCTAAACCTACAACAGACTTGAAAAGTCTGACTCACTGTTCCATGGATTCACAGTTGCAGTTTTGTTTTCGAGCTTAAAGGTCATGCTGGTGACACCTGTGTAATACACCGCAGAGCCAGTGATGGTGGCACTGACGGTGCAGGTTTGGCTGGTCTGATTCTTGATATTCATTGTCAGCTTGAAGTTGTCACCAATTTTGATGGTGTCAGCCTGGAGCTCGATGTCCACACCTGCTTCAGCGAGTGGCAAGTAATCCCTGGTAGGAACGCCACGACGCTCTGCATTCTGCATGGTTTGCTTATCCTTGTCACTGCCTGGAGTCAGGAAGAAGGTTGAAAGATTTCACAGGAAATGTGTGACCAGTGTGCCCCATGTCCAAGTGTTTTTGGACCAAATGAAATTTACCTTCTGGATATTTATAGTTAGAAGTGATATCCTCATATGCGTTACTGTTCACCCTTTTGGTGACAAGGAGCTTTCCCACATACGCGGTGTCCACACTGAGGACCTTTGAATTTCCATACTTGTCAGATTGACGGTAAATCACATCACTGTTCAGCTGGAGACAGAAGAAATAGTTTATCCATTTTGTGAATGCAATTTGCAGCTGAGATTTTAAGATCTTGAAAACTAAAGAAGTAAAAACATCAAAGAGAATTGACATGTTTCTTGCCTCTGCAAAGACAAACTTTGCATCAAACGGATAGCTGAGCTCTCCCTCTTTGATGGCATTGACAGACGTCGGGCCACATCGATAAAGACCTGAATAAGAGAAGGAAAATAACTTTTTATTTGTTTTATATAGCATAACAGGTAGGAAATAATATATATTATTGCCACGATGACTGTATGAACACTACCATGATTTACCATGGTATTTTTTTAACTGCCATGTATGTACAATAGCATCTGAATATGGTAATGTATTAAATGGTATGCCATTACCATCTGATTACATCACTGCACTATGGTACCACTACTACAATTCCATAAGGTTCCACATGGAATATTACAGCTTATTATAGGTAACACTGTGTTTCAAAAGCATAAGGTCAGAGCAGATACTAATGGAACAGACATCCCTCAGACATCCCTTAAATCTCCAAGCAGATGGAGGGTCTACATGCAGGCCTTTAAAAGACTAGCATGCTATTTCAAGCTCTTGGCACTTTCCATGAACGCGCTACAAAATAGGGCCAGAAAACCATTTTCAAAGAGGTATCAGTGAAATGAGGTTCTTATCTCTGGAAAATATTGTTTCTCCATTTAAGAAGGTAAAATATAAATATTATATGAGCTTTTTATTAGTCATTTATTCAGTTTTTTATCCCTGTTACCACGATTTGTATGTAAATTCATTTTAAAATCATCAAAAATAACTGAAATATATAAATATAAAATGAAAACCTGTACTAAAGGTTCTAATAAAATTATCATAAAAAAATATAGCTGCAAGCAGCAATTAACGGGGTTCAAGTGCTTTAAGGCCTTTAAGCACATGTAGCCCCTCTAGTTCGCACCTGCCCGCTCCAAGTGGGACGCGAACCGAGGCCTGTCCGCATGGGAGGTGGGCTCTCTAACAAGGAGGCTAAAGACTGCAGTCTCTAGCGTCAGTTGCTAGAGCACCTCTTGAATTCAGGGGAGTGAGATTTACACGCACAGCTCTTACTAGCCTACGTCTGTTACACTCACCCCCCTAAACCTCACTCCCATCTGGGTCACGGCACCAATGTAGCCCTTCTAGTTCGCACCTGCCCGCTCCAAGCTGGACACAAACCTAGGCCCGTCCACATGGGAGGTGGGCGCTCTAACAAGAAGGCTAAAGACCGCAGTCTCTAGCGTCAGTCGCTAGAGCACCTCTTGAGTTCAGGGGAGTGAGGTTTACACGCACAGCTCTTACTAGCCTACGTCTGTTACACACATGCTTAAAAAGGTATTATGTTTTATTTAGCATGCCTGTAACCACATAGATCATAGATGGAAAAGACCATTTACAGCCAAAAGAGGCAATTTACTAAGGAAATATATGTTTTAAAGCTTTCTAACAGTTATCGAGGTGAGCCAAAAACCTAGGACTAGTTCACGAAAGTAAGTTTTTGAAACAATCCCCAACATTTAACAAATGATTCAATTGACAGCAGTGGTCCTATAGAGGCAAAGTTGCTCAGAATGAGGAGTTCTACCATATTTTATGAATGTTGTGGGCATGTGTAAAAAAAAAAATGATATACAATCCTTTATGCATGTGAAAAAAACTAAGGTGCCCCCCTCGAATTTTTCACAGGCCTCTAGGGTCGTGAGTCAAACAGGCTCAGCGAGTTTATTTCCTATCGGCCTCTGTCAACCTTGTCTGACAGTTGCTCAAACTTCATTGGCCGACAGTGGCCATGTTTTCTGAGAAATGCGAATATCCTATTAGATAATCGCTTGGACAAAGACACTGCATGCCAGTTTTCAAGTCAATCGGACTGATTGTTGTGTAGCTATAGCCGTTTTTGTGTTTTTTTCATTTTATAGCACCACCAAGTGGCCAGTCGCAGCATCCTTTTTCACACGACCACAGACCAAGCCCAAAGGTGTACCAAGTTTGGTGAAATTATCTCATTCCATTCAAGAGGGATAGCCGTTTTAGTAAAAGTAGCCACGCCCACTTCGAATGTTTTGGCATCCCGTCGTGGACGTGAATCGAAATTTCGACTTTTTTCCAAAAATTATTGACAACCAGACACCAGAAAATCTTTCTGCACTGGTTTGGTTCAGATCTGGCAAAATACCTAGAACTAAAATACCCAGGACTTAATTCAAAATTCTGCCTTTTAGCCATTGATTCCAATGATATAAGACACTTGAGCCTGCAACGAATGGTTTAGGAGTTATGAGCCATTATGTACTTTTGATCACTGTAGCGCCGTGCACCATCAGGCCGATTGGGGCGAGCCTTGGTGACGTTGTAGATAGAATATAGCAGATAAAATAAATAGAATAGCAGTAGAATAGCTAGCTGGGCAGAGATTTTGGTTTTTAATGACTGATGAACAGGTTCTGTCATTTTTCTTACAATAACTTAGTTAACAGTGTTGAAAGGTTAACCCTGACAGATACACTCAGCATTAAAATTTGTGCCTTTATTGCCTAATGTGCAGAGTAATGGGACCCCAATTTTCGAATCTTTTCATGGATAGTGCCTACTTACTTTATCAGTTAAGTTTAGAGGAAAGCCTGTGTGTGTAGAGGATGTTGAGGATCATACCATCACTGATCTCCTGAGGAGTGCAGTCAACCACCTGCCAGCCAGAGAATTTTTCAGGCAGATCAGGCCTCCTCATGTAAACCTCATTCCAGGAGTGGTAGTTCCTGTGAAACACAGTGACATTGTCACTAAACAGCATTAAACCATCATCAGAGCCGTCCCAAGCATGGGGCAGGGTCCAATGTGAGTTAGAGTTAGCCGGGCCCCCGTCGGTTGGTCCATTCACGTTCGCCACAGTGCCTGGTGCGGACGGCCCTGACCATCATTACCTATCAGACTGTATCTCACCAGACTGAATCTCTAGTTCGGCTTCGGTCCACTCTCCCGTCTTCATCCAGCACAATATCTGTCTTCAGGTTGCCCGTGTTGTCATGAGCTGAGCAGAAATTGGTGATGACCCGTGCAGGGATCCCGAGACAACGCATAACTGGGTGGGACCATCACAGTGTCATGATTACACCACAGTGTTTTTTGCAAGGGTCTAAATAACCTAAATTTTGGAACTAACAAAATAAACATGCAATGGCCCTACTCACAAGTGTTCAGCACCCCGGCAAACACCCAGCACTGAGCGAAGCACACAGGCACACAACCCTCTCTGGCATATTTTAGCAGGATTTCAGGACTTCCTGTCCAGGCAGTGGGTGCTGTGCCAATGGAGTAATCACCACTCCAGTTGCCAACCAGGACACCATCATCGTCCTGGGAGTTCATCTGAAAATATACCATCAAAAAGCCTAAGTATACATGCCATGTGAATTCATATAAGACCAGCTGCTTAGGAAGTATGTCAGAAAAAAAAAAAAAGAAAAAAAAAACTTTTATTACAGTAGTTTATCCTACAATGCCTGGCCCGAAAAAAAAAGTTGCTGTTTGGATTTAAATAGGCAAAAACTTAAGAGTCTATGACTGGATCATTATTGCAGTGATTATTATGTTTCTAGCATGTTGTATGTTTGGCAACAGTTCTTCTAACCCTAATTGATGGAGTGTGTAGCTTTTCATTTCTTAATCCAGACCTTGAATTCATCAAAAGTCTTTGGGATGTGCTGGAGTAGACATTACAGTGTTTGACTCTTGCATTGTCAATACAAGATCTTGACCAAAAATTGATGCACCTCTTGATGGAAATAACATCACAACATGTATTTCCATCAAGAGGTGCATCAATTTTTGGTCAAGATCTTGAATTGACAATGCAAGAGGTGAGCACTCTGTAATGTCTACTCCAGCACATCCCAAAGACTTTCATTGAATTTAAGGTCTGGCTCCCTCCCAACCTTTCTTTCACAATCTGAGCCTGACGAATCTTGGCTTTGTCATCCTGGAATATGGCCATGATGCGTCTTCCTACATGGTTGTTTAAGAAATGAAAAGCTACACACTCCATCCATTAGGGTTAAAAGAACTGTTACCAAACATATATGACAGAAACATAATAATCACAGCAATAATGATCCAGTCATCGACTCTTAAGCATTTGCCTATTTAAACCACAAATAATATTTGTTATATATGCATTGTTTTTATAATCCACCAAAAGTGCAACTGAACTCGATAGTCAGTGATCACCAAACTGATAATAACTCCTGCTCAGTTTGTCAGTTTGAACCATACCAGAGCTGATCCTTGCCGAACAATTTCAGTGGCATTTCCACGGTACAGTATTGGTACTTTCCCAGCATCCAGAGCCAAAAGACAGGCATCCAGAACCCCCTGTTCAAACTATAGGAAACCACATAAAATGTTCAATGAATGTGTCAGTTTGAATAGTCCACCGTAAGCGGAAGACCGTTTGTTTTCTTTGTGAACAAACATCTCCAGAAAACTGCCAACCTGCCCAAAGTTCCATGAACGGGAGGTAATGTTGTTGAATTCTCCATTGTAGATGATCCCCACATCATTCATCACATACTCCTGTCTGTCGGTTTCTCTGGGCATGTACACCTGATCCGCTGTGTTGCAACATATACAAAATACATGCATTATCATCATCAAAAATATTAAAGTTTGTTGCCATCTATAAAGATGACATCAGAGCGCAGTACAAAGTGTTGTACTCGTACTCACCGGGGTCCCAAGGATTGAAAAGCACATAGAAATCGGTGTCAGGGTTCCTCTGAGTGCGCTGTTTTCCAAAATCACTCACAACCACAACAAAGGTTCGAAAGCGGCCAATGATGCAGCTGGCGTCTGGTGTTACGCCCACTGTCACAATATTGCCTTGTGTTTCCACCACACGACTCTTCCAGCGCCCAAAAAGTTTCTCTATTCCAATGGACAGAATGATGTAGGTGCCCTTGTTTTCATCAGGTGAACTGCCTGTGAGGACAGATATATGATAGTAAAAAGGACCTGTTTTGGTTTTTTACATTTTCAACTTTCAATTAGTGTGTAATGTTGCTGTTTGTGCATGAAAAAAGTCTGCAAAGTTACAAAAATCCAGTCCAAAGGAAGTTTTTCTCTATATCATTCTTGAGTTTTCTTCTGGGAACGAACACGTCACAATATTCCTCATTTAAATAATACCTGCCCAAGACATACGCAAAATAAAGAGGGGTCTGGTTGAGTTAGTTAGTGTATTGAAACTTGCAGTTATGGTAAAGGGCGTGACATTTCCCAAACACGTTCAAAGTGCTTGACCAATCACAACACACTGGTCCAGCTGACCAATTAGAGCACATTGTGCTTTTCAGAAGGAGGGGCTTCATAGAGACAGGAAATAAACAGAGCGTTACTGACAGACTGGAAAGAGAGGAGCTGCAACAATGTTTTGACTTTGTAATAAGATAAAATAAGGGCTCTTTAAAGGATAGTTCAAAATGAAAATTCTGTCATAATTTACTCATTACAAACTCATATTACTTTCTTTCTTATGAGGAACAAAACTGACATTTTAAAGTATGTTTAAAGCAGTTGAAGAACTGTTTTTGCCCATACAAAAAATGTCAGCAGGGTCCAAAACAACATTGGATCCTATTGGCTTTGGTTGTATGGACAAACAAAGATACCTAGTGTTTGGGCAAGCTGAGTTTATAAATCTGGCTTAGGTCATTTCCAAGTGAAATAAACAAAACAAAAAACAATGGTGCTCTCAGGATCACCTCCAGTAACAAGGACCCAAATCTCATGAGGACGTCTTCCCACAGGACGGGCAGTAATGAACACAAAACTGACATTGAGACTGAATTAAATGGTGAGAGTTATATCCAGTCCATTAATGGCATTGTTTCTGTAAGTTCATGTTCCTCTCAAGCATTAAAAACATCACAGATGTAATTCTATCTCGGTATGTCTATTTCTGGTTCACGATTTCAAGCCAAGTCATTCAGGCCTATCCATTTCATGATGTCATTATTTTTCTCCTCCTCTGCTGTGTGGGCACCTTCACAGCTTTTGTCAGGTTCAGTACTAACTAGACACAATACTATGGATCGCTACGCTGTCTTTTCTTAAAGGGATAGTCCACCCCAAAATGAAAATTGCTTTTGTCTAGTTCCAAACCTGTATGACTTTCTTGTGTGGAACGTAAAAGAAGATTTTTTGAGAAATGTCTTAGTGTTTTTTGTCAATACAAAGATCAATGGTCACCAAAACTGTTTGGTTACCAACATTATTCAAAATATATTCTTTTATGTTCCACAGAAGAAATAATGTCATATGGGTTTGGAACGACATGTGAGTCAATGATTGTTAAGTTTTGGGTGAACTATCCCTTTAAGAAGCCCAGCGACTCTCTGCCATTCTTTTATCCTACCATAATACCATAGTGGAGACATTTGGTGTTTCTCCAGTGCTTTAGGAACCAGAGTTCCTGGAACTTGGACGTAGAGGATGGTTTACCAACCAAGCAAACACGTAACTGTCCTTCAGATAAATTTGCAACAGACGCCTATGTCAGTTTGTAACTATTATGTTTTGGTGGCTAATTTGTGTTAATCAATGCTATCTTATTTGTAAGTTTTTGTACAAATTGCTTGTGCCCCACTGATGATTAGGTTTAGTGGTGCTTTCTAACTAAAAATTTATATTTTTCTGTTAGAAGCACATACAAATTATTAAGAAATTGCCAACAAGTTTTCTCATGACAGTTGGAAATTATATGATTTAAAAGATCTGCTCACCAATCAGGAACTCAATCTGCACATTGTCCCGCTGGTTACTGAAGGGTTGGTCAAAGCTGATGGTGATGATGAATTCTTTATTCCTGCGCACAATGAGGTTGGTGTTCTTGTATCTGCTGGTGTTGTGGACTTTCTTGTTGTCTGCTGCACGCATATCAACACCCAATACTGAGAGAGTTTGTGTCGCTGGGAAAAAAGACAAAAAATGGTGTGGTATTTAAAGGCATCCTTTCTCTAATCTTATTGATTAATGACAATGAATGAGCATCTACCCACCCAACAAAAACATGTTCTAAGAACATTTGGATAACGTTCCCATTAAAGGGATGGTTCACCCAAAAATTAAAATTCTGTCATCATTTACTCACCCTCATGTTGTTCCAAATCTGTATGAGTTTCTTTCTTTCTACATCCTGTACATCCAAAAGTAGATATTTTGATGAAAATGGGGAACCAAACAGTTGATGGGCAGCATTGACTTCCATAAAAGGGAGGTGGGGTATTATGGAAGTTAATGGGGCCCGTCAACTGTTTGGTCACTGACATTCTTCAAAATATCTACTTTTGTGTTCAGCAGTAGAAAGAAACTCATACAGGCTTGGAACAACTTGAGGGTGAGTAAATGATGACAGAATTTTCATTTTTGGGTGAACTATACCTTTAAGTTATGAAAAAGTTATTTGTGAATGTTCTCTGGACGTTCAAAACGTCCAGTTTATTAAATGTTTTAAAAATGTTTAAAAACATTCTTGGTTATGCAAATGTTAAGGTAACATTCCATTTTATCATTCTACATTCTTTTGAATGTTCTCTGAACATTCTTAAACAAGTAGTAACATTTAAATACGTTAGACAAACATCTGTTTTTTTATAAAATAAAATAAAATAAATAAATAAATAAATAAACCATTCCATGAACAAAGTATGAATGTGACCTGTGCTGGCAAAATGAGTCTGAATGCGCACGGGCTAATTTCGAGCTACAGGCAAAACTAGTGAAAAATGTCAATTTTGGTCGAAATTGAGTTTTTCACAAAAATTAGTTCATTAAGCACTTGTCTAGTGATCCCATTGCTCCAAATAGCAATTAAACATATACAAATATCTTTACTTGTACGTTTTCTGAGAGAAGTACCTTTCCTTTGACCATGAAAAATGCTGTTTTTCTCTGCTCGCTTCTCAACTTCCAGTGCTTCCTCTCAGCACAAGTTTGGTATTGTTTTAAAGTGCAGCATTCCAACTTTGTGAATATTCATAGTGAATTCTCGATGGCACGAGTCTGAACCAATGAAATTTTCAAACTCTTGTCGATGTAAACAAATCGATCTTACTCGCGCTGACTGACAGATCCGAAGCGCGCGCACAAAGACGCCTCAGACACCGCGCGATCCGGATATACACATATACACAGAATTACAGTATTTCAAAAAAAATCTGTCTTGGCGAGTATTCACGCAAACATTATATGTTATGTCTTAAGTGAACGTTTGGTTAACTGTTGGGGAAAAATATCTGATGTGTAACATTATATTAGATCCATACAGTAGGCTAGGTCTTAATATAGGCTGTCTGTTTCATTATTGATTTTGTTTTGGAACCTTCAGAAAACTTTAACTTGATTTTTTCTCAGAATTGACTTTGCTGACTCTATCGACTTCAAACAGGTGTAGCTCAGTCATTTTTTGTCGGATTCCAACAAATCGTACATCATTTTGAAGGTTTTAATAGAGAATGACTATATATTCTCTACACAACAACTAATTTTTGCTCATTGTGACTCATTTTGCCAGCACGCGTCACAAATATTGTTTTTGTGCTAAAGCTTTGAGAACATTATTAAAGACCAGATAACTGTGAAGGGAAATTCTTTTAACATTTGTTCATAACTTTGAGAGAACCTTGCCAGTACATTAGCCAAGTTTACAGAACGTACCTTGTTAGCTAGGCACAACTCTAAGTTTGACAGTTGTTATCTCTCCCTGACTTTTTTTGTAACGACAAACTACATGCTTCCAAAATGTCACAACAGCAAATGCAAAGTCTTAATTTCCAAACGGACCAGCTGAAATGCTCTGTTAGTCAGTACAGAAGGGAGAACCTTTGCAACTTTGACATTAGCAAGCTAAAGTTGCTAATCAGTTGGCATATGATGCTGTCTGGATAGGCAGCTCACTAGATTTTAGAACATAGCAATGTTGTCATTACAGTTGGGTTCAACATTTTAAGGGTGTGGGGTGTTTTAAGTAAAAATTACATTAAATGTGCATCCAAACAATTGATTCACATAGCAAAAATTTCAACTGAATATGAATGAATAAGAATATAAATAGAACATTACTAGGTGCTCTTGGTGTCACAGAATCAAAAGCTTCAAACTCAGGTAGATTAGACTCATCGGAGTTTGATTTGTCAAGGGTAATACGGCCGCGTCCCCAGGACCAAGTAGGGTATGGTTGGAGTGACATGATGTACACAAGATGTCTTGATGTTTGCCTGGAGGATAGATCATGTTAACGTTAGATTTTTAAAATACAGAGAATTTTGAAATATACAGAGATTTTGTATTTCTATACATCTGGTGATTCTTCCCAGATGCAGAGGAAAAGACAGACAGTAGGTGTGTGCATGCATCTACATGTGTGTTGAATGAACAAGACTTTATCTATTTCTTTCTGTCTTCCCCTGTGGGAAGACAGTGATGCAATATGGTGTTAGACTATTTTAGGAAAAGCTAACTCTCAGTGAAACTGTGAGAATCATAAAGCACTGATGAAATATCATTCTCAACTGAGCAACGCGGTAGCAGCAGCAAGGGCCTTCCTGTCACATTCCCATCACAAAAACAGTTACTCATAACATTTTTCTAAACCATTATCTACCATTCAAAAGTTTGAGGTCGATAAGATTTTTAAAAATGTTTTTAAAAGTCTTTTGTGCTCACCAGTGCTGCATTTATTAGATCCAAAATATAGTTAAAAGAAAAATATTGTGGAATATGTTGTAAAATGTAGTTAATTCTTGTGACCAAAGCTGAATTTTCAGCATCATTACTCCAGTCTTCAGTGTCACATGATCCTTCAGAAATCATTCTAATATGCTGATTTGCTGTTCAAGAAACATTTCTGATTATTATCAATGTTGAAAACAGTTGTGCTGCTTCATATTTTTCTGGAAACCATGATACATTTAATTTCAGGATACTTTGATGAATAGAAAGTTCAAAAGAACAGCATTTAGCTTTTGAAACAATGTGAGTTACGCAATCAGATATGTTAAATTAACACAAATATACTTTATGTATTTAATCTCACTTTATTACCTATTGTATTTGCTGCTGACCTTCAACCTTTTTTATAATTGAAAAACAAGCAAGCAAGCCCAAAAGTAACGTAATGCATTACTTACCATAAAAAGTAACACAATTAGTTACCTTTTTAGGAAGTAATGTATGGAAGCTTGTTTCCACCACTAAATTAAAAAAAAAGGAAAAAAAAAAAGGTAATTGCGACTTTTTATCTAACATTTCTGACTTTATTTCTCAGAATTGCAATTTATAAAGTCAGAATTGCAAGTTATAAAGTCAGAATTACGTGATATAAAGTCAGAATTGCAAGTTATAAAGTCAGAATTGCGTGATATAAAGTCAGAATTGCGAGTTATAAAGTCAGAATTGCGAGTTATAAAGTCAGAATTGCGTGATATAAAGTCAGAATTGCGTGATATAAAGTTCTGACAATTCTGACTTTTTTTCTCGCAATTGCGAGTTTTTTATTACGCAATTCTGACTTTTTCTCGCAATTGTGACTTTTTTTCTTAGAATTGTGTTTATATCTTGCAATTCTGACTTTATAACATGCAATTGCGAGTTATAAAGTCAGAATTGTGAGATTTAAACTTGCAATTCTGAGAAAAAAAAGTCAGTCTTTTTCCCTCACAATTGTACAACACGCAATTGCGATTTTATCTCACAATTCTGACTTTATATCTCACAATTCTGAGAAAAAAAGTCAGAATTGTGAGATAAAAAGTTGCAATTACCTTTTTTATTTTTTATTTCACGGCCAAAACCAGCTTCCACAGTAATGCAATATTGTAACACATTACTTTTAAAAGTAACTTTCCCAACTCTGGTAACATTTTTGCTTAATAGCAATTACTTTTGCTCAAATCTCAAGTCATTTGTGTCTGTAAAGTGGAAACAATGAGGGGGAAAAAATCTCTATACAAGCTCAAAAACTGAAATAAATATTATAAAATATCTATTTTAATATGCATGTGCTACATAAAACCCTGATACGGTAACACTGAATGCGAGTAGATACAAATAAAGATAGCAGAAATTTTGTAAAGGTGAACCTAATTTCTCCAAGTACAACATGTACCTGGATCAACATCTTTGTTGGCCCTGGAACAACTTTCCAATCAACCAATCAGATTGGATGGACAAGTTTACAGTTTATGTCAAGTTTAGGCTTACAACTAGGGTTAGTGCTTCAGTGTTATTCACCTATCATTTCCCTGATTTTAGGGATAAGTTATGGGAAGGGATAGAGTTAGGACAAAATTTTCAGACAGGAATTTTGTTCCAGGATCAACAAAATATGTTAATCCAGGAACATGTCTTACTTGGCAAAATCACGGTGACCACATTTCATTGTATAACAGTTTTAAACGTGCACTTGAATTTAGTAAGGCAAGAGAAATATGCAGAAATTAATTAAAACCTACAGAGTTAAAAATGTAATGGCAAATTATTAATAACTGAAAGCAAAGTTCAGAAACTTTAAGTTCAGAAAGAGTCATTAAAAGCGTTGAACTCACGGTCTGTGTAGATGAGTAGATGGGTCTGCTGAGGAGGCTCCAGGCAGATGTGCCGGTGAAGAGCTTCATGCTGATTAATAAAGGCTCAAGACTTCCTCTTCCACTGGAGAAAAATACTTCCATGGAACCAAAACGTCCAAAGTCAAGATGATCCCAAGATCAGGTCAATCTGATATACAACTCTGTGACCTTGCTTCTGATGACAGCAGCATATTCCATACTGTCGATGACATAGATGACAAATTAAAGTGCTCAAAATAAAATATTTTTACCAATTAAGCATGAAACATGTTATGACAGTAATTTAAAGATTTATGAACCATAACGTTTATTCATTCTTTTTGTTAAATAAGTCCATATTTCTATTATATATGTCAAAAGAATAAAATAATGAATTGATAATTTATCAAATTAACCACTTCATTTGACAAGGTATTATGCTATTTTCAATTGCCCCTTAAAGTTTACCTCTGAGGCCTGAAACTAAAATAAAAAGGTAACACTATGCATTAACTTATGAGAACTAATATTAACAAATTGGTAGTGTTACCAATTAAAAAGTTGATTGTGCAAATATAACATCATAAATTCTTAAAAAGGTTTTACATTTCAGTTCGTAAATTATAGCTCAAGGAGATTAAGAGTGGCCTTCATGAATTTTGACAAAGTACTGGCATACATACAGGACATGTTTTTTTTTCATTTGCTGAACTTCTGATCATTTGATTTTACTATCCTCTAAACCAGTAGATGGCACAAAAATTGTTGCAGCACTTTCCAAAACATCCGCTTTTCAAGATGCATGTGGAAATTTGGCTGATCCTCGACGCAATCACGAGCAGCAGCGCAAAGTTGATTCGGTGTTAATTTGATCTAATATTTGATGTTTTTTTAAAATGTTGTAGATTTAAGTAGCAAATGAGAATCACTAAAATTATTGAATATATTTTGAGACAAAGGCCTTGCTAATGATTTTCAGTTTTGTTCAAGTTAATTAAAGCAACAGTTTTTCAATAATGGAAGAATATGTAAAAAGGAGCCCCTGCTTTTGGGGCTAAAGGCACAATAATTAACATGATAATAAACAGTTGGCTGACTTTTCCATTAGTTGACATGACATGGTTAGATTCAGATGGAAATATCATACACCGATCAGGAATAACATGAATAACATGAATAACACTGATTATCTCTTCATCACGGCACCTGTTAGTGGGTGGGATATATTAGGCAGTAAGTGAATATTTTGTCCTCAAAGTTGATGTGTTAGAAGCAGGAAAAATGGGCAAGCTTAAGGATTTGAGTAAGTTTGACAAGGGCCAAATTGTGATGGCTAGACGACTGGGTCAGAGCATCTCCAAAACTGCAGCTTTAGTGGTCAGTATCTATCAAAAGTGTTCCAAGGAAGGGTCATGGGTCAGTGTGATGCTTTGGGCAATGTTCTGCTGGGAAACTATGGGTCCTGCCATCCATGTGGATGTTTCTTTGACACGTACCACCTACCTAAGCGTTGTTGCAGACCATGTACACCCTTTCATGGAAACGGTATTCCCTGGTGGCTGTGACCTCTTTCAGCAGGATAATGCGCCCTGCCACAAAGCAAAAATGGTTCAGGAATGGTTTGAGGAGCACAACAACAAGTTTGAGGTGTTGATTTGGCCTCCAAATTCCCCAGATCTCAATCCAATCGAGCATCTGTAGGATGTGCTGAACAAACAAGTCCGATCCATGGAGGCCTCACCTCACAGGACTTAAAGGATCTGCTGCTAACATCTTGGTGCCAGATACCACAGCACACCTTCAGGAGTCTAGTGGAGTCCTTGCCTCGATGGGTCAGGGCTGTTTTGGCAGCAAAAGGGGGACCAACACAATATTAGGAAGGTGGTCATAATGTAATGCCTGATCGGTGTATATTAAGTTGGGTGTCTACCTTAGAGATAATCCCCATATTTATAATGAAACCATCATATTTAAAAATATGATATTAATCAAATCATATAATAAAATATAATTTATTATTACTACTTTAATTAAATTATTATGGGATCTCCTTTACTTTTTTAAACAATTTTGTTTCTGTAAAACACTCACCTTGCCACCTCATTCATTTATAAGATTAATAAACAAAACAAATCAAAACACTTTTAATGAATTATTTTCACAAAAAAAAAAAAAAAAAAAAAAAAAATCAGTTGCTCCATCAATGTTTAATACAGTGTTGTAGGACTTTTTCCCCCATAGTTACCCTTGTTTGTAACCCTAACCATGACCTTCACCTGTCCCTTGTTATCTTGTGTATATACAGTATACACTTGTGTTTCAGTCTTTGCTGGTCGGTTGTTGTCTTTACATCCCTCTTGTAAAACTGTTGAGTTTGTTTCTGCCTCGTTTGGATTAGTGTTTTTGCTTGGATTTCTTCAGCCTTTATGTTCCTTGTTTGTATCTGAACCTTTTGTTCCTGTATCTGCACCTCCGTCTGTGTTTTCTAAAATAAACTTTATTGCAATTGAACCCTCACCCCTTTGTCTTCACTGCCGCTGTGTGACAATTACAAGCTACAGTAATTGCATAAATATATCTTGTCCTCTTGTCCATATCAGGAAGTGTCTCTGAGGGCATGTCAATAAAGCATTGTTTGAAATTACAGGGAAATGAAACTTGTGACATGATCTGAGGTGTTTGACCCAAATGAGAAGCTAAGTTGCCTTGTCCCATGTTTTTAATTTTAGTTTAAAAGAAGTTGGTTCATATCTGGTTCCAAAGAAACCTAAAGACACATTTGTTGGAAATTACATTGCTCAGAGGCCTGCATCACAAAACAGGTTTACAGAATGAAAGGAAACCAACGTTGGTAAAGAAATCTTCCTGTCCTTTACAGCAATAGGACAGAAAGAGTTAAATAAACTTATTACATCTAAACCAACAACATGTTTATTAGATCCAAAACCCACTAAATTACTAAAAGAGTTGTTACCTGTAGCAGAAGAGCGCCTTCTCAATATTATTAATTTGTCTGTATCTCTAAGGTCATGTCCCAAGACCGTTCATGCTGGCAGTTATTAAACCTCTCATTAAGAAACCACAACTAGATCCAAATAAATTGACAAATATCAGACCCATTTCAAATCTTCCATTTATGTGTAACCCCTCACCCCAGGTCCTACTTGCCCCGCTCTGCGCGGTCCTCGAACCTGGGTCTCCGGCATGGGAGTCGGACGCTCTAACAAGGAGGCTAAAGGCTACAACCCCTAGCGTCAGTCGCTAGAGCATCTTTTGAGATCAGAGGAGTGAGGTTTACTCGCACAGCGACTACTAGCCGGCCTCCATTACACTCACCCCCCTAAACCTCACTCCCATCCGGGTCACGGCACCAATGTAACCCCTCACCCCAGGTCCTACTCGCCCCGCTCTGTGCGGGCCTCGAACCTGGGTCTCCGGTGTGGGAGTCAGCAATCTAACAAGGAGGCTAAAGACTGCAACCCCTAATGTCAGTCGCTAGAGCATCTCTTGACATCAGAGGAGTGAGGTTTACTCGCACAGCGACTAGCTGGCCTTCGTTACATATGTCTAAAATACTTGAAAAAGTTGTCTCCGCTCAGTTGTGCTCCTTCCTTCAAAAAAGAATAAATTTCAGTCCAATATTCAGACCCCATCATGGGCTTGTTAAGATTAAAAAATGACTTACTTCTAGCTTCTGACCATAGCTACATCTCAATACTAGTTTTACTTGATCTTAGTGCTGCGTTCGACACTATAGATCATGACATACTCTTTATACTGGTATTCAGGGACAGGTATTAAGGTGGTTTAGATTATACCTATCAGACCGTTACCATTTTGTTTATTTAAAAGAGGATTTATCCAACATTAACCTCAGTAAATTATGGAGTGCCTCAAGGATCCGTGTTAGGCCCTCTGCTATTTTCAATATACATGCTGCCCTCTTGGTAATATTATTAGAAAACGCGGAATTAGTTTCCACTGCTATGCCGATGATACTCAGTTATATACTGTATTTCATCATGACCAGTGTTTGGTGTAACGCGTTACTGTAATTAAATTACTTATCCACTGAAAAAGTAAAGTAAGGGATTACTGTTCATTTTTAGGTAATTTAATTACAGTTACTTATAATGTACTTGCGTTACAAATTGTAAATTAGTTCAACAGTTCTGCTTAAATCAATATTGAATTTAAAATCTAAATCTAATTTAAAATCTAAATCTAAAATCTAAATTGGTCGTCTAAAGGTAATAGTGAACGCTGACTCTTTAAAATCGTTAGCTGTAGTGCAGTTGCGCATGAGTTTGAACCAGTTGGCTGCGTAGTCGCTGTCTGAAGATGTCGGCAGAAGCGAGTGGCTGTTTTGCAGAATGGACATGTTCCAATTACTTCACTTTTTTGACACAGGTAGGCAAGAACATTACAGTAAAATGTAAGCTATGCCCTAGGGAGAAAAAACTACTGAGAGACGGTCTTCAGTCAGTGCGTTCTCAGCGCACACACATAGCCGCCTCTCACAAGTGTCAAATTTTCGTGGTTTATTACACATAAACGTTCAAATACACCCACAGTTATGTCAAAAGGCCCGTCTTGGCTATGTGAATGTGAAGAGCATGTGTAACAGCATATTGTCTCCGTCCGTTAGGTCTTAGTGACAGCAGCCTTTAAAACATGCTACGGTCTACTATTGGCTGTCTCTATTATAAATAATTAACAAAAGAAAAGCTTTAAGGATTAATCTATATTTAATTTATACGGTTATGACTATGCAGAGTTATTTTATATTTGATTATTCAATTTCTGTCATATTTTTACTTACTACTATTAGACCTACCTGGAAAAAAAAAAATATTGTATTGTTTTATTTGTATTTTTATATATTTTTACGGTGGTATTGACTTTAGTATCGAGTATTGTGCACTTTTGGTGGTATCGGTACCGACTACTAGATTTTTGGCATAGTGAAATCCCTATTTGTTACTAAAAAAATTTAAGTATTATAAAGTAAATAAAAGTATTATAGTATATGTTTTAATAAAGTTAAAATGTTTTAAAAAGCTATAAAAGGCTAAACTATTCCATGTTTGACTAAATTATTGTTACATACAGAAGGGAGCGGAGACACAGGTAAGTGCAAGCAGGGTTTTATTGAGGTCAACTGAGCGTGCTGGAGTGATGCAGGTGAGTGTAAACAGGATGATACGTGGCTTGGTGATCGTGCTGGCTTCTGATGCTGGTTGTTGTTGTTGCAGATTACGTGGAGGCAGACGGACGTGGAGCAGACGAGGCACACTGAACTCACAGGGAACACGGAGACACAAGGAGTCACGGAGAACACAGGAGACAGGTAAGTAGATCGCAGTTGGAGTCCTGAAGGTAAGCATAGCATGTAGGTATGCGTTAACGAGACCGGACGATGTGTGTGTGTTCAGTGTGCTCTTTTATGTGGCAGTGGTGATGAGTGCTGATGCGTGACAGGTGTGGCTGATCAGTACTCAGGAGAGGGAGTGCGCTGTGATTGGGTGACTGTGGAGCCTGGCGTGTCTGTGACAATTATTAAAAGAGTTTCCTTTCTATTGTCTATCCGGTCAAGGTTTATAGGGATTTTAAGAAGTAATTAGTAAGTTACTTATTGAGTAATTAAATTGCTTTTTAGACAGAGTAATTAGAAAAGTATTTTAAATACAACATTGATGTAATTAGTAATTAGAAATTAATTACTTTTTTGAAGTAACTTACCCAACACTGATCACGACCAGATGAAATCTCTAAATTATATCCAAGTTGAAAGAGCGTGTTAAAGATATAAAATATTGGATGAGTAATAATTTTCTTCTATTAAATTCAGATAATACTGAGGTATTGCTTATTGGACCAAAAACCTGTACACAGAATCTCTTAGAATACAATTTGCATCATCTATATTTAAAGACCTGGGTGTTATATTAAACAGCAACTTGCCTTTCGAAAATCATATTTCATTTGTTACAAAAACAGCCTTCCTCCACCTCAAAAACATTGCTAAGATACGGAACCTGTTTCTGATGCAGAAAAGCTAGTTCATGCATTCATGACGTCGAGATTAGATTAATGTAATGCATTACTAGCTGGTTGTCCTGCATCCTCAATAAACAAGCTACAGTTAGTCCAAAATGCAGCTGCTAGAGTTCTTACCAGGTCAGGAAAATTTGATGATATAACACCAATTTTATCATCCCTACACTGGTTACCTGTTACGTTCTGTATCGATTACAAAGTATTGCAACTGACCTATAAGGCCCAAAATAGTTTAGCTCCTGTATATTTAACTGATCTTCTATCGTCCTACTATCAATCACGCTCTTTAAGATCACAAAACTCTGGACTTTTGGTAGTACCTAGGATATCTAAGTCCACTAAAGGAGGGAGATCATTTTCACATTTGGCTCCTAGACTCTGGAATAGACTTCCTAATAATGTTTAGAGCTCAGACCCACTCTCCCATTTCAAATCTAGATTAAAGACACATCTCTTTAGCCGAGCATTCACATAATACATCTTATAACCTTGTACTCCAGTTATATCAGATTAAATGCATATGATTATCTTTTGCTTGAAAAGTTATGAACAGCAGCTAGCTACGTTAATTATTTTCCATTTGCTTTTCTGTTTTCTACCTCGGGGTGCCCATCGGGGTGCCCATTTCTATATATAGTAATCATTATGATCACAACTTGTAATAATAATGAAATCAGTGTTTCTGCCTAAATGAATACATGATGTTAGCTGACTGCATGATGCATTACCTTAGAACAGTACATTTCTGGACATATGGACATTACTTGGACACAGTCACCTCTGATAACAAATTACTCTAAATTGTAATGTAGACACATGCATTTTCTGTAAAGCTACTTTGAAACTATATATATTTGAAAAACGCTATACAAATAATTGTGAATTGAATTGATTGGTAACTAAAGTAATTTAAAAAAAGAAAAAGTTAAGAACGTTTTCCAAAATGATTATGCAGAAATCACCCATTCTTGTCTGTAAATTTGGTTAGTCCAGTCGAGACACACCTTGATTCAAACTTTAAAACCCCAGTTATGTTCCACTTCCATCAGCGTTTTCTGAAGGTTGCTGAATTTCATCAAAAGATGGAGCTATTAACTCTTTCCCATCATCCCACTGCTGGAATCATATTTAATATTTTAATGGGGAAAAAATTTGGATTTTCTAAGAATGTAGCAAACATATTAGGAACACTATACATTTTTTGCTGCAACAAACTATGTAGAAGCAAAAGGTAAATCTGTTTTCACAAAAGGTTGGACATCAGATTGAAAACACACAAGCTAGAATGTAGGAGCTGCAGTCAGTTGTAACAACATTTTCTGCAAAATAATAAAAATAATAATGAGATAAAAAGTTACAATTATGAAATAAAAAGTCATAATTATGACAGAACATGGACATGACTTTTAATATTTTACTTCTTTCCAACAGTATGGTTCCACTGAGACAGCCATGCCGTCTTTTACCAATTCACAATTACACGTTATTATTACAACCCGAATTCCGGAAATGTTGGGACGTTTTTTAAATTTGAATAAAATGACTTTCAAATCACATGAGCCACTATTTTATTCACAATAGAACATAGATAACATAACAAATGTTAAAACGAAGAAATTTTACAATTTTATGCACAAAATGAACTCATTTCAAATTTGATGCCTGCTACAGGTCTCAAAATAGTTGGGACGGGGGCATGTTTACCATGGTGTAGCATCTCCTCTTCTTTTCAAAACAGTGTGAAGACGTCTGAGCATCGAGGTAATGCGTTTCTGGAGTTTCTTTTTGGTGTTGGAATTTGGTCCCATTCTTGCCTGATATAGGTTTCCAGCTACTGAAGAGTTTGTGGTCGTCTTTGACATATTTTTCTCTATAGGTAAAAGATCTGGACTGCAGGCAGGCCAATTCAGCACCCGGACTCTTCTACGACGAAGCCATGCTGTTGTAATAGCTGCAGTATGTGGTTTTGCATTGTCCTGCTGAAATACACAAGGCCTTCCCTGAAATAGACATCATCTGGAGGGGAGCATATGTTGCTCTAAAACCTTTATATACCTTTCAGCATTCATAGTGGCTTCCAAAACATGCAAGCTGCCCATACCGTATGCACTTATGCACCCCCATACCATCAGAGATGCTGGCTGAACTGAACTCTGATAACACGCTGGAAGGTCTCCCTCCTCTTTAGCCCGGAGGACACGGCGTCCGTGATTTCCAACAAGAATGTCAAATTTGGACCATAGAACACTTTTCCACTTTGAAACAGTCCATTTTAAATGAGCCTTGGCCCACAGGACACGATGGCGCTTCTGGACCATGTTCACATATGGCTTCCTTTTTGCATGATAGAGCTTTAGTTGGCATCTGCAGATGGCACGGCGGATTGTGTTTACCGACAGTGGTTTCTGGAAGTATGCAGGCAGTAACTACTTTTTGTCCTACTCGTCGTTTTTGTCCTACTCGTTTCGTCGGCTGGACAACGATATGTTGTTTAACAACACGATTCTTTGAACACTTCTATCCCTTACCACCTCGATTTCATTCCTGTCAACAAATAATTATGGCGCTAAATAATTATGGCACAAAATAAGCTATTTTGAAACATGTAAATTGAGATGAGGTAGGCTAAATATATCTTACCTGGTATAAGATGTCCTCATTTACCACATCCCATTTTACATTTTTCAAAATATCGTATTTTGTGTTCCACACCTGAAAGAAAGTCATACAAGTTTGGAACGACATGTCACATGAGGGTAGTAGAGATGATATGGCTGAGATGATCGGCTGAACTATTGCCTTTAACTATATATTTGGGAGTGTTTGTCTTCAGTATTTAACGTAATTCTCTCAGAACCTTTATTTGTAAAAGCGTTGGGTGGATTTGTGATGGTCTGTAGTAGCCTACAACCCCAATTCAAGAAAAGTTTAGACATTTTGTAAAACGCAATAAAATTAAGACTCCGTGATTTGTTCTCTTGAACCTTTATTTAAAAAAATTTGTTTTCACTGGCCAGATTATTTGAATTTTGTAAATATAAACAAATTTTGATTTTGATGGCTGCAACACACTCCAAAAAAAATTGGGACAGAAGTAAAATAAAAGTGAAAAGATTACAGAATACCCGAGTTAAACTGTTTTGAAACAGTCCACAGTTAGCAGGTGAATTGGAGCATCCACCAAATAGTCCACCAAATGGTCCACTCGGTCTTTGCATGCAAAAATGGGTCATGGCTCATCACTTTGTGCCATATTTCATGAGAGAATTGTCAAACATTTAAAAATATTTAACATTTCTCAATGCAAGATTGCAAGTATTTAGGTCTTTCACCATCTACCATACATAACATTGAGAAAAGATTCAGGAAATCCAGAGAAATCGAAATCCCAATCTGTGTAGGGCAAGGCAGGAGACCTCTGTTGAATGTGCATGACCTTCGAGCCCTCAGATAACAGTGCATGAGAAACCATCATGCAGCTGTGTTAAAAATAGCTACATGAGCACGGGAGTACTTTGGGAGTGGATTCTTAAACACCTCTGATTGGCCATTGTGTTCACGCACTCAACAGATATGTCTGTGATTGGCTACAATGATCAACGCTTCAAAAGCATGTTGTAAAAATAGACATCTTTGATGCTCTTTACCGAGCGCTTACACAGATACACACGAGAGGGTTTGAAAGCAGGCGTCTATCAGCGGATATATTAGGGATGCCTGCTTTCTAACCCTCTCGTGTGTATCTGTGTAAGCGCTCGGTAAAGAGCATCAAAGATGTCTATTTTTACAACATGCTTTTTCAAACTCTCACTCCACAACTTTTTTTAGAGTGTGTTGCAGCCATCGAAATCCAAATTTTTTATATTTACAAAATACAATTAAGTTGCTCAGTGAAAACATTGAAAATCTTTTCTTTGTACTTTTGTCAGTTAAATACAGGTTAAAAAAAATAACTGCAGATTCTTGATTTTATTGCATTTTACAAAAAGTTCCAACTTTTCCGGAAATGGGGTTGTATTTATAATTGTCTATAAAACAATAGAAGTCTATGAATGTGTGCTTTAGATCTCTAAAAGGAAATGTATGTACCTACGTACTACGGGGGGAATAAACCTCAAAATTTTAAGTAAGTTAAATCTGACAAAACCTCCTTTGGGGATGTTCTCTTTTGTAAAAATAAAGTAGGCCTAAGTTAAATGCAGAAAGTTTTCTGTAGGGTTAGTGTGTGGGTTAGGGTTATGATAAGTCTATGGAACATTTAGCAAAGTAAACATATGTTTGTGATTAATATTACCTTTTCACAGATATACAAGCAGTTATTAAAACAGAACCCATTCTGTTACACTTAACCTCAAAATATGAGGTGGTGATGTCCGTGTCCAACAGAAAATTTGCAAAATAAATAATTCCATTAATCAAAAAAGCTTTCATGCTAAACATTTATTGTTATTTTGCTTTAGTACAGCATATAGTCCATGGCATTATAGCAGACAAAAATGAACAATATATTGTAATTAATACAGTTAGTTAAGATTCCCCCAAACAAAACACATGTTGAAGGTCACTACAGATTTCAATGGATTTAAATGAAAAAAGGTTTCATGGGTTTGAAACAACATGAGAGTTGACATCAATTTTGAGTAAACTATCCCTTTAACTTCTTTAGTTGGTCAGAAGGAATTTGTTCTAAAGGAAATGTAACATTTGATCATTTGATTCTCTTTCAAAACAACAATTGGTGAAGCAAAGCAAAACAAAGCAATGGTACTGGTAAATCTGCAATTGTGTTTTCTCTTCCTTTTCTCTTTCGCTGTTTTCTTGTTCTTATGTCTTGTGTCACTGTGTCTTGTTCACTGTGTCACTCTTGGTGGTCATTCATCTTTCACTACTTCGATTTCCAGCTGGTTGGTGACCTGTCTCAGTAAAGGGCAGTCTAGGCATGCCATCAGGACCTTCTTCCCAGGAGACTGAGGGACTATCAGCACTTTATATTTCACTGAGCCACCAGGTAATATCTGGCTGCAAGTGGAACACATAAGAGACAAAATATTGTGAGAATTCAGCCAAAGGTGTATTTAATTTTGTATGTATGCTTATTCCTGACCACAACATAAAGAGGATCTTTCACACTCAAAGATAATTATAAATAAAACAAGTTATGGACAATGTATTTATGGACATATTGTATATAATAATAGATAGTATATTTGTCTATGTCGGGGCATGTTTATGGGTGTGTGGTGGATTAGTTGACAAGACAGTGATTTATTCATTTGCATTTGGTTTATGTGATATAAATATGAAGTTCACCTGTAATTTTTAACTTTGATTGGTATCAGACCAGGTCCATCAAGGCGGAGCTGAACCTTTTGCAGGATGAAATTATAGGGATTCAGGAATTCCACACTGACCGTGAGATCTTTGCCAACTCGGGGAGATCCAGACATCTGAATTATAATGCAGAGTACCAGCAAACATTTAGTGATTTTACATAGCTCTTTGTACAACTACACAGGTGAGTTTGGAAAATCTTATCTAAAACAAGAACTAATAATAAATATGTAACCAGAATTACATAAAATCTGCCAAATCTGCACATCAATAGGGCTTTTCCTGTGTCGCAATCTTGATATTTTATCAAATTCGGTCCCACTTTATATTAAGTGGCCTTAACTACTATGTACTTACATTTAAATTAATCATTTGATACAATGCACTTATTGTGTACATACAAGTTTTTACATTGTACTTATATTTTAAAAACACCTGCATGTAATTACATCTGTAATTAATTTCTGTATTTACATCTATAATTACACTGTTGACCCATCCCTTACACCTTACCCCTACCCTTAAACCTACCCATACCACCAAAGCTTTCCCTAACCTTACCCGTATTCCACCTCAATTGCAGCAAAAGTGTTTTGCAATTCAATATGAACCCAATAAGTACATTGTACTTATTTTTTGATGCAAGTACATAGTGGTTAAGGCCACTTAATATAAAGTGGGACCTTAAGTTCTTATAGTGTTTTTTTTTTTCTTTTAGTTGCCTGAATCTGCACCCCTGAAGTCAGAGTCACTGAAGTTAAATGCAAATGTATGAAATAATTCAGATTTATTTTGCAATGTTGCTTTTGTTTTACAGTAATGAATAATAGACATGCTCTTTTTTCTATAAAAGGAATTGTTCATCCAAAAATGAAAATTATCCAATAATTTACTCACCCTCAAGCCATCCATGGTGTATATGACTTTCTTCTTTCAAGCAAACACAATCAGAGTTATATTTAAAAATATCCTGGCTCTTTGTAATAGCATTGAATAGTGCCCAAGTTTTTGAAGCTCCAAAAAGTGCATCCATCCATCATAAAAGTAATCCATATGACTCCAGTGGGTTAATAAAAGCCTTCTGAAGCGAAGCGATGGGATTTTGTAAGAAAAATAGCCATATTTAAAGCTTTATAACCTATAATCACCGGCTTCCAGCAGCGGTCATATGCGCATTCACGAGAGAGTCGAGTAACAGTGGAAGGGTGACCTCTGACCTCTAACGTAGGCAACCCAGTCTCATTAGAAAAACGCACCTGTGGGAACGTTTTCACAAGTCGCAAAATACGTACCAATACGTACACATCACTGCAGTTTCGATGTGAAATGTCCACTGAGTGGCGCTAAAAGCGTGTTCATTTTTTTTGCCGGAACAGATAAACATGAATATGGTACGTTTTTATGACGTTGGTTTTTATACGAATCACCGCAGTTCTGATTTGAAATTTGCACTCCATTGCGTTTTAAAATAACGTATCACCAACACTACACCTAAACCTACCCGATAGTGTTAACAAAAGCAAATGTGACATAAAAAGCATCCGTAATCATGCCGTTTTAGCTTGTTTAGATCTCTCTTTGAGCTCTTTTACCGTGACTCGCCTTTCACGGGATTCGTACCTAGAGCTTCCTCGTCTTAAGTACAACTCCGTATCAGCTGAGCTACCGAGCAAACGTATTATGTCAGAAAAGCGAAACATATGGAGCTGGTTAAGCGATGCACAGTCCAAAATATATTCGTTTACAAATCGTGCACTCTGGTAAAAAAGCGTTTTGAAGTCATAAAATAATATTGTGCAAGGAGACGTGAAAACGAGTCTTTAGTAATCCATAATCTGACCCCGTAATCGTAACTGTGTATGAAAACGATTAAAAGCACTTGCCGTTTTACTGCCTCTAGCATTCATTTCTGTTGGAAACTGCAGTGATATGTACGCATTGGTACGTATTTTGGCGACTCGCGAAAACGTTCCAACAGGTACGTCTTTCCTATGAGACCAGGTTGAACGTAGGACATAGCTCATCTTCTCTTATATTGGAACTCGTTTTAGACTGCTAATTTGTGACTGGTGTTTTGTTTTGCTCTATCCTCTGAACTTTCGCATTTGTCTGTTCTCACCTATGCATGCTACACCTACGTCATACGCCAGGTCAAAGGTCACCCTTCTGCTGGAACTCGACTTTCTCGTGAACGGTATATGGCTGTCGCCGGAAGCGAGTGATTATAGTCTATAAAGTTTTAAATATGGATATTTTTCTTACAAAATCCCATCGCTTAACTTCAGAAGGCATTGATTAACCCACTGGAGTTGTATGGATTACTTTTATGATGGTTGGAAGCGCTTTTGGGGGCTATTATTCAATGCCATTGCAAAGCTGGGAAGAGCCAGAATATTATTTAATAAAACTCTGATTGTATTTGGCTGAAAGAAGAAAGTCATATACACCTAGGATGGCTTGAGGGTGAGTAAATCATGGGATAATTTTCATTTTTGGTTGAACTATTCCTTTAAAGTTAATTTTTGTTAGCTACTTTCTACCGTTTTTGTACTCAATCAGTAAATAAATTTAGGTTTGGGACATCATTAAAATCATCAATAAAACATCATTAAGAATGGTTATTGAGGACAGGTACCGTTATTTTGAGTTCAGGAGGAAGGAGAGTGACAATTGTCATCGTGGTAAGGGACGCGTCAGTTTCCTCAATGTGCCCATACACCACAAAGAGCAGTTTGGCCTGTTCCACCAGGTAGGGCATATACTCCACAGCTTTGACATCTACCGTCAGGGACTCAGCTGTAAAGATATGTTATGATCACACTATAGCCTAAACCATTAAAAGTGTTCCTAGAGATCCTTAGAGCTGTTATAACTTGATCTTAAACTAATGAGCAGAACTAATGAAACTGACTCACTCTTCGAGGCTTCCACAGTTGCAGTTTTGTTTTCGAGCATAAAGGTCGAGCTGGTGACGCCCGTGTAATACGCCACACAGCCAGTGATGGTGGCACTGACGGTGCAGGTTTGGCTGGTCTGGTTCTTAATGTTTAGCGTCAGCTTGAAGTTGTCGCCCATTTTGATGGTGTTGGCCTGGAGCTCGATGTCCACACCTGCTTCAGTGATTGGCAAGTAATCCCTGGTAGCAAGGCCACGGCGCTCTGCATTCTGCATGATCTCTCTCTCCTTGATGCTTCCTAGAGTCAGGAGGGTTGAAGGTAAATTGTCTGGATATTCCATTGCTTCCCACGACATCAGTCAAACCACTATTGTTTGGTGCACATGTATATAGGATGTTTGCCATCCTCATGGAAGTCTCTTGAATGATTAAATAACTCTGTTTAGCCTAAGTGACTCTAGAGAGCTCTTGAGTTATTGAAACCAGCTGTGTTGTTAAACTGTCAATCCAAGAATCCAGAAGGCAACACAATTTATTTGGATTGCCCTTGAATATCAAATTACCCATGATAGATAAACATTCAAGGCTTTTGAGATGTTTTAGACCAAATGATGTTGCAAACAAAAGGTCATTAAACCCACCAAATTAGTATTAATTTGAATTCTTCATGTCAACCTTAGCAAGGTAAAAGGTTCTTTCTAATCACTTTATAGTCACTAATACAATGGTAGCTTGTGTTCAAATTTAGTTTCCAATACTTAAAAGATTACATTTTCTCAGGAAGAACCCCTGCAAGTTACCTTGACTTCTCGAAGTTTACACGAGAAGTGCCAATCATATCAGAGACAGATCTTTTGAATTACATTGCTACATTGAATGCAGCTTTCCTGATCTAATGTCACATTGCTTTTTGATTCTGTAGACTGATATGAAACTTACCTTCTGGATATTTATAGGTAGAAGTGATGTCCTCATGATCACTACTGTCCTTCTTTTTTGTGACAAGGAGCTTCCCCACATAAGTGGTGTCCACATAGATGATCTTCATTTTTCCGCGCTTAGTAGACTGATGGTATATCACATCACTGTTCAGCTGGAGACAGGAGAAGGTTTTTTTTTTCCATGTCCATTTTCTTGTACAGTAGCTAAGATTTTAATATCTTGCTAATTAAAATTAAAGGTATAAATATCAAAGAGAATTGACATGTTTCTTACCTCCGCAAAGACAAACTTTGCATCGAACGGATAGCTGAGCTCTCCCTCTTTGATGGCATTGACAGACGTCGGGCCACATCGATAAAGACCTGAATAGGAGAAAACAAAATAACTCCTATATATAACTTGAGGTATATTTATGATGTGGCAGAAGTCATGGCAAGGATCATACCATCACTGGTCTCCTGAGGAGTGCAGTCAACCACCTGCCAGCCAGAGAATTTTTCAGGCAGATCCGGCCTCTTCATGTAAACCTCATTCCAGCAGTGGTAGTTCCTGTGAAACACAGTGACATTGTCACTAAACAGCATTAAACCATCATCAGGGCCATCCCAAGCATAGGGCAGGACCCAGTGTGCGAGGCCCCCCTTGGTCGGCCTATTTGCGTTTGCCACCCTGACCATCATTACCTATCAGACTGTATCTCACCAGACTGAATCTCTTGTTCGGCTTCGGTCCACTCTCCCGTCTTCATCCAGCACAATATCTGTCTTCAGGTTGCCCGTGTTGTCGTGAGCTGAGCAGTAATTGGTGATGACCCGTGCAGGGATCCCAAGACAGCGCATAACTGGGTGGGACCATCACAGTGTCATGATTACACCACAGTCTTTTTTACAAGGCTGTAAATAACCCGAATCTCTGAAAAAATGAACACAAAGAATGTGTAGTGGCCCTACTCACAAGTGTTCAGCACGCCGGCAAACACCCAGCACTGAGCGAAGCACACAGGCACACAACCTTCTTTGGCATATTTGAGCAGGATTTCAGGACTTCCTGTCCAGGCAGTGGGTGCTGTGCCTTCAGAGTAATCACCACCCCAGTTGCCAACCAGGACACCATCATCGTCCTGGGCATTCAGCTGCAAATATACAACCAAAATGCCTAAATATACAACATGTATTATATGTATGTGTATATTCATAAAAAATGGTTACTTGTTTGTGGAATTGTCCACACTTTGATTATTATTATCAAGTCATACCAGAGCTGATCCTTGCCGAACTACTTCAGTGGGATTTCCACGGAACACTAGTGGTACTTTCCCAGCATCCAGAACCAAAATACAGGCATCCAGAACCCCCTCTTCAAACTGCAGGAAACCACATAAGAAGTTAATTCATGGGTGTCCAATCCTGGTCCTAGACGGCCACCTTCTTGCAGAGTTTAGCCAAAGCCGCTTTAAGACAAGCCTCCAAGGTTAGCAAAAAACAGCATAACACTGCGGGACGTTTTTTTTTTTTTTTTTTTTAATGGATGTCAATGGAGGAGAGGATTTACATTTAATGTGAACATTTAAATGCCTTGTCGACAGCCTATTTAAATGAATCAACAGCCTATTGGCTAATCTTTAACGTGTTTGCTCTTAAACATTTGTTTTGGATTGATCTAATATTCTGTTATATAAGAGAAGTCAGGAAGAATTGCGCGACAGGTAGATTTCAGTTTACATTTCAATGGTATCCACAAATAATGATTGACTGTTGCACAACTCTGAACGAAATTCAGTGACGTCAAGGCTGTAATGTGATTGGTTATCAAGGCACACGCGATCCAAGTTGGCCGTTGCGCTTTCGGCAATGGTAGAGCCATGGACTCTCGTATCTTCCAATAATAAATCCATCGGTGCGATATATCGCCCTCCGAAGGGCACTTCGGAGTGAAAACAATCATGGCTGCCATATTTAAGGGTTGTTCCACACTGAAGTGCTCATAACTGGCCACTTCAAAGGGCCCTTCGGAATAAAGGATTTCGAAGGGTACAACTGATGGACACTTCGGGCCCCCATGATCCTTTGCACAGGGAAGTTGTTTGGCGTCACAGAATGGGTACAGGAGGCTCGGAGTTCGATTTTACCTATAAATGTATGTATAGTATTTTTCTATACTACTGTAATATTTATACGAGTTAGATTTGGTACATTATTATGGTCAAAACGACATTGTACTTCAACAAAAATACTTTACAGCTACCTTCATCAGTCCATTTAAATGTATCAAAATACACTATACAGTATGGTGCGATAAACCAAAAATAAATAAATAAACTAACGTTAAACCAAAGGCGCAGATTGCACAATCTACTTATTGTTCAGAGCGTGTTTTTCGGGGGTCAACCAGCGTACAAAATGTGTGACGGAGGCGCCTCCTTGATTGTCTCATTAAGATGACGTAGAAGTGCATTCCAAAAAGAGAGTTTTTTTTTACCTACACCCTTCATCCCTTCGAAGCTCTCACTCCGGAGGGTAAACCCTTTGAAAGGATTAGGGCATAGGGATGAGCCCTTCCGAATGGAACGCAGGGTATTTCTGGTTTAGCTTCAACACTAATTAAACACACCTGGATCAGCTAATCAAGCGCTGGGGGGCGTTGATGGACTTGATCTACTCTATCTATGTTTTGAACATCATTCATTCTCCAATCCGGATGAAGTCTTTGACAAAAACGTGATGTCTTAGCTTTTGGTTCGAAATGTTTTTTGATTAAATTTACCCACATTTAAGTGTTGATAAAAAGAAAGAATGAAGCTTAGAATAAAATCTGTTTTTGTTGTTGTTGTTTAAAAGCAGAAGCTCCGTTCTTTCTTTTGATGTATTCACTGTTTACATATTCATACAACAAAATATTCTGGCGGCCATGAAATATTTTGAAAATGACCAAAAATGCTGGCTGGCAACTTAAACATAATTCTCTGGCAAGGAAAGAGTTTAGTGATGGCATATGAGCCCAATTTGTTTATTTCTGAGAAAAATTTCTGAATTACTGCCAACCTGTCCAAAGTTCCATGAACGGGGGGTTATGCGGTTGAATTCTCCATTGTAGATGACACCCACATCATTCATCACGTATTCCTGTCTGTCTTCATCTTTGTCCATGTACACGTGATCCGCTGGGTATCAACACATACAATATACATGCGTCATCATACACTGTAAAAAGTAATACGTTCTATCTACTCAATAAAATTGTAGCAACAGATTACAAGCAATATTATTAATTAAATTCAACATAAGAATTGAGTTTGAATTAATCAAATTAATTCCTTAAAAGTCAATCATTTAAAATGTGTAAAATTAGCAAACACCATTACAAAAACCACAAACTGACATAAAAAGCAAAGAGTCAAACTGCCTTACTAAATGAAACACTGATCATCATAATGGTGACCAAACATTTTCAATAAAATAAACATCAACATCTAAACCTCTGTTAATTTTTGTGTTTCTCTTTCCTTCAGTGATTCTGCTTGTTATCATCAGGTGTCTTCAATGTTGGCAATAAAAAATAAAGAGTTCTTAATTCATCTTTGACGTCTGTCTGTTATTCAGATATTTTAGTTTAAATTTAACTTAAATTTTACTCATTTTAAATGGTTGACATTTAAGGAATTATTTTGATTAATTCAAACTCAATTCTATTTGTTGAATTTAATTCATAATATTGCTTGTAATCTGTTGCCAAAATTTTATGTAGTAGATATAGCATATTACTTTTTATAGTGTACGTGTAGTCAGATAACGATGGTCTAATGATGGCCATAAGCATTTAAGCATTTGTTTATGAACTTTATGTCAGTGCTCAGAATATAAAAGTTAGCTGCCAGTTTATAAAACGGATAGTTCCAGTCCTTGGTTGAGCCGCATTTTAAGCCGTTGTAAATGACTCTACAAACATACACCTGTGACCTCATTACATTAATATTAAAATAAATATTTTTTATGAACTAACCGTTTTATAAAAAGCAGTAAGCCCTGTGAAGCAGTGGTTTACAGTGAATTTAGAACAGCTAAAGGTCCATTCACACCAACGGAAAAAGGAAAAAAACACTACTTTTTGACAAGTCAAACCCCCTTTTGAAGGATACTTTGAAGAAAATGGATATATGGAAAACAACCTGTCATACCTTAGGAATAAATGGTGAGAAGTATTAATGATGAGATCATTATGCCAGACTAGCAAACATAAAATTACCTCAGGTGTCCAGCGCTAGTTTCGACAACATTGTCTTGCTTCCTTCAAAGTTGCAGTGAAAAAGACTAGGCGTTGTTTTTATTCCACTATATTGACTTTTTCAGCTAAATTCACTGTTAGATTATATCGATTACACTTGCTATTCACTCAAAACATAGCATGCTGTGGACATCTGCTGGTTGAAGCTGTGTAAATGCAACAAGAACAGCAAAAACATGTTGTACACACTTTGAAACTGCAGCGTGTGAGCTTAGAATAAACAGACCATTATCGTTCATTGGTCTGGATGCAAATATAGTTATCGTTATAGTTATCATTCTTGGTGTGAACGGGCCTTAAAGGGTGTTTTCTAAATTGTAAATGTAAACCACGGCTTCTTGGGGCTTATTGCTTTAGCATAACTGTTGTACTCACCGGGGTCCCAAGGATTGAACAGCACATAGAAATCGGTGTCGGGGTTCCTCTGAGTGCGCTGTTTTCCCAAATCACTCACTATCACAACAAAGATTCGGAAGCGGCCAATGATGCAGCTGGCGTCTGGTGTTATGCCCACTGTCACATAATCGCCTTGCGTTTCCACCACACGACTCTTCCAGTGCATGCCAGGTTTCTCTTTACCGATAGGCAAAATGATGTAGGTGCCTTTGTTTTCATCAGGTGAACTGCCTGTTGATGAGCAGAACAGCAGATTTTACCTTATGGTGATATTTCATGTACTAATGCACTGCTTCTTCATTACAGATGCTTTATGTACTGTATCATGTATTGAGATGTATTACTGGATGCAGATGCTCACCAATCAGGAACTCCAACTGCACATTGTCCTCTTGTTCATTTAAGGCCCGGTTAAATTTGATGACGATGGTGAACTCTTTATTCCTGCGCACGATGAGGTTGGAGCTCACGTACTTGTCCGTGTTGTGGTCTTTTTTGTTCTCCGTCACACGTATGTCAACGCTCAATACTGAGAAACTTGCAGCTTGCGTTTCTAGAAAAAAAAGACTTACTGTGACAGACTGTGATAAATTTCTGACTTAGGGCATGTGTAAATGCAAACACGGGTAAAACTGTACCTTCATCCGGGGGTCCCCTTGGCCTCAAAACATCAAAAGCTTCAAACTCAGGTGGGTTAGACTCATCTAAGTTTGATTTGTCAAGGGTAATACGGCCACCGCCACTGCTGAACCAAGTAGGGTAGGGTTGGAGTGACATGATGTACACAAGATGTCTTGATGTTAACCTGGAGGATAGATCATGTTAATGTTATCCATCCATTTGGTAAACATATTAGATATATCAGATGAGGCATGGCAAGAGGAAAGGACACAACTCTGTGTATTAGGTTATGAAGTGTAAAAGCACAACTAAACTTTTGTATTAATGCTAAAGAGCTAAAGAGTCAAAAGCGTTGGACTCACGGTCTGTGTAGAAGGGGTCTGCTGAGGAGGCTCCAGGCAGATGTGCCGGTGAAGAGCTTCATGCTGATTAATAAAGGCTCAAGACTTCCTCTTCCATTGGAGAAAAATACTTCCATGGAACCAGAGCGTCCAAAGTCAAGATGATCCCAAGATCAGGTCAGTCTGACATACAACTCTGTGACCTTGCTTCTGATTTTTGATGACAGCAGCATATTCCATACTGTTGATAACATAGATGAGATTATTACATCAATGTATGATAGAAATTCCTACAATATTTAATTATGAAAAGTTATGAATCGAGTCCTTAACGTCTTTAAGGTCTTTTGAAGATATCACTAAAGGGTAAATGATAAATGACACATAAATGATTGACATCTCTCAATTAAACGAATGATAGTGACATTTCACTATTTTCAAAATGCGTTGAGATTGAAATCATAAAAGTGTAAATATAAATTATATTCAGGCAACAATAATAATCAAAAGGTGAACATTTATTAATAAGCAATTTAATAAATGTTTATTGTTGAATTATTATTCAAACTTATCAGTAAATGTTCATTTAATAAACATGTAAATAAATGTTCATTTCCAACATACTTTGGGTTCATTTTAAGCAAGCAATACAGAAATTTCTAAACAATAGTTTAGTTAAAACTATTGGACAAACTCGGCGATTAGGTTGTTTTAACCCAACCCAATAGCTGGGTTTGTCCATTTTCATCCCAGCATTTTTTAGAGTGTAGGTTGTTAAATCTTGACTTGTCGGACTGCAGAACACGGCTCCAGTCTTCCACACTCCAGTCTTTATGTTCTTTGGCAAATGCAAGGTGTTTTTTGCCGTAGATAACACTAATAAATGGTTTCCTTACTAGTACACAACCTCTCAATCCAGCCTCATAGCCGTTGGCTTATATCGTTGATCTTATCCAGGTCTTTAGAAGCTGTTTTAAGGTGATTTTCATCCTCCTGTCAGAATGCTCACTTGTCTTCCCTGACCAGCCACAGCACTTTACATTCTGCATGGAAGTGCTCTCACTGTGCTTTGAAATAATTCTGTGGACATTGTGACCATTCACATCCAGCACATGAGCAATAACCCAGACTAACTGACCAGATTTAGCCATTTTAACAATATTCTCCTTGGTTGCAGAGGTGTCTTTGTGGCCATTTTCACTAAAACCCACAAAATAACATCTAATAATATAGATAATACTTGCCACATAGTGATTTATTACATTATAGACTGGGAAAAAATGAGTGCAAGCTTGGTATGACCACTTGACGCCAAAAATGACCACACAATTTGGTATGTTTCATTGTGTCATGATAAATTATACAATATAGTGCTGTCAAAAGATTAATCGTGATTAATCGCATCCAAAATAAAAGTTCATGTTTACATAATGTATGTGTGTGTACTGTGTATAAGTATTATGTATATATAAATACACACACATTCATGTATTTATTTAAGAAAAATATGTTATATTTATATATAAAATATTTATATTTATATATAATATAAATTATATAAATACATATACTGTATATACATCCAAATATTTCTTAAATATATACATGTATGAGTGTGTATTTATATATACATAATAATTATACACAGTACACACACATACATTATGTAAACACAAACTTTTATTTTGAATGCTATTAATTGCGATTAATCTTTTGACAGCACTACAATTGAAACATGGAATACATACATTAGTTTTACACTCCAGGCACAACTTCACAACATGCATATAAAATATCTAATATATATTTAATAAAAAGTTTGAATAAAGTGCGAAGAAGCGAAGGTCAGACATCACTTTTGGCTACTACTGTATATAAATATAAGTGCTGATCAATGCCAACTTGAACTACAAAAAAACATTATGTAACAATTTTACTCAAAATGTACGTTATTTAATACTATTTGTTATTATATAATATTTGTTAATTAATTTGAAGGTGTGCTGTGGTATCTGGCACCAAGATGTTAGCAGCAGATCCTTTAAGTCCTGTGAGGTGAGGCCTCCATGGATCGGACTTGTTTGTTCAGCACATCCCACAGATGCTCGATTGGATTGAGATCTGGGGAATTTGGAGGCCAAGTCAACACCTCAAACTCGTTGTTGTGCTCCTCAAACCATTCCTGAACCATTTTTGCTTTGTGGCAGGGCGCATTATCCTGCTGAAAGAGGCCACAGCCACCAGGGAATACCGTTTCTATGAAAGGGTGTACATGGTCTGCAACAATGCTTAGGTAGGTGGTACATGTCAAAGTAACATCCACATGGATGGCAGGACCCAAGGTTTCCCAGTAGAACATTGCCCAAAGCATCACACTGCCTCCACCGGCTTTCCTTCTTCCCATAGTGCATCCTGATTCCTTAGACCAGGCCACCTTCTTCCATTGCTCCGTGGTCCAGTTCTGATGCTCACGTGCCCACTGTTGGCGCTTTCGGCGGTGGACAGGGGTCAGCATGGGCACCCTGACTGGTCTGCAGCTATGCAGCCCCATACGCAACAAACTGCGATGCACTGTGTATTCTGACACCTTTCTATCAGAAGTGTTATTCACTTCACCTGTCAGTGGTCATAATGTTATGCCTGATCGGTGTGGATATAAAATATAGGCTAGTTAAGCAATATTACACAAGCAAGAGTGCTGTTTTTGGTGAATATCAGTACGGCAAATGTGATTTTGATTTTTAAACATTTCAATAAACAAAGTTAATATAAAGTGTCCTACATTTTTCATACAAGATTGTCAATAATTGTCTGTTTTTGCTCTGTTTGCCAACAACAATACTTAAAAACGAAGCCACAGCAGAACCTCTGAATCTGCGTTGTTGTTTTTTTTAACAAATTGGTTTATTGAATGATTCAGTGGCTCACTTTACTGAATAAATATATGTTTTGAACAAATTGGTTGAGGGAATGAGGCAATGATCCATTTATAAGCACTCACTTGCTTCGCTCCTGAATGAATCAGCCATTTTTAATGAATCGGTTGAATGAATGATCCATTGATTCATTAAGGCCACCTACTACTGGTGGTTTTAGTTTAACTTTTAAATGTAACATTTCATTTTTTTCACCATCATTTAATTTATTCAGATTTATATGTTTAAAATGACAGTATGCCATTGTAATTGCAGTGTAAATGCATTCATGCCACCTCTGAGCTGCATTAAACAGAATGTATAGAAACATTTCTGCCTCTGATCTAATGTATACCTTAAAGGGTTAGTTCACCCAAAAATAAAAATTATGTCATTAATTACTCACCCTCATGTCGTTCCAAACCCGTAAGACCTTCGTTCATCTTCGGAACACAAATTAAGATATTTTTGTTAAAATCCGATGGCTCAGTGAGGCCTGCATCGCCAGCAATAACACTCCCTTTTTCAATGCCCAGAAAGAAGACATATTTAAAACAGTTCATGTGACTACAGTGGTTCAACCTTAATAATATAAAGCAACAAGAATACTTTTTGTGTGCCAAAAATAACAAAATAGCGACTTTATTCAACAATATAGTGATGGGAGATTTCAAAACACTGCTTCATGAAGCTTCGAAGCTTTACGAATCTTTTGTTTCGAATCAGTGGTTCAGAGCGCCAAAATCCCATGATTTCAGTAAACGAGGCTTCGTTACATCATAAGGGTTTTGAAACTTCAATAGTTCACGTGACTCAGGCAGTTTGATACACACTCCGAACCACTGATTCAAAACAAAAGATTTGTAAAGCTTCGAAGCTTTATGAAGCAGTGTTTTGAAATCACCCATCACTAGATATTGTTGAATAAAGTCTCTATTTTGTTATTTTTGGTGCACAAAAAGTATTCTTGTCGCTCATAACATAACAAGGTTGAACCACTGTTTAAAACAACTGTTTTAAATATGTCTTCTTTCTGGGCATTGAAAAAGGGAATGTTATTGCTGGCGATGCAGGCCTCACTGAGCCATCATAAAAATATCTTAATTTGTGTTCCGAAGATGAACGAAGGTCTTACGGGTGTGAAACGACATGAGGGTGAGAAATTAATGACAGAATTTTTATTTTTGGGTGAACTAACCCTTTAAATTAACTTTTGGTCTCTTTGTTTTCAGAAGCTGGATCAAGACAGCAGTGTCCATACAGCAGATAAAAGATCAATAGTTATCGGCGATATGGTAAAATTGATTTTGCCTGTAAATAAAAATACAATTGAAATTGGAGTTTGTGAAAACAAACAGACTAGCAAGCCAAAATGAACTGAAAATGAAACTCTGAAATATTACAAATAGTTTCTTGTCATAGAAAGTAATGAAATGAAAACAAGCTAGAAGATTTTTAATTGAATATATTAATTGATTGGGATGCATTTAAAACGAACTGTTGAACTGTTGCTATATGATTCAAACTATCAAACTAGAGGTTTATGAGATGCTGTTCTTAAAAGAGTGTAATAATTCAGCTACTATTACAAATGCAAGTAATATAAAAATATTTTACCCTATTGAATTTCAGGAAGTGTCTATGAGGTCATGTCAATAAAGCATTGTTAATAAGTAAGGGGAAGTGAAACTTGTGACATGCTGAGAAGTTAAGTTGCCTCGTTCCGCGTATTCCACCTAAAATTCATGAGAAGTTAGTCAGACTCTGGGTCTAAAGCAACCTAAAGGCTATGAAGTTACGTCTGTGTAGTAATATGTTGTTGGTTCTGATTCTGAGTCTCGTTCAGATGAATTGGGTTTACTCTCAGGATCACCAATGGCCTCTTCACAAAATGTGCGACTCAGACAGACTTACAGTGACCTACAGAAGCTGTGGTGAGATCAGTGTGATATACACTACTGTTCAAAGTTTGGGGTCAGTAAGATATTTTTTAACAGAAATGAATACTTTTATTCAGCATGAATGCATTAAATTGATCAAAAGTTGCACTAAAGACATTTATAATGTACAAATGATTTCTATTTCAAATAAATGCTGTTCTTTTGAACTTTATATTGATCAAATAATCCTGAAAAACATGTATCACAGTTTCCACAAAAATATTAACTGTTTTCAACATAATAAATGTTTCTTGAGCAGCAAATCAGCATATTAGAATGATTTCTGAAGGATCATGTGACACTGAAGACTGGAGTAATGATGCTGAAAATTCAGCTTTTAATCACAGGAATAAATTACATTTTACAATATATTCACATAGAAAAAAGCAATTTTAAATTAGAATAATATTTAACTGTTTTTACTGTATTTTTGATCAAAAAAATGCAGCCTCGGTGAGCAGAAGAGATGTAAAAAAAAAACATTAGTTTACCGTTCTCAAACTTTTGAATAGTATAGTGTATAAATATTTATGCACATTTCTGAATGTTTTTTTGTTTTTGTGTGTGTGTGTGTGTGTGTGTGTGTGTGTTGTTTGATTGAGAGATTTCAATCATTTAAATCAACTAATGATTTATTTAAAGATTACTTTTCCTTTATTTTCAATTTAAATACCTCAGTTCATCTTAAAATGTATTTCAAATTGCCTTCATTTTCCCATTTCATTGTCTCAGACCCTTTACAGGATATAGGTTTCACTTTCCTGCCTTGTCCTACCAGATTGACCGATCCTATAAAAATCAGATTGGCCCTTATTCTGAGTGAGTTTTCATCTAATAATACCATTTCATATGAATGAAATCAAGCCCTGAAGCAGTAACTGTGTGTTCTCTACAGGGCAGCCCATCGATGAGCTTTATTCCTCAATTGAGGTGCTGCTAAATGGCGTTAAATTCTACAGTAAGGACGAACCCCTCTGTCTTCCTAATTTCCCACGTTTCACTTTTTGTGGAAGCAGGAGAGGAGGTGAGCATGGAAAGTTTTTGGTTACATTTGTCATTTTTATGATATATATGCAATATGACATTATTGGGAAAGATGTATTCAATTTTAATTTCTCCAGAACTCATCAACATAGAATCATCATTTAAGTCAAAAGTAGACCTTCCTCTAAAGGTTTGGCTTTCACATTACATTTAAACATCTATGCTTTGATTCACTGTAGGCATGAAAGTGAAATGTCTCACTTGAGTTTTTTCCACAGGGTAATTTTCATCTTAACCTACGTGCAATAAATCAAGATGGCTTCCAGATCGCCTGTGCGAATGCAACTCTTAGCTTCCAGTGATCTTTTAAGACAGGAGGACCTGTTCTTCAGCTGAGGATATCTGTAAAATGTATTCTAACATTATTGAACTCAGATGTTATTCTTACTGCATTTCAGCAAAGGATAAGCCATGTTTAATCAAAGTTAATTGTGTTGTTCCTTTTTGGGTAATTGTTGTTTCTTCAGTTATGGGAATTGAGTTAATGTCAGCATGTGTTCAGGATTTTTGCTGCTTTCAGATGATTTTGTTGTTTCTCCCTTGTCTCAGACCTTTAATTTTTAAAAACTATGAAAATCCATTAGTCACTATGAAATTACATTCAAAAATTCTTATTTTTTTAATGAGTATTGCAGTATTTATTATAAATGATTTATCCGTGCATATCATTATAATTCATTTTTCTCATAATCTTCAATCAGAATAACTTCCCCTCCCTCTTGCAGCGACATCTCTGATGATGTCTGTCGTGAGGGCGGGGCAACCTGTCACTCACATGAGATCCACCAATAGCAAACCACAACCATCCAATCAATTCCCCACAGACAAAATCAAGCCCCGCCCTACATTTGTTCTTGTTCGAGAAGCCGTTTATACTTCACTATAGGCAAGAATATACTATCGCAACTTCTGTTTCATGCCAACTTGAAAAAAAAAAAAAAAAAAAAGATTTAGCCTATATTACATGTTGTAAGCTATGATGATCTGAACAAAGAGTGAAAAAAAAAAAAAACATTTCAATATTTATTTTGTGAAAATTGTGGGGGGTTTTTTTAAAATTGCGACTGTGTAGTAGAAGCTTTTTTCTGAAGTTAGTGTCAGACTTTGAGCATGTTTGTGATAGGAGACGTGATGTGTGAAGAAAACAAGGAAACATTAAGGTAAATATCACAAATATATGTCAACTAAATATCTTTATGTTATGTTTTATTTTCAGTCGAGGTGTAATTTCCTCAAATTATGGAAAAATTGTGAATTCTGTCTTTTTAGGATGCTTAAAATGCTAGCTATAGTAAGACGAAAGAATCTGCCATTTTATTGCAAAACTGTAAAAGATTTCCATCATAGAATTAAAAAAATAATAATAATAAACAAAAAACATAGTATGAGATGTGGTGGAAATGACACTGCGTTGGAAATGTTTCCTGACTTTCCGAAAAATAACACAATTCTCCTGCGACGCATGTATACGCCCCAAACTCACACCATTGGCTGAGAGTCTCTTCTGAGACCCCTGATTGGTTAACACAAAATATATGTAGGTTTATATAGTAGTCAAAACGTTAAAAAGTTAACTTGAATAATCTATTGGCTTTTCATCAGTAGCTCTTTACCCTAGTTTGCTTTTTAATGCATATTGACAACAAATATCAACAGTTTAAAGGCGTTTTTGTCAGTGCATCACACACTAAATATATTTCAGACAGAAGTCCAGCGCAATTCTGTCTGTCACCAAGAGATGGAGCCATTAACTCTTCTGAGCACTCCGTTGCGCGCCATCTCATTTCCGCTGCTTCAGTCACATCCTCTCACACCACTGCTGAGGATTAAACAATTAATCTTGATTAACAAACAAATTAACTATTATTTGTTGTATTGTTTTATGTGTTTTAACATTTTGTCAGATAACTTATGGAAGTAAAGTTGATACAATGAACTGATGCAATGAACTAAAGTGGAACGTTTCACAAAATATTAGGCACCATATTTAATTGCAAACAACACAAACTGCAAAGTTTCTGCCCTTTCATAATGACAACACACAAAGTCATCACATATTCATGTCGAGTGATGTGACCTGATGATCTAGAGACATACAGACCTAATGTACACATGAAAATTTAAACAGGCAGATCTGGTTGGGTGAAGTGTCCCTATAGCAGTGTCTTCTCATGTCCTCAGAGATTAGATCCGCATCCTTCCTCATTTCACATATATTTACTTACTTATTTTCACATCATGCAGACCAGAACTTCCATCATGAAAGCCCCTACTGCATAATCGTTCTGAGCTAAGCATCACGTGCTCGCACTCCAGTGATTTAGAAAGTAAACGGTTCACTTTTTGAAATTAGAAAATGTAAGGGCAGCTTGGAAATTTCATTTACTCCAGTCAGGGCTTGAAAATATGAGCTCATTTTCATCACAAAGCTGTTTTGATTCATAATACAGAGAGGCTCTTATTGTATGTGGTCAAACTAGCATTAGCAAACATAAGTTTTGAGCCATTTGAGCCACATGTTAATTAAATTTTTTTTAGCAATGCAGTACAATAGTTTTCTTGATTAACAGGTTGAAAAATCAACAACAGTTTAACTTTGCAAAGCTTCAAACAGTTATCTGTTTAGACAGCTTATTAATTAGCATGCTAATTTTATCTACAATGAGGTAGAATCACAGATGTTTCAGTGGCTGATAAATACACAAATGTGAATATATTCAGTACTCTTAAAAATAAAGGTTCTTTTTTGGCATCTGTGGTTCCATGAAGAACCTTTAACATTCACGGAACCTTTCCATAGTAAAAAAAAAAGGTTAATTAATCACTAAAAGGTCATTTTGAGAATCCAAGATTGGAATCCAATCCTTTTGGATTTATTAATGGTGTTTATTAATAAACAGATAAGTGGATTAATTGCTTGCGCCCACAGTAACCATCAAGGGAGCAGCACAACAAACGATTGTTAGCCAAGAATCATATCACCATAGGAAACCTGTTTTTTCACTTCTTCTCCAACCATCCATATCTTCGAAGAAGCTAGAATGCTGGAACCTGCAAATCCAGTGCATTAACATGTGCTTATTCAAGAACTCCCTTAAATTTGACATGCAAATGGCTGTTTTATAATAGCCTATATAGATATGCTGATTTTGCCACGTTCAGTCAGTTATTTCTCTGAATTGGAGTGCAATCGTGTGAAAAGCATGAGAAGTTCAGTATGTTGTTTAGCCACTGCAGTTTCGTCCATAAAGCAGGAGCCATCATTTGTCTAGGGCAAGCCTTCCGTTATGGTCCGGTTAAGAGGTTTTCGTTTTTAAACTGTGGAAATAGCTCCAGTATGGTGATGGAGCGTGCAGTGCAGTGTGGGATGGCTCTGAGTCGCTGTCCTCAGACTACACTGCTGAGGTATTCTTTCAGGCTCGCTCACAGAGGATAAAGGAAACCTTTTGTTGCTGTGAAAGGTTGTTCCCTAGCAACAGGGTTGCATTTGGAAGCCTAGGTGACGGTCAATAAATAACATCACTCTCAAGTTTCGGCTAGTTTGGAGATGGAGGTCTTACTGCATCTTGTCTTACTTTGTGTGCTGTGTAGATTTGTAGGCCTTTCAGTATAACCTGTCTTCCAGTGTAGGTGTAGTTTATATGAAAATGAAAGAAATGGACCATAGCTTTAATTGCTTATTAGCATATTTGACCAACGGAACTGAAATATTGTTCTTTTTGGTGGCAGTCTGCAAAGATGCAATGCTTGAACACTCAACAACCATGCAGACTTTAGGGAGGAAATGATAAACTGCTCAAACAAGTTATTCATTGACCCATATAGAGTTACTGAACAGAGCACCAAAACACATTCAGAACTGTGGCAAATGCAAAACTTGTTTTGTTTTGTGTTGTTTAATATGTGAAGCTAAACACAAGCTGAGACGAGTTGTTGCGTATTAATCGATCAGAATTACAGGATGATAAAGTTCTCAGTAGACGGTCAATTATAATATCCAGTATCGCAGTGGAAAAGGATGCCTGGTTGCGGGTGTAGTTGGGGCAGGTTTGGCCAGTTGAATCAGCCTGAGCTGGAGGGGGAGGATGGGGAGGAGGGTCTAATATCCTGCTATCAGCACCAGGAGGAATTTGCAGCTTTAACCACTGACAACAGACACAACCTTATGGCTGATAAAACCCTTTAAACTTCAGTCATCATCAGTGCCCTCGCTGTAGAGCAGCCCTTGTGCCATTTGAAGTTAATTGATGTTTTTATTTCTCATTACAGCCTGTTGCATGCCAGACTAAATTATTTTTATTTTCTTTAAACCGTTATGGCAAACTTCATTTTTATTCTTTAAAGTGATTCATGTATTTTTATTTGTCATTTAATCTGTGTATTTGTTGTTTTCCACTATTTTATTTGTGCACCGCTAGACAACCCGATCTCACGGCAATTCGTACGTATTTTACGAGGTGGCTAATTCGTATGAATTCATATGACCTCATTCGTACGACCTCACTCGTACGAATTAGTATGTTTTTTGCTAAATTGTACGTATTTTACGAGTTGCCAAATTCGTATGAATTCGTATGAATGACCTACCCCTAACCCCGCCCCTAAACCTACCCGTCACTGGGGTTTAAACAAATCATATGAATTCGTACGAATTAGCCACCTCATTAAATACGTACAAATTGGTCGTGAGATAGCGTTGGCTAAGATGCTTTTTAAAACACTGTAAAAAAATATTTTCATCATTTGTTATCACAACATTTTTTCTTTTGTCAAATCAACTTCAATAATTAATGTGGTTCAGATAACATAATATTTTGAGTTTCTGTTGATAAAACCAATCGTCTTCATTGTATTAACTCAAAATTTTAATTTCAATGAACTCAAAATTTTAAGGTCTTTTTTTAAGTTAAACCAATGATTCTTTTTTATAGTGTATGAATGTATTTGTCATGCCAATAAAACGCTATAAAATATCAAGTGCAACTAATAATAATATTGTGTATTCTTTGTATTTTAATAATTTACAAATATTTTTTTATTATTGATGTTGAATTAATGAGTCTTCCTAACCAGATGGGATAATGTCAATATGGATAATTTGCAAAAATTTACTACAAAAATAATAATAATTTTATTGTTTATATTTTATTTCTTTAATTTTTATTATTTATCATTAATTATTTTTTTGTGAGTTCCTAACCACATGGAATAATGTTAATACAGATCATTTGCAAACATTTACTATACTACTACTACTGCTTTATTATTATTATTTTTTTATCTTTGTTTTACTTTTTTTGCCAATAAGTCTGTATATTTTGTCTTTCCATACACTGACAAAAATTTGGTGTAGGATTTTCTTTGAAACAAATTTACTCAGAAATTGCTAGTAAATTTGACAAATAATTACAAAGAAATGGCAATGAATAAATGAAGTAAAAAGACTGAAATAGGATTTTATTGTAAATATTTACTACTTTGAAAAACAATTAATTTTTGCAGTGTTCTGACATACTATAAATGTTGATACAGATAATAATTGTTTATATTTAATTTATTTACAGTCTTTTTATTATTGATTTTGTTATTCAATTAGTCTTAGTACATGGGATAATGTTAATAGAGATCATTAGCAAAGATTTACTACTACTACTACTACTACTACTAGGCTACTATTATTATTATTTTCTTTTTTATCTTTGTCTGACTTAATTTAGCATCTATTTGACCCTTCTTTGTCAAAATGTTTGTAAATTTTGTCTTTATTTTTTTAAAAGGAACTGTCGTGTGTCTTCCGATACAGATACGATGCACGTTTGTGTGCTTTTATTATTGTTTTATATAGTATTTGCGAAAGAACAGGCTAACTTTTGTGTGTGGGATGCTTGTCTGTGGCTGCAGCTTCAGTAACACGCGTCCCCTTGGAGACTAGAGCAGGAGCAACACGTGATACTCCGCCTTACTTATCAGCTTTAGAGGAGAGAGAGAGAGACGCAGTGGGAGGAAAACGAAATAAGCGTTTTCCTCTCTCCTCCCTAAAGCATCTCGGCGTGGGGGGAATTTGGGAGAGTGGGGAACTCAAACGCAAAGTTGACGAACTTTGCACATCTTTTACAAACGCCATTTTGATTCCTCTCCGGAACAACTTTTGCAGCTTCTTTTTTTTTCTTTCTCTCTCTCCTCAGCTCATCATCACCATCATCATCATGTCTCGGCGAAAGCAACCCAACCCCAACAAAGTCAAACGTAAGTTACTCGGCTCTCCTAAAAACTCTCTCGTGGGCCTGTTGTATTGCTGTTGTGTGTTTATTTGATGTGTTTTAGCTTAAGTTCGTGTTGGAGTCAGAGGGAAAGTTAATGTGGAGTAAGAGGACACTTTTTTTTCCAACTTCAGCTTCCTCGTTGCGCGAGGAGAGAGACCTGATGCTCACGCGCACAGCCCAAACCTGCCCCAAACAACACCGTTTCTCTAAGACAACGGCGTGTTTCAGCGCACACAACTTTGGGTTCATCTTTACCAACTTTTTAATGAGATATAGAAGTTGTTGCATGCGGTGATGGGGTTCAAAGTCTGTTGCTGTTAGCTAGCGTTAAGCTAACGCGCTGCTGTCGCGCGGAGCATCACATCTCGCGTGCACTTTGATCGCTTCGGCTCGAGCTGGTTCTGCCACGCTTCGATCGTTATCGATCATCGAAAATGTCGTTTTAAATGCATATCTTTTGGTTTTTATGTTTTTTTGTGGTTTGTTTGTTTGTTTATTCTACTTCGACAACAACCTGTTGCGTCATAAAGTTTGTTTATCTGTTCAAGGATGGCCTATATTTGATCACGAAACCGTTCAGGTGGTTGCAATTTGAGAAAAGAAAATTCGGTTTGTTTTTTATCGTCGAAAGCTTGTCGTCTGTCACATTATTAATCTCTGTTTTAGGATTATTTAAGATGCTCATCATCAAAGTAAACACGTTATGTCTTTTAAATGTTGTTTTAAAGTGTTTCAGCAAGTTTTATTGAAAGTTTGTCGTTGTGAACTGAAGGAATGGATGAGTCCGCTCGGTCTCTCGGGAGACGGCAGCAGAGCTCGCGCTGGTTAGATAATGGTTGCTAGGCATTTGTGTTCCGTCTCTTTTCCGCCCCTCCTCGGTGAGGCAGAAACTTCAGGAGAGCCGGAGGTAAACGTGGCAAATTCACTCGCCACATTTTGTGCATCCTCCTCTGTGTGTTTTATGGTTTTAATATGCTTTTTGCTTGCATTTTGATGTAGTTATGCAGTCAAAAAGTAACCTAGTTATTAGTATTTAAAGGGATAGTTCACCCAAAAATTAAAATTCTGTCATCATTTACTCACCCTCAAGTTGTTTCAAACCTGAATAAATGTCTTTGTTCTGCTAAACACAAAAGAAGATATTTTGAAGGATGTTTGTAACCAAACAGTTGTGGGGGACCATTGACTTTCATAGTATGGAGAAAAAAAAACGATGGCAGAATTTCCATTTTTGGGTGAACTGTCCCTTTAAGCAAGGCCTCTGGTAACCATAGTCATGATAAACAGCAAGATTTGTGTGATATTTTGCTCGAACAATAAAAAAGTGATGGATAAAATTGGCTATTGGCTTGTACATCAATGAACATATGAATGACCTAGCAAAGTCATATTTACAAGTGGGAAACTCGGATGCTGAGTTGTGACATTGAAAGAGGCTGGTCGATTCGACACATTGCAGAAATGCTAACCTATAATATAGATAATATCATGTAATGTATCTGTAATTTATATATATAGATAAGTGAGTGGAAGCTAGTCTGTAACAAATAATGACTTTCACGGTTTGCTTCACATTTAGTTGTCACACCATGGATAATTAAGTAATAGAAATGAATATTTTCTATAATTTTGAATTTAGATGTAATTAAATGAAGCCAAAGCATCAAGCTTTTGAGTGTCACCAAGTAACAGACAAACAAAAAGACGGTCTGGAACAGTGTGACATGGAGCAACAGAGACTTTTATAATCACTTGGTTCCAGCTCCACTCCAGGTTTTCCATTTTGCACTCCAGTGAAGCTGCTCCGACTTTCAAAACACCCATTCCATGCTCCGCTTCCACTTCACGCCACTTACATACCCTGGTCTGGAGTGGATTGGTACAAATAATAAAAAGTCCCATTACTGCTCAATCACGTTAGATGACCAAAACTAGTTTTGGGGGGTCGTGGCAAATAAAGATGTTTCCCTTTGCCTCTTTGGCCTTCTTTTAAAGGAAGGGAGGAGAGGACAGATCCGGATCAGCAGTTCACATTCCATTACGAAATTCAACACTGTAGACGAGCAGAGTCAAGAGTTGCAGCAGTGCACTATCACTACACAGACATCATGTCTTCTCTCCATCTCTAAATATAAGATCTTATGCGACCCCTTAAAATAAAAGCCCCACCTGATGTATTTAGCTGGACCATAAAAATGACAGAAAGCACATTTTCTGTGCTTTTCCCTCAAAATAATGAAGTTAAAATTTGGCAGAGAACGGCCATGTTATGAATAGGACCATATGAAGGCCTTGCAGCCGGTCTTAAAGGATCAGTTTGATGATGTTGTGGCTAAAGAAGGAGGATGTTTCCATGTAGTTTTGTTTGTTTCCTCTTTGGCTAAGGCTAATAGGAAAGTTTGCACTCATATTTGTTCTTTTTATTTTTAGAGATGCATTCTAGAGTTTCTGAAATATGCAGTTGCACTTTTTTGTTCTCTGAGCTATGCTAATGGAGTTTATGAAGTGTTTTCTTACCGTTTTCACATGCAGGATCTAGTGAATGAGATCTCAGAGGAAACAGATTGATGCTAAGCTTTTAGGGCAGTTTTCAGATTCCATTTTAGTCAGGGCCGTAACCACCATAGACATTGATTCCCCCCCAATAATTAGAAAAATTATTCCCCCCCCCCCAATATTTTAAATGATTAATGCTGCTCTGCTGTACTCCATTATCCACCTCTCTGTTTGTTGTTAGGATGACAAAAAAGTTTTAAAAGTTATATTTTTAGGCTGGTCTGCCTCAGCGCTCATCACTGTCAGAATGAGTAAGCTGGCCAATCAGATAAAAGAAGGCGGAGCTTACTGTTCACAGAAGACGAGTGCGAATTCCAATGCAACGCTTTCGTTTTAGCAGTGAAGTAGCTAAATATTTAATATTTGACGACTGTTTATGATTGAAATATTCAGTGACTGACATTAATATCCAGTAATGCAAACTACTCAACATTTTTATGAAATTTCACCGTTTTGAATCGAAAACATGCTATTAATTGATTAATATATGATTAATGTAATACATAACCTAATGTGACGAGACAAGTAATGTTTTGCGTTTTTGACATATTAGACATAAAAATAAGAGTGAATATATTTTTAAAAAAATATGATTTGCAAATAGTTTAAATTGATAACTTAACTACAGAATACTTTTTATTTCTTCTTCATTATTCCCTTAAATTCCTTTTAATTAGAGCTGTCAAAAGTACCGACTTCGGTACCAAGTTGGTACTGAAATTTTAAAAATGTGACGCTTTGAGCACTGTTGAGCGGATTCATAAACACCTCTGATTGGTTATTGTGTTCACGCGCTCATCAGATATGACTGTGATTGGCTATAATGATCAACGCACGGAAGTGTTTGTATTTGAAAGCGTCACATTTTTAAAATTTCAGTACTGACTTGGTACCAAAGTCGGTACTTTTGACATCTCTACTTTTAATAAACCCCACGGTTATGTGTCCCAGTGAATAGAATCCCATGCATAAATTCCCAGTGTGAATTTCTTTTCATCCTATCCTTAATTGTTTCATTGTTTATGCATTCTCAAATGCTTGAAAATCTGGTGTCCAGTCCCCCTTGGGAGTTTTCTAGGGATAATTAAAAGTATATAACCCTCCCTCGGGTCTCAGTGAGTGTCCTGGGTATTGACATTATCTAAATTCATTATAGTAATTCCCATGATACCTACACAGCAGACCTAGTTGTGGCTGCCAAACGATAAACACTTTACAGCACTGCTTTGCGTCAATGACCTCCTCAGATTTACATTTCATTTTATTTGATTTTCTGTCTTTGATAGTAAGACCATTCTACCTGGAATTCTTTGTAAATAATTGATCTCAGATTCAATTTGCGTAAAGTGGATTTGAAACATCACATCTTGTTATACCTTTTATAGCTGGTAACATTAGGCAGATGCACCTGGTTAATGCATATACATCCATTCATTCAAAATGTTTTGCTGCACATCTTATTGGATTTATTGGTTATTAATACTATTGAAGTCAAAATGAGGCCTTACACATGTGCGTTAGGGGACCTGTGTGGTGGTGGTCCTGTTATCCTGATGGAGAGGGACCTGCTTTTGGCCTTAGGGCAGGATGGGTTGGCCCTTTGGCTCCCAGGCTATATTTATCCTGCCTTTTTTAGATAAGATTATATTCCATCCTTCTGTGGGGCGTGTAGCGGAGGCAGGGACACAGCAGGAGAACAACTCGGATGGAGGAAAATGAGCCCTAAGGTGTAGGCCTATTTGTAGTCCCCCCCCCCCACAAATTAGGTGTTTATCCATAAATATTAGGAAGTTGTTGTATAAGTATACACACTTAACATCACACAAAAGAACTAGATATTCAAATAGACAAACTCATTCAAGAATGGCGGCAATTAGTTGATGTTGCAGAGTTTTAAGTGTTTGTTGATGGTATTAGCACACAGATTAGCTTGTGTTTTATTAAAACGAGTGGCTTATTTTAGAGTGACACGGGCATGCTTCTGTCTGGACGTCCTTACAAGAATAGTTTTGGGTGCTGACACTTTAGCCCCAGCTATATTTGTGGTTGTCCTGGTTGAAGTCCCTCTTTGCCTATAGTTTGTTAACGCAGTCAGGAAAATGCAGACATTTCATGAATGCTGCTCTGCCTCCTTCTCACCGTGGCTCATTATCGTTAGATGTGTCATATATGGGATTGAAGGCTTAACCTCAAAAATTCAACCAATCCTCTCTGTGATTGCAGGAGATTGCTGTCATGGCCCACACAGGCAGCACTTATCTTTGGCTGTGAAAACATGAAAAACATGTTTGGTTCAGGAACAGTGAAGCTGCTGGAAAAGTAGCAGTTGCAATAGATATAGTTGAAAACAACAATTCAGATTGATTCAATTTGAATTGTGAAAAACGATTTAATCTACTTTTGCCAAGACAAGCATGACTATTAGGAAGTTGTAATATTCTTTTCTTTCCTATTGTGGCGTATATTGAACCTAGTCCACGGGGAGTTAATTGGATGTTTGGATGCTTGTGGTTTGCTATTGGTCGATCTCATGTGAGTAACAGGTTGCTCCGCCCTCATGCCAGTAAACATGTCATCAGAGAAGAGATGTTGCTGCAAGAGGGAGGGGAAGTTATTCTGATTAATGATTACGAGGCACATGAATTAAAAAAAAAATGCTGTGCAACAGAAAATCATTTATTATAAATACTGCAATATTCCATAAAAAAACAAGAATTGCCAATTTTGATTTCATGATGACTTTAAAACCCTCAATACAGTAGCAGCCACATAGCAATCGGAACACAATATTCCTACCATTGTGACATTGAGTTTTACAAAGACAGAACATCATAGGAACTGCATATCAATGTTTTCTATGTCTAATTTTAATCTAGTTTTATTATTTTTATTTTCTGCACTCAAAAAAATGAATTGTTGGATTTACTTAAGTAGCGTCAAGTGGTTCCATGCAACTATATTGAGTAATTTGTACAAATGACAATTTAGTTGTATGAACAAAAGAAATTCAAGTAAAGCTGACAAAATTTCTTTGAGTAAATTCAAATCTTTTGAATTTGTCACTGTAACGTAATAGGGCTGCACAATGATTAAATTTTCTTAAAATTTAAGAAATATATGCGTGTATAAATATATATATTTATGTATAATTTATATTATATATAAATATTTTATATATAAATATAAATTTTTTCTTAAATATATACATGTATGTGTGTGTATTTATATATACATAATAATTATACACAGAACACACACATATATTACGTAAACACAGACTTTTATTTTGGACACGATTAATCGTTGTGCAGCCTTATATTTATATGTGCAGTTTACTTAATGTTGTTTATTACGTAAGGTGAACACATTTATTGACTTAATTTACCTCATTAAATTAACTATTTGCTCAACAAAATGCATTCAAAAAAATAACTTGTTGAACAAACACTTCTTAAGTAAAGCTGACAATACTCATTTTTAGTAGAAACAACTGTTAAATTCTTAATGTATTTAGTTTTTAAGTAATGTGAACAAGGATGGTTTGAGTAAAACTAACAACAGTGAAAGTTCATTTTTTTGAGTGTGTTGGTTTTATTGAAAAGTTTCATTCAAGTGATTGATTGCCATGCTTTTAAAGTCTGTAGCTTTAGAATTGTGGAGAATCTTTCATCAGAGCACTGACCCAATCATTTGCCGTGTTTACAGTCATCAGGCTAATGGGCCATCGGGCTGAATGCATCTTTTTGGTTTTTGACGATGCCTCACAAACACATCCGAAGCCCTGTTATCGCAGCCCGTCTTATCACCTTTCCCCGCTTCCCCCCGAGCCGCTCCAACCAGCAAATAAAGTTGGTATTTGCTAAGAGTTCAAAGTCTAACCCAACGGCTATCACCGATGTGAAAGAATGCCACAATGGAGAACAGGAGGGAGAAAGGGAGGCAGGGAAAATGGAGCTCCAGCAAGCTGAGAAGAGGAGATGAGTGGAAAGACAGGAAGTGAAACTTGCCTCTTCTCTGAGGTGGAGGGGAAAGAGATGAAGGAAGTGTTCGAACAATAGCGAGTTAGCTGCACGACTGTTTTCCCTCTCTGAGATTCAGACAGCTCTACGAACAGACATGGTGATTTTGACAACAATGTCCCTGTTTTTGCGGGCATTTTATCCTCCACATTGCTTTGTTTCCTCAAGATAAGTGTTTAAACTGAAGTCATAATGATTTATCATTATTTTTTATTCATAATCTTTAATCAAAATAACTTCCCCTCCCTTTTGCAGCAACATCTTTTCTGATGATGTGTTTACTGGCATGAGGGTGGGGTAACCTGTCACTCACATAAGATCCACCAATAGCAACCAGCCAATCAATTTCCAATGGGCAAAATCAAGTCCCGCCCTACATTTTGTTTTTTTTCCCTCATTCAAGAAGCCGTTTCACTCAGATATACGTCACAGTAGGAAAAGAAAAGATCACAACTTCTGTTTCACGCCGAATTTAAACGCTATTGTAGAGTGGGCCGACTGATGTACGGCTCTTTTTCTGTCTCAGCTCTCATTTGCTCTCTCAAGCCTGAAGCTCGCTCTCTCCCTCCCTGCCTGCTTCTCTCTTGCTGACTAAACAGTTTTGTCAGCTGGCAGTTGCTCGCAGGATTTGCGATAGCTTCTGGAGGCTGGGACGAGGGGGAGGGGTGGTACTCACAGGCAGCACTTGTTGCTTAGTGGAGCTGGCCGAGAGAAAAAGAAAAGGAGGGAGGGAAGAAAGGGTGGAACAGACAAGACGAGGGTGGTTGCAGAAAGGAAAAAAAGAGGCCAACAGCATCGCACAACCAGTTTCTGTCTGATTACGTGTGAGGGAGATAGAGCGCAAATGACACACTGCACTAATGTGTCATCTTGAGTTGGGGTTGGGACGCCTTGTGACCCAAAAAGGGTATTTTGTTGCAGCTTACCAATGGGTGGCGCAACACATATTCTGCATCTGACACGGTTGAGGACATGCAGACAGGCCTTTGTGTAAACAGCACAAATCTGGTCTTCTTATGTCAGGCGAAAGCCAAGAGGTTGCTGTTTGCTCCCGTCTGCTCAGCTGGTCTGCCACCTTGCCACTCGACAGACAACAAATATAGCCCGCAAGGATGAGCTGCCCTAATGACACCTTACCTGGCAGCCACAGTGCATGCTGGGAAAAGATGTAATCCTGAGATGCAGCTCAACAAACATGATGTTGACCACAGATCTGTTGGTGACGTTTATGGTCTTTGTTGTCATTTTTGTGTTGCTCATTTGTACTGTATACTAGGGCTGGGCGATATGGCAATTTTTTTTTAATGTTTAACTAGTCAGCTTAAAAATGTAACTACAATATGATTCAAATAACATTCTGTTTATTAACCATCTGATTAAAAAAAGTTCTATTCCAAGTGCAGTACACCTGAAGTGATCAACATGGTGTAAATGAAAACAAATGACTTATTTGTTAAATATCTTTGCAGTAGTGTTCTCAAAAGTATCGACTTCGATACCAAGTCGGTACTGAAATTTAAAAAATGTGGCGCTTTGAGCGCTGTTGAGTGGATTCATAAACACCTCTGATTGGCCATTGTGTTCACGCGCTCAACAGATATGTCTGTGATTTGGCTATAATGATCAACGCACGGCAGCGTTTGAATTTGAAAGCGGGAGCATTTGAAAGCATATCAGTAGACCGGTCTGCTGATAGACACCTGCTTTCAAACGTTCCCGTGTGTATCTGTGTAAGCGCTCTGTGAAGAACGTCATTGATGTCTATTTACAACATGTTTTTGAAGCGTTGATAATTGTAGCCAATCACAGACATATCTGATGAGCGTGTGAACACAATGGCTCAACAGCGCACAAAGCGTCACATTTTTAAAATTTCAGTACCGACTTCGTACCGAAGTCGGTACTTTTGACAACACTACTTTGCAAAAAATATGCATGAAATATGAAGGCAAATATTGTACAAACGTATCTTAACTTATCTCCTATATACTCAGAAATAATATAAAATAAGAAAAATGCTAAATATTTCTTAAATATTTCCAAATAGTAAAAGCAATAAATAACACCAGTAATAGGCTATTATTAACAGCAAATGCTTTGTAAAAAAAGAAAATAACAGCATCTTTCAGCCTGTCACCATCATGCAAACATGAAATATCAAACATACAGTAGTAGTTCTTTACAGGTTTTTGCATTCCATTGCACTATTTTTCCGATTGTTTTTATGTTTGTTGGACGTGTTTGGCTGTTGCACTCGTGTCTCGCGTCTTTTGCAGCATCTGAAACGGCATTCTAAAAACGCAGCAGTCAACTTAAAAAAAAAAAGTTTAACTCACGTTTAATAACTTCGCTTTTTTTCTTTTTTTTCAACACAACAACGCATTTCTGAGTGAACAGCCGCTTAAGACTAGCAATGTGTTCTACGTTCATAGAGCATCACACGAGAGCGGTTAATCAGGTGCGCCAGCATGCGGTCACATCATTTTCTTCTCTTAAGGGTTATCAGTGCTGTATTGTCAACATGTCTAAATGTCTAACATGTCAAAAACACGATTTATTGATTTAAAAATAATAAAATCGAGACAAAACATTAAATTTGAATTAATCGAAAAAATTGGAAAAATCAGTCCTACTGTATACTGTGCAAGATAAAAATTGGGTGTGATCTTTAAGACATTTTGTTTACTAAATAAATTCATTGTACTAAAGTAAAATTTGAATATATTTTATTGTTTTAAAATACGGTAAAAATTATTTCATTGAACTACTAGCAACCACATTTCATCCCACTAAGAGCCACTTTGAATGCCTTAGCAATATCATAGCAACGCCCTTGCACTAGGAAGGCGAGTTTTGCGTGTGCCCCACTCACATTTTCTTTTAGGTTCTTTTAGCATGTTTACTGAAGTGCAGTTCCATGGAAATGTTGAGTGTTGAAAGTTGTGCTTTGTTTTCAGTCCACCCCTGGTTCTTATTTGAAGTCGCTCCATGTTGAATTCAGTAATCAAGCTTTCCTGTAGCTGTTCATGCAGTGGAAACAGATAATTTAAGTGCATAACAACATTCTCATTCAACCTCTTTTTCAAAACCGAACCATACACATACCCATCCACATCCACACCCACACACACACACACAATGTCCTGCCATCTCCTCTCATGAGCTGAAAAGGTACTGTTGTTTGTTCTGCAAACACAGGACACACCTCGTATCCACAGAGACCAGAGCTCATGCCCCTAGTCCAACTGCACCTCAGGCTCGTAAAGAAGTCAACCACACACCTTCTTGCAACCTCTTGTGCAAACACATGGGCCTCCACCTGAGAGCATCCCTTTGCACAGCTGCTAAGAGTGTAGGGGGGATGGGGAGGATGAGATTACTGGACTGGCCTTGGGACGGAGGCGGAGACACTGGGAGTGAGTGAAGGCAAGGAGGGGAGGAAGGAACTCGAGGCTTTAAAACTCTACCAGCATTCCTGTCTCGCACTTTCTTTAGTAAAAATGATCTTGCAAGTTTAGACAAAACAGTTGGTCACGTGTGGCTTTTCGCATCTTTGTGATGTGATGACCAATTTCACGCACGTCCAGAGTAACCAGACATTTCCAGTCAGGACTAGGGCTGAACGATTAATTGCATTTGCGGTAATATAAAGCCCAAAAAAGCGCATCCATCCATCATAAAAGTAATCCATACGGCTCCAGGGGGTTAATAAAGGCCTTCTAAAGTGAAGTGATGCATTTCTGTAAGAAATAACTTTATAAACTGTAATCACTAGCGTTGCATTGTAATCACTGTAATCACTAGCTTTCTGCATTGATCTGGATACATTTGAAAATGGCGTTTTCTTTTCAAAGTTTCTCTTCCACTCGAAACGTTGAAAAATGCTTAAGTTATCTTACTGTGCATGCGTAAAACGTAATAAAAGCTCACTGAGGTGATACCAAGAGACCAGACATTATAAAGATTTCATGCTATTCTTCTGGCACAATCATTTTATTTGCAAAATATCCCACCAATAATTGGTGCGACCAGGTCGCATTCAATCACTATGCCATTTATAGTCTAAAACACAATCACCCTCATGTTTTGTTGTAGGACAGCAATTGCGACTTACAGTCATTTGAAGGAATGTAATATGAAGATTGTACAAAGTAACATTAAGACTAGGGATGCAAAGGGGCGGAAAATTTCTGGTAAATTTCCGGAAAATTTCCAGAGTTTCTGGAAACTTTCCAGGATTTTTGGAAACTTTCGGGAAATTTTGGAAACTTTCGGGAAATTTACCGGAAGTTTTCCGCCCCTTTACATCCCTACCAAAGACTGAAGATCAAAACGTACAGAAAAACATGAATTTTCAAATGTGTCCAGATTAGTGTAGACAGCCTAAGATTGCGTGACAGTTATATCATGCAAGCATCAATGCTGAAGAACTCTTCCTGAAAGCCGCACCCGGTCCACTCATAAAATCCAACCTCCCGGAATCCACCTAAAACCTTGACAGAGTCATCACACCAGGAGGATAACACTCCTCGATCACAGGTCAGCCATTTCGAAATAACACCAGGCCACGCTCCTTCTGTTTAGGGACATCAGCATTAGAAAAGATAGCAAATGCTGATATGCCGGCTACTGTTTCCAAAATAAATGCGTCTTTGTGATGGAGCCGGCTGCAGTGATGTGAGAGGGGGTTGGGTTAGAGAGGTCTAGGGCGCTCAAGCCCAATTTTGGGCTGCAAAATCGAATGGCCAGGTGAAAAGGTAGAGGTGTGTCTGCCCCACTGGTCTGGGGTTAATGGTACACCGTCTAGCTCCCATGGGAAACAAGGAGTCAATGGGGCAGGCTCTGCTGACGTGCCCCTGAGGAGACGGCACAAAAGACAGCGAGCAGGGTTCTTTCTTCTCCTGAAACCTGGCCTTTCCCATCAGGGGCTATGTACACAATGAGCAGACAGAAACGCTGCCCTCCTTCAACACCTACTTCACAGCAAGCCAACACGCACGGATATTTCTGAGGGACCCACCCAGATGACATGTGGAAAACCATGAAGTCAAATAAATAATGTCAAAGTCTTAATCTTCTTGGATGAATCTCATTGCTGTTACGTATATTATACAATTATATGGCTCAGACATTTTTTTTGATAGTTTTTTTGTGAAATTCACCCACTAATGGCATTTAATTTTTTTCCTGTACAATAGCTGGTTGGATTTCACTGTGTGGTTCAAAACAACTGCTTGTTCAAATGCTATAATCCAACCTGTCTGTGCCTGTCAATGAGATTATAAGAGGGGATGAACGGTAACTGCCACATTTCAAAACATCTCCATTGGAGTTAGTCATCAGAAATGCTTTGGATACCTCTACTTCCTTCATCTAGTTTCTATCCATCCACAGCATCCCACAAAGTATGTCTGTCCAAGAAGTGTTATCATTAACCAGGGAGTTAGAACTCCACTCGTGAACTTTGTTACCAAGTGGCTGGGAAAAGTAGAGCAGAGGCAATAATAAACTTAATCAAAGAGCAGAGAAGATAACCAGGCTGTTGATTGGCTCATGAGAAGACCAGATCAAGGGTCTGTCTGAAAGTACAGCCTTTACAAAATGCATGTTGCATGACAGAGCTTCGACAAAATGGCTGCTTCGCTCATCCTTGTGGGTTATGGTTACTGCTAGCCTATATTTTGTAGTTTGTGAATTCTATAAAACTTTTGAAACTCATGCAGATATTTGCAGGCATGTGAAGGGTCATAATTGTCAGCACATGACTTTTAAAAACTTGCAACATCCTCATTTGGTGTTTGATGTGCAGAGTGTCTGTTTTGGCTCCATCAGTGTTGCATAACATGTCATAAAGTGGGTAATGCCCTGTAATGTCTTCTCTTAGATTGCACTCATTTCATTCTGCCATAATCTTTGAACAGGGTCAGTGGGTAGCCGATAAGTTATAAAGAAATTTACAAAGAAATTCTGGGCCTGTAGGAAAAAGATTTGTTTGCTGCATTGTTTTTGGCTTTTAGACCACCATAGATTTGTTCCCGGATTTCAGGTGTTAATTCGTTTAAATCTTTGCCTGATGATGTCAGGATTGGTCACTTTCGAGCTGCATGTCTGTGTTTGTGATTCAACTGCCTGTTTCATGGCTTGCTAAGGAAATGGCCTATCCCACAAGGCTGTGTGTGAGTCTGTTAAACCTCTGCTGAACAGGAAATGGTGGATACTGGATGTTACTGTTATGATAACTATTTTGCTACATTAAGGGAATTGTTCATCAGAACTAGTAAAATAAATGGTTTCAGTATGGTTTCATGTAAAGCTTTCATTTTACCAGGGAAAAGCAGACAAGAGAAGTTCTAGTCTGTTCTGCTAATCTGGCTCTTTTGTAAGTGGTAAACTTTAAATACTTAATCAGGTTGTGCTCTAAGAACCTCTCGCCAAGGGAAAAAAAGTGTTTAAAGCTCTCCAAAATCAGTGGAGGAAACCAGAACTTTTTCCATTGTTGAACCATGTGACCGTTTTGCTAAGCCTGCTTGTCTTTGTTTGAAACTTGTAATTGTCCCTTTCTGCATGTTTTAACCCCTTTTATCCTTTCAGGACCTCACGATGTTGAGGGCTGTCACCCACCCACCAATCTGTACCCACTCTGGTGCCGCCTTACATCTGATGGGACTCTCTTTATCAATGTGTGGGCAAACATTAAGGGGGCCTATAGAGATGGAAATGAGGCCTTTGCAGCCCTGCAGCCGAAATGCTAGTGCCCTAACGCCTCTATAGACTGTCATGGAATTACAAAAGAGATTGGTCTGTAATGACCAGCCGTCCTTTGACTGCTACACTCAGGGCTTGTGTACTTTCTTTCATTTCTGTACCAGCTGATGTCATTCAGATTCGTCATTTGTAGGTGGTTTCAAGCTAATTGACACTTAAAGAACAATACAAGCATGAATAACATGTTGTGATGTCCAGTGGTTAACATTGTACATTTGTGCACCCTACTCCCAAATTTAGTCTTTTGAGTTTTTAATTAAATGTTTCAAATAGACTAAACTTATTTGTATAGAAGGTAACACCTAGCATACTTTTTTATTTTAAAGGTGACACTTTATAAGGACTCTATATGCACAATTAAGAAACATAATCGTTACATAGAAGGGTTGGAACTCATATAACTCATCAATAACACATGATATTTTATTTTCACCATCATTACGGACATGACTGTTCTGAAAGCAACTTTGATGTCCAATAAGGCTGCAAATATTTAAATTTGAATTTGCGAAATGTCTTCGCACGATTATTAAACCACAAAAGGTTCTATAAAAAATTTATAAAATATAATCTGCTAACTGTTTCTACCAGAGTGCTGTGTGTGGGGTGGCAACAATACAAGATGATAAATGTTTTTCAAGCTGCAGATTGATTCATAATGTTATGCTGAATGATGACATTGTATGATGGCTAGCAAAAATGTAGGTGTAACGATAAAGCTTTTATATGAATCGTCACAGACATAGTTTACTCCAAATGGAGAATCCAATACAGTGAAAAATAGGGTGTGTTTACACCACACCATTTTCCCTTAAAAACGGAAAACTTTTTATGCGTTTTGGCTGTTTATTTACATGACAACAGCGTTTTAGTGGTCTGAAAACGCAAACTTTTTGAAAAAAAGTTTATGAAAACTATACTGTTATCATCTCCATGTAAACTGCAAAAACATGAATCTGTGAAAACGGTGACGGCATGCACATGCATATTACGTGTTTAGTCTATCCACCTTATTTTTCAACATGGAAATAAGTTGTTTTCTGTGAATGTGCGAGACTTTCGATTTATTAGCTGCTATAGGGAAATAACGAGAAGAATATCAAAGTGCAGTAAACTAAAAATAAGGTGGATAGGCATGCGCGCAGCGAGTAAAGAATGCGTATATGCGCAGGCGCGTAGTCTTTCTTTACAAAGTGACATCGCCAACTACTTGTCTGGCATGAGTAATACAGCGTTTTTAGTCATTTTCGTGGATCGGTGTGACTGGGGATAGTTTTGATAACGTTGTCATCTGTACAAAGAAAAAAACTTTCCGTTTTTAGTACATCGTTGTTGTGTAAATGTATCCATGGACAGAAATGAATTCTTTAAAAAGATTTTTGATTCTTTGTGTAAAAGCTTAATTGACCCTTTTTCTCGTGTGAAATGACATTTGGAAATTGCAAGTAAATGCGTCAAATTTGAGAATTGAATTCTCTTGCATAAAATTCCCACTTTTGGCTCGTTCTTTGTAGGCTGCCTCTACAGCCTTTTGTAGGATGGTCAGACTGATGCTAACCACCAAGCTGCCACATTTACAAAAAAGTTGGGACTTTAACGCTCTCAGCCTGCAAATTCTCCTCTGAAGTTCCAGTGCCTCCACCCCCCCACTCTAGATGAATCGCTCCCTTGTAGGAGCGTGTCCTCAGGCAGCCGCCTATGTAGAGAGAGCCCTGCACAGCAACTCTGGAGCGGTACGAAAGGGAAAAAAACAATGTGACTCTTATTTCAGGCAGGGGAGGGGGGGTTGTACGTGATGTGATGCTAGGGAGTCGCTTCAGCACAGCCGAGAAGCCCTGCGCGTCAGCACACACTGGAGTGTGATGGATGACCCCTGCTGCAACCGCCAGTCTGGTTGTCACTCAGGCGAACGGCAATAGCAAACAGCTGGCAGCCTGGGGTGTGATTGGCCGAAGGGAGTCACATGGGTTGGCCTTTGGGGGCGGGGCCTTAAAAGTGGGTGGCGGACGGCCGTCACAGCACCAGTTGGCTGATGTTTTGGCCTTGTACTTTGGCCTGCATCCTTGCTTTTGGAGTTTAGGCCATGTAACATTGGAACAGAAGCCAAAAGTGGGCCAGAGGGGAGGGGAGGTGCAGGAGTGATCGAGTGATTGAGTGAAAGAAGAGGGAGTGAGGGAATTTACACTGACTGACGATAACATCACTGTCAGACCTGGGCCTTCGAGGTGTCCAATAAGTGTTTTCACAAATCTTTCTTAAGATTTTTTCTCTCACCAAAAAGTCAGTCTTTTACAAGGGGAGGAGAAAAGCAGTCTTGACAGCCACAAATCATGCGTGGTCACTGCATGTCTGTTTATGTGTGCACATTTGAGCCACAGAGAGATGTTCTCAGCATCAGCTCGATGAAGGCTGTATTCTTCTTTGCTTTACAAAGAGCTCCATTATAGTGTGCCGTAAGAGGCATATCTGCCTAGTTCTCTGTCAAACACCCCTCCAGTGGTTTTCCTTTTCTTTAGTCTTTCAAATTAATGATGGAGAACCCACTGTGGTGGCTCTCCAGCCTCAAAACCTGACCAAGCATATTATTCACAGTGAATCAGATTGTCTTGAGTTTGGTTAAACTGACTAAAACGTTCTACAGAGTATGTGTTAATCCGGTTTGTTTGCACACCTCTTTAATAATTAGCATCTTTGTTTCTTGCTATTTTGTTAACGTTGTTTTGTATGAGGGAATCCCTTTGCAATAATGGTGGATTCACTCAGATCAATTTCAAGATGCGTGCACAGCATCGTGGGCCTCTTTTTCAGGATGGCTTGTAGGAGCTTGCCGGTTAAACAGGACTGAAAAGGCCTGGAGGTACCCCCACCACACCTCCTCCTCTTCCTACTCTTGTCTCTTTGTGTTCTCAGGTGTACAGTAAATTTAGAGTCAATTTCATGAAACCAGCAGCCACACCCATACTTCAACGGTGCATAAAAGAGAGATGGTTATCGTAAGATTCTTTATACTTTTATTGCGAAGTTTGGCAGGCATAAGTCAAACCTTCAGTTATTATGTGGCTTTTTAGATTCATTTTTTTATTTTACGTGCATCCATGCTCACTGTTATGCGTACAGTACCCTAAATAACATTTTTACTTGATGGTTACATCACATGATGGTAAATGGTAAATGTTTTTTGAAACCTTGTGAAACAACATGAATACAAAGTGTAGATTTTTAAGGACTTGGCATGTTGTAACCCAGAGTTGTTGTTGTTTTTGTTTTTTTTAAAGATTTTTCCTTTTCTTTATCTGCAATTACTCTGATGTCATTGAACTTAAAGTTAACTTTGAGCATTCTCAGCATTCATTTTTGCATCCTAAACTCTTTTCTCCAACCCACATTGTCACCAGTGATGTTCAAACCGAAGTTTTCCGATGGTAGATGTGTGTTGCACGTTTACAGGACCCAAACATAATTCAGTTGTTCTAGTAGCTGATGCGAGCCATATACACACTGAGGTTTGGAGAGCCCTCTGTGTGCCTCTGGATTTATGGAGCCGAGCTGTCACTGCTGCCCCTCGATGAATGTTCCATTTGTTGCACAGATAGACAACTGTCAAAGGAGAAAGGCATGGGCCCACTGCGTCCTTTCTGCCATAAAAGCTGCCACCCCGACCAGCTCTGCCGAGAGGGAGGGATTGGGGAAAAGTGGGAGGGAGATAGGAGGAATTCCCATGTGACTGCTTCCCAAGAGGATTTTTTTCCATGTATGAATCAAAAGTTCCAGTTTTGCATATACAATGCATTCGAAACCAGTTGAAAACCTTTACCAGACCTTTAATTACTCAAAGCAATGTCCATGAACAGTGGCAGTTTCAGTTGCACTAAGCAAATGTCTTCATATCCGTGGGTCACACTCAAAGCAAGTCAGAGAGAATGGCACCTTAGCAACGACCGAGGGAAAGATCTCTTGGTCTTCCTGCAGAAACATGTCTGTTAAATAAAGGAGTGATCATAACAACAAGAACAACAGGAGGGAAGGAGATTAGATGCTCAGATCCTCCTTTCACCCATTCCTCTACACCTCACGCACTGTTTAACCAAAGTAAGCCTGGGATGAACATCCCTATGTAGTCTCACATCATTGTGATTCTTTACATTCATGGCTCTTGTTTCTCCCTTAAGGAAGAGTTTTAAAATGGCTGCCCTGTTTTGGACGGACTGGTGGGGACAGCGATATTCTTTGAGAGCTTGTGCACACACACACACCATCTGTAATGAGGGTGGACAGTGTATGCTTTTTCCAGGCAGCTGTCAATGGCACACTGATCTGTCAGCATGGACCCTGCATCTGCACTCCTCTGTAACTCACACCACGGCTCTCCACAGAAACCGGGCAAGAGCCAGCGTCTGTCTTCGTTTACAAGAACTCTATCTTTGCAAAACCAGCCTCTCTTTTGTGCGAGAATGCAGTTCTTTCTCTTTCCGCCCATGCATATTTGCATGGATATGGAGATGAGCCTGAATACGAGGCTCAAACCTCACCCATGTGACCAGTCAACCGCTCTCGCAGTACCCCACTGTGAAGTCTGACCAATCCAATCCACCATATGTGTCCTTTAGGCCCAAATAAAGGCCCACCATCTGCAAAAAAGAAGGGTAAAGACTTGTCCCTGTCGCAGGCACCTGTGAGGTTTGACAGCTGAGTCGTCCGTTGCCAAGGACCCCTCAATTTGCATGCTTGTTTACATCATCTCTTTACCTCTAAAGAGCCAGGAACTATCGAGCCTGCAGCACAGCTGAATCCAGAGGTCCCCCATCCCCCTTAAAACACCCAAAGAACATGTGTGTACCAAGAACCAGATCTTCCCTGTGCATCCTTGCAACTCTACTGTACTTAATGGATCTATTTTAAAGCCATTTAACAAGAAGCACTGCGTTTTCAAAGTGACTGATTTGGAAGCTTTGAAACTTTTTTTTACTGAATCTGAGATGCTGCATAGATACAGAGCTGGTTTGCATGAAGCAAGCTCGCCCCAAGGCAACGCAGCCAGGGTTGATTTGGAAATGAAAGCCACTTCCTGCGCAGCGCATTTCAGCTTGTTGCCTGTTATGATGTATATGCGACTCAGGTGTTGAATGATGTTTAAGAGTAAAACAGTCGACCACACACAGTCATGGATTGATGCCACAACTTCATTTGCAGAACTCCCCATTTTGTTCAAGTTGAAGCGAAAGTTACTCATTTGATGTATTCACTCATAGTTTCTTTCCTGTTGTTAGTCATTTTACCATGAAAAATCTGTCAGCAGACAACTGGATGTGCTGTCTTGGTGCCACTGGTTGAGGCCAGGATCTTCGCAATTTTGTCTGCAAAAAGAGGCAGAAAATCATGTATAAGGAATCTTGCTGCTGAGAAAATAACCGGGTTTGGTGACGTGTCTGCTTTTGTCCTCTTTGGTTTGTCCTCTTCTCTGTTCTGTTCTAATATAAACCATCATCTGTAAAAGGAACTCAAACCTCACTGGAGTTTCCACATGTTGCCACACAATGGCTTGTCAGATGATTTCAATTCGCTACGTCTTTGCTTTTGATTGCATCGCTGGCACTTCTGCTGAATAATTGAGAAACTTCCTGAGGGATGCTTTTGACCTTTCATTTGTACCAAAAATATACCATATTTTATACCATAAATGTACCATATTTTTGGTATAGCCATATTTCTTTGGACATTGAAATATAATATCATTGTAATCTTTTATTATGATGGTAATACCATGCACTGTAAGCCTGGATAAGTTGGCAGAACTCAAAAAATTAGAGGCAATCAGTTGCCTCAATTTTTAAGTTAAGAAAATCAAAGTTTAAGTAAGCAGAACTGGGAAGTAAGCAGAATTTTGTACTCAGAAATTTTAATTGTTAACTTGAAATGTTTGATTACACTAATTCATACATTGAACAACATTTTCATGTAACCTCAATGTGAACATTTTTATTAGTGTAAACTTAGCTAACTATTACAATTTAGCATTTTCTGAATTAGCTTGCTAATTTTTTAAGATGTAAACAATAGTATGGTATAGCACTTGCTAAATGAGTACAGCAATATAAAGCATTTAACATACCTGCTCTCTAACCAAGCCACATGCACCACTTGTCACCATGATGGTAACTCTCCAAAAACCCACATTAACAGAAACTCTTCTAAATTAGCATAACAAAACATTAATCGCTACTAAATCTCCCACTTAACATTAATCTTGCACAAAAAAAACATTATATAACACTTAATTTTAGCATTTACTCTCCCTTTCGAGTGTCATTGGCAAAGCATGCTGGGAAATAGAAATCCCAGCTCAGTTTCAGTTAAACTTAAGTTCATCTAAATTAAAAGAAATAAGTTCATAAAACTCAAAACAATGAAACGGTTCAGTTTACTTAAAATAAATTAGTTCTGTGAACTTGAAAGGAAAAATAAAAGTGGTAAATGCTAAATAAAAAGTAAATTTGTTTAATTTAAGTTTGTCCTACTCAAACCAATTAATTCTTTTGGGCATTAGGGTTTACAGTGTGGGATTATTTGAAGCAAATACATGTTGCAACTGTCTTCTTCTATGGTCATTTTTAGTTTTCGAGTTATGGCTTAGCAATTATTTGAAGATGTCGACATTTATAGCTAGCTTCCTGAATAATTACGCAGTCAGTTTAATGGCACAGACCGCCCCCTTGAGTACTGGGGGTTAATTATGTCATAGTAGAGTAAGAATGCATGTTAAGTATGTAACAAGGGACTGCTTTATTGCATTGTGTTGGCTATAACTTTACATCTCAGTGTGACTGTGTTTCTTGCTTTAGGCCCACTTCTGATGCGATTGCTTGGAATCTACACCACAAAAAACTTAAAAACATTCTTCAAATGGGACTTGGTAACAGTTTAAGTAGGAAAGTGGACAATTGTCTTTTGTGGCATAGTCTAACTGAAGTAATTAGTATCAGCCCTTCTGTAGGCTGTGTGTTTATGTTTTGTAGGGTGTACGGTTTGCATTGATAAGGATATGAGACCTCAGGGTGGTGCAGGTTCTGGTAGCTCCCTCCCTCCATCCGTCCTCCACCCCCCTCTCTCCCCGTCAATGTCTCTGGTGTTTAATAGAAACAAAGCAAACAACCCGGGGAGTGAGCAGTTAACTTAGTGCTGTCTTTCAAGCAGCAAACGAACAAACTGGCCCGTCCCGTTTGTCCAGATTCTCACCTCTCTCTTTCTCTGCGCCACATTGCCTTCTCTCATTCATCAGTTTTTTGCCCCCTTCTTTCAAACATTTCTTTTAAACTCTACACCTTCCTGTTTTTTCACAAGCCCCATCTCCTCTTTTTCTTTCACTGTTTTTTATCTTCGCCTCTCGCTATTGAAACTGATATTGAGGGGTGATGTGCTAGGCAGAAAGCAGCACTATCTCAGCGCGCCAACTGCTCTCAAACACGTCGGTTCCTGCACTTGTCCGTGCCTGTCATCCAGCCCTGAAACAGAGCAGTAGCATTCTTTCTCTCTCTCTCTCTCTCTCTCTCTCTCTCTCTCTCTCTCTCTCTCTCTCTCTCTCTCTCTCTCTCTCTCTCTCTCTCTCTCTCTCTCTCTCTCTCTCTCTCTCTCTCTCTCTCTCTCACACACATAGACACACACGCACACACACACTGAAGTGTTCATGCTCGCACATGGAGGCGGAGGTAATCACATAGTGTGCATACACAAACAGGTTTAACCCAAAAATGGATGTAGCCTATACCTGCGCTCATTAAACATAAATTTAGCCTAAATTAAACCGTTTCCTGGCATGCAAAAATTGCATGTGACCTGTAGCAGTTAATTGTGGTTCATCGCGGGGCACCTCTTTTAGATTATTTTTTTAAACTTTAAACTTTTCTCAAAAGTCTAAGTTTGAATCTATTGACTTATCTAATTAGTTGTGTGTGCAAAGAAAACCTCGCTATTACTGGTGCTCATACTTAAGGTTAGAGATTTGAACAAACCCATAACCATAGCATTAAACTTATGCCACTAAGTTTAATGCTGTTTGTGTTACAGTAATGAATGGGAGTGACAGCGATTTAAGTCACATTACTTAAAGGGATAGTTCACCCAAAAATGAAAATTATTCCATGATTTACTCACCCACAAGTCATCCTAGATGTTTATGATTATCTTCTTTCAGATGAACACAATCGGAGTTAAAAAATAAATTACAAATAAATTAAAAAATATTCTTACTCTTCCAAGCTTTAAAATGGTAGTGAATGGGGCTCAAGATTTTGAAGTCCAAAAAAGTGCATCAATCCATCATAGAAGATATCCACAGGGGGTTAATAAAAGCATTCTGAAGCTAAGCAATGGGTTTTTGTAAGAAAAATATCCATATTTAAAACTTTATAAACTAAAATAACTAGCTTCCGGCAGACAGAATATGGAGAATTAAATTAAATATGGATATTTTTCTTACAAAAACCCATCGCTTCGCTTCAGAAGGCCTTTATTAACCCCATGGAGCCGTGTGGTTATCTTTTATGATGGATAGATGCACTTTTTTGGACCATTCATTACCATTATAAAATATCCCAGCTCTTTCAAGCTTTATAATGTAACTCTTATAATGATGGCTTGAGGGTAACTGGGTGAACTATCCCTTTAAGCCTAAGTCACATGACTGTTCTGATGCATATCTAGGAATTTACACTACCATTCAGAAGTTTGGGGTTGGTAAGATTTTTTATTTATTTTTTTATTTTTTTAATGAAAAATTAGACTTTTTTTTTTTTTTTAAAAAGTCTCTTATGCTCACCAAGACTGTTTTTATTTGATCAAAAAATACAGTAATAATGTAAAATTTTAAAATTTTAAAATAACTGTTTTCTATTGTAATATACAATATATATAAGATATAATTTATTCCTGTGATCAAAGCTGAATTTTCAGCATCATTACTCCAGTCTTCAGTGTCACATGACCCTTCAGAAATCATTCTAATATGATGATTTGCTGCTTAAAAACATTTCTGATTATTATCAATGCTGAAAACAGTTCCATGTTTTTGTGAAACATTTTTTTTTTCATTTTTTTTTTTTCAAAACATTTATTTGAAATAGATTTTTTTTTTATTAATGTCTTTTATTGCCACTTTTGATAAATGCAATGGCTTTTTTTTTTTTTTTTTAATCTTACAGCCCCCAAACTTTTGAACTGTAATGTATTTGGTTAAAGTGTAAATTTATGCACATTTTCTATTATTTTATTCATATTTTAGCATTTCCATCCAGCATTTATTATAAGATTATCTTATAAACCACAATATGGAAGGACTTGCTACAATGCTTATTGTTTTTTATTCCATATTAATGTTATCATAGTTTTTTTTTATATTTTAAACATTACACTGGTAATGCATCAGGGATGCTGGCTGTGTAAAACTAATCTGGCCTGCTTATTTCCTCTCCTTTTGTTTTCTCCTTTTCTTTGACTATTGTGTGATTCACACCAAAGCCAATAACAGTTCATGAATACAGTCAGTATCCTGTCATCATCATCATCAGAGCAATGTAATATGGGAGAAGACACAGAGGCTGGGTGTGTTTCACAGGGGCAGAGCACACATACACACACACACTGGCGTGGCTAAAGACCATAGCAACCTAAAATGTCTCCTCCACCCAGGCCATTATACCTGCCTCTTTGCCTCTCAATTAGGCAGTCTTACCAGCCACTAATCTGATAATCTCTGTCCTGTCTCTCTCATCCCATCCTCCATCTCTCTCACATCTCTCCTCTGACGACTCCTTCGCTTGTCTCTTCATCTTCTCTCCATCCCCCACCACCAACGGCAAAGTTTCCTGTGAACTTTTTATGGTCATCTGTCTTCAGTCTGTGAAGTCTCTCTCTAATTTAAAGACACACTCCATCACCCCTTCTGCACGTCTCCTCTCTTTTGAAAAGCTCCTGCACAAAGAGGATAAAGCTACGTAAGTCTCTCCTCCTCTTCATCTGTGCATCTCCGTATCCCTCTATCCTGTCTGCGGACAGCTAACAGACGTTAAACGGGCCAATCGCTGATTAGTGATGCAACAAATGATGCTGAACAACTCCTTACTGTGTTTATTAGTAGCAGACCCAGACTGAATTTGCACATTTTTTTTTTTCTGCTGATTTTCACCTAAAATTTTTCTAAACATTAGGTAATATCAAAATCATTATAAAATAATGGTAATAATAATAAAATAATTTTAGAAAATATTAGTTCCAACGAATAAGTAATTTAGCCGGTTGCGATACTTTTTTTTTTCTTTTTTCTTTTTATATTTTAACAGCTGCAAGTTAAAGGATTAGTTCACTTCAGAATTAAAACTTCCTGATAATTTACTCACCCCCATGTCATCCAAGATGTTTATGTCTTTCTTTCTTCAGTCGAAAAGAAATTAAGGTTTTTGAGGAAAACATTCCAGGATTTTTCTCCATATAGTGGACTTCATTGGGGTTCAACAGGTTGAAGGTCCAAATTGCAGTTTCAACGCAGCTTCAAAGGGCTCTACACGATCCCAGACGAGGAATAAGGGTCTTATCTAGCGAAAAGATCAGTCATTTTCTAAAAAAAAAATAAACATTTGTATTTTTTAACCACAAATGCTCGTCTTGCATTGCTCTGCGATGAGCCACACGCATCGATGTAGGTGAAAGTACCAATCCAGTGTCCACAAAGCGAACGTGCAAAGACTAAGTCAAACGGCCTTGAATAAAAGGTAAAATAACGATGTTGGACGATTTTGAAGTTGGAGGAGAAAATGAGATGGAGTTTTTCGCCCTACCGCGCCCTACCTACATCACAAGTGACCTTTTCAACGTGATTACGTAATGTGTGGTGCATCGCAGAGCTAGTGCAAGATGAGCATTTGTGGTTAAAAAGTGTGTTTTTTTTTTTTTTAGAAAATTACCAATCGTTTCGCTAGATAAGACCCTTGTTCCTCAGCTGGGATCATGTAGAGCCCTTTGAAGCTGCATTGAAACTGTAATTTGGATCTTCACCCCGTTGAACCTTGTTATGGAGAAAAATCCCGGAATGTTTTCCTCAAAAACCTTAATTTCTTTTCGAATTGAACTAATCATTTAATTTCAAAATCACTGCAAGTAATAATAAGTGCAGTCAATAAGTGAGTCAGATGTTGATTCAGTAACTTCTCTGAATGATTCAGTGAGTTCAGTCAGTAAAGGATTTTAACAGAATGATTCAAACTGGTAGTTTCAGAGTTTGTGAGTCTTTTGAATGAATCATTAAAAGAATCCCTTCACAAGAGTCTGTTGTTAGTGAAGTGAATAGAAATGATACTCAAACATTTATAGCGATTGACAAATTTCTGCTGTGTATTGTTTTAACTGGTGACCCCTAGGCCACAATATGAACAAACATTCAAGGGAATGGCACTTTCTTGATGCCTTTGGGGGGAGATTGAGTTAAATTGTACCATGACTGCAGGTCAAACTCCAGCCACTGAGATCGAGATTGTCTGTATGAACGGGGTGTTTCATAGCGCTATGATTCAACACAGCAAGTTTTGCAATGATTTTATTACTTTATAACAGATTTCAAGGTCAAAAGTCTGTGCCTCATCCCGAAAGAAAGTGTGTGTTTGTTGTGTGTTCATAGGCATGCATATTAAACTCCCTCTTTGTGGTCTCCCTGCAGTGTGAGCAGTGGTTGCTGACACGCGAGGTGCACTGCGATCCCTCTTCAACCCCCGAACAGCAGCAGAGTAATACAACCTCGTCTGAGGACGGGTAAATATACCTCACCGTCCGGTCCGAGCCGAGGCTGCCTGTCCGCGTGAGCATCCTCACTGTTTGCACTTGCAGCATGGACGACTGGCCTGCTTATCAAGCCCTGCCCACAAGTTTCCCCTTATCTCTCCTTTTATTTCATCCTTTCATCTATTCGTCTGTTCATCTTTGCTGTTTTACAGTCATAGCTATACTCATACTGTATAGTTTGCCACATGTTTTTACATCCTTGGCTCGCATACCTTTGCTCTATCATTCATCAAATTCAATTGTTCCACTCTTTTGCAGTGTGCATGCAGTCCATTACTGCAAAAACAGTGAAGCTAGCCATGTATGCAGCTTAATGGGCTTTGGATCTTTTGAAAATTTGAGTTAGGTAAACAAAACAGATGTGCGAATCTCCTATTTGTCAAGTTACAGTTTATTATTTTGCTTCATAAAAGCATAGAAACCCTTAAGCTTGAACTTTGTAAACTGCTTTCAGCTCATGAGACATCACATGCACTTCATATACATGCTAACGTCCTCTGCATGAAGCTGGGATCTATCAGTGCTGCGTTGTTTTGTTTGAAAACTCGGGCTGAAAACATGAGATAGTTTTTGGTTCAGGTAGGCTGGTTACAGACATGACTTTGCATCAAGATGCAGGAAGGAATCTGAAATATGTATTTGTGCAAGTTGCAGTGAAGGAAAAAGAATTTGAAAAGATGTAAAGACAAAATACCAGACAAAGGCCAAACTTTAAAATAAATAGAAGTTGACTACAATTGTCTTCAGTTCAGACATTGATAAAGCTGTGCAACGTCAAAGATAAAGATAGAAACTGCCAATGTCGTAACACTTTACTATAAGGTCTCATTTTTTTCAACATTACTTAACAACAATTGTACAGCATTTATTAATCTTACTTAATATTCATCTAAAGTTAAGTATCTAAATTTATTAATGTACACTAATGTTTAAGGGTTAGTTCACCCAAAAATGAAATTTGTCATTAAGTACTCATCCTCATGTCATTCCAAACCCATAAGACCTTTGTTCTTCTTCTGAACACAAATTAAGATATTTTTGATGAAATCCAAGAGGTTTTTTTTTTTTTTTTTTTATCCCCCATAGAAAGCAACGAAATTACCACATTCAAAGTCCCGAAAAGTAGTAAAGACATTGTTAAAATAGTCAACGTGTCTATACAAAGTAAACAACGTAGGAGACTGACAGGGGAGAGACAAAATAGTTGAACAAAGTCGTTTTTTTGTTTTGTTTTTGCGCACAAAAAGTATTCTCGTCACTTCATAACATTAAGTTTGAACCACTGTAGTCACGTTGACTATTTTAATGATGTCTTTACTACTTTTCTGGACCTTGAATGTGGTAATTACATTGCTTTCTATGGGAGATAAAAAAAAATCTCTCGGATTTCATCAAAAATATCTTAATTTGTGTTCTGTAGATGAACTAACATCTTACGGATGTGGAACGACACGAGGGTGAGTAATTAATGACAGAAATTTCATTTTTGTGTGAACTAACCCTTTAATTTATTGTATACTGTTGTAAATTTTATACTGTTGTTGATAATGTTGTTGTAATTTAGTTTGTCCATAATATATTAAGTAATTAATTTAGTTTATACCACTTATTAAAAAAAATGTTAAACGTATTATTTTATTAGCTAGAAAGTCACATTAAGCAAGATAAATAAATGCTGTAAAAGCATCGATCGTTGTTATTTTATGTTAACTACTGCATTAATGTTAAATTGAACCTTAAAGAGAAAAGATGTTTAGTTTTTTGCTGTAAATATAGCTTCAGTCCATTGTTCAGTCTAAATGAGAGTTGCTAGCTACATTTTTGCTGCTCGTTCTGAAGTGTTCTCAGGTAGCAGGGTCAAAGGTCAACATTCTCTTCTGTAAAACAGCTGTGTTATCTAGGTGAAAGTATGATGCTCCCAAAGACACATTCTTTTGCAGCAAAAGTACAGAATTTTATTTATATATATATATATGTATATATATATATATATATATATATATATAATATAATATAATATAATATAATATAATATTTTATATAATATATATATATATATATATATATATAAACAAGCAGCCTTTGACTGCCATTCATCTGGTCTCACAATTGTTGCTTACTGTTAGTACGACTAAACCAAAGAGGTGATATGCTCAAACTAACCTCTAACTCCGGTGATTCTGAGCGCTCCTATGAGTCACGGCCTATTGCTCAAGCCATGCTTTCGAGCGCCTGCAGTCCCCCAAGCTCAGACTTGTGTGGCGCATTTAAGTCACAGAACAGGACCAAACAATTTATCACATACTGACAGGGCATGTAACAGTGATACCAATATTCATTAGATGTCGCCAAGATAAAAGTTAATGCTCTCAAATCGACAGATACAACTTTTTTTTTATCATAGTGTAATGCATTGTTTCACTTGGGTTTTTGGTAGGATGTTGAGCTGGTTGTATGGTGGTTGGGCCTGAGGCGTCTTTGTTAGGTGAGGCAGTCTGTCATGCACCAAAAACCTGTTTGAGTGGCTGGCGGTCCAGAGATGAAGGAGATACCGAGATCTCACCATAAACAGTCGCAGTTTAGCTTGTGGTCAATTTAATTAAAACAACTGAGATTTACAGTGTTGGAGAATCATTTTTAGTATTAAAAAAAGACAGTAAAAAAACTTTTTTTTTTTTTTCTTTTTTAATATTGAATGTTAAAACCAGGCCAGATAGATAAAAATGCTAGATGAAGACTCTTCCTATGCTGTTTGTTGGTAGGTCTTTAAAGTACATTAGTGTGTGTTTGTGCTCAGCCACCCATTTTTATTTTTTTGCTTAGCCTATCTGTTTCTGTTCTGCTCTTGGGGCATTGAACTGATTTTATAGAGGAAGTATTTAATAAGAGGTCTGTTTTTCTCACACTACTAGATTTAGACTGTTTTGGTCACATGTGATTAATTGTGGAATCATGATGGTTTAAATATAATGTCTGGTAGTTCTTTGGTTAGTCATGTTCAGTTTACTCTCACATGTCTGAAGAATGCCTGAATCCTTCTCTTACATGTCCTCCAAACAGCTCACTTTCAAGATGGAGACTTACCACAACCTACTGGCATGAAGCACACAAGACCCGAGGTCGCAATAACCGTAGAATTTCTGTCATTTACTGATTTTAGTCTTATTAATCTGAATTGGAAACCTGGCGACAAACGTGGGTACTAAAAGATGTCTAGAGATATGAATTTCCTTAAAAGTGTATCTGTTATAAACATTGCTGTTGATCTCGATATTTCAACCCCAACAAATAGCTTCACTCGGATATACATCACAATAGGGAAGAAAAGACGGTTGCAGTTTCCATTTCATGCCAACTTTAACAGGACACATCTCAAATTTGTTGCTTAATTAGAGCTTTTAATTGTCTTGGAAACTCACCATTCGTTTGGATCAGGTTACAGGATTTGCCTGATTGCTGTTATTTTCATAGTGGATGGTCACATAATACACACTGATAAGGAGAAATTTTTGCTTCTGGACATTTCTTTTGACTTTGGACAGGGTTTACAAAGTCCCATTGTGTTTTTGCCCAGAGCACAAAGCTAGTTCAGTAGGCCATTACATTAAGATAAGAGGATTATTCCTGTTTGAGCCATCTAAGAAAGGGAGGCTACGTTCACACTGTCAGTCAGTTTAGGATTGACAACTGCATTTACTTACGGGTGTGAGTCTCGAAATGTCCCGTTCACACAGCAACTTACAGTGGTGTCTCGAATACTGTCTGTATGAACGTGCAACGGGAGTCAAGCTCATATTGAGAACCAGCAGCGACATTGACCAAAGTAATATCAAAGATGGAAGCGTCCATAAAACTAAAGTCTTATCACTTTTGACACGAGAAGAGTCCAAAGCACTCGAGTTCATTTGTCGAATCTTCATTAACTGACAGCAGCTTTTATATCGGTGTGGTGGAGAGCGCATAGAAGACAAAACTGATGGGATCAGCTCTGGTGGAGAACAGTGACTGGATCTAAAACCTGAGATGACGCACAGCTCATATCTCCATTGCTGTAAGCCACGCATGAAAACCCAAAACACATGGTAGACAAGTTTTTGTGCAGCAAAGAGCGGCTCTCTCACGCTGTAAAAAGTAATAGACAACTAGTTGTTCAGTCCGGTTCCCTTCACATAACACAGGTTATTGTGAGTTGTGAGGTTGTGAGTCCTGAAAATTTCCGGGTGTGAGTTTGCTTATAGAATAAATAACTCAACTGTGTTTGAATGTAACTGTATTAAAGGAATAGTTCACTTTAGAATTAAAATTTTCTGATAATTTACTTACCCCCATGTCATCCAAGATGTTCATGTCTTTCTTTCTTCAGTCAAAAAGAAATTAAAGTTTTTGAGGAAAACATTCCAGGATTTTTCTCCATATAGTGTACAATGGGTTGAAGGTCCAAATTGCAGTTTCAGTGCAGCTTCAAAGGACTCTACACGATCCCACACAAGGAATAAGGGTCTTGTCTAGCGAAACTATCGGCCATTTTCAAAAAAAAAAAAAAAAAAATTATATACTTTTTAACCACTTGCACTTCTCCATCTCATTTTTTCCTCCAACTTCAAAATCATCCGACATCGTTTTTACTAGGGCTGGGTAAAAAATATCGATTTCTCGATTTTAATCGCTTCTCATTTTTACAAACCGATATCGATTCTTAAATCCCAAGAATCGATTAGTCTGTTTTCAGTTGATGAATGAACAGAACATGTAGCGCGTCTCCCATCCAATAAATCGCAATAATCTTTGTGCTTTGTTACATTTGATATGAAGCAAAGTCTCAGATTTCAAATGACGCCCATCTTATTATGAGATTCAAAAAATAAATACCGTTTTGGCGCTGTTTAATGTGACGTGACGGATCGCTTTAGCGCCTCAGTTAAAGAGAAGCGGAAGCACGGAGAGCATGTGAACATCCTCTCCTCCACTTTAATACCAGTTACAGCGCGAAATAAACATGAATAAACATCTGAAGGTATGTTAAAATACACAGTACAACTTACCGAAATCCGTATCATGTCTCTTGTAATAGCTCAATTAGTGTTTCAACCTCGGAAAGACGTCAATAAAACAGCTTGTAAACAATGTCACGTAACGTCACATTTACCTCAGAAAAACATATTCAGTGACCATAAACTCATTAGTCAGCTAGAAAAGTGAACTCTAGAAAGCAGCATTCTGATATAGCTATGCACCGTTACATATTCATTATAATGTTCTTCAATATTTAATGCATGTTTGAATAAATCAGTTATGACTGCCACGATTTAAATGTTTATATTTAAAAAAAAACGAATTGGAGTAAAAAATATGATTATGCAATTCTAAACTTTATTTATTATAAAAAAACATAATTGAGTGTAATTTAAGTGTTTGTATATTTATCTGAGTGGAGCTCACAAACACCAGGATGGATTAACTCAATGGTTTTAGTTCTCAGATTTGGCTCCCTTGTTCTGGAAACCAAAGTGTTTCTGTTTAGATGCCGTATATACAGCGTATCTTTAGGCATATTTGTACCTAGTAAGTTCATTTTAACCTTCAATATTATAGTAAAGTAGTACCAACTGACTCCCATGTGTAGTTTACAGCATTAGTTGAGAGATATACTGATATACTACATCCAAAATAATCGATATCGAATCAAATCGCAAGCATGCGAATAGAAATCGAATCAAATCGTGAAAATTGTGTCAATACCCAGCCCTAGTTTTTACCTTTTTTTTTTGTAAAGGGCGTTTCGCTTTGTAGACACTGGATCTGTACTTTCGCCTATGTCACGCGTGACCTTTCCAATTACGTAATGCTTGGCGCAGAGCAGTGCAAGACGAGGACCTTCAACCCATTGTACCCCGGTGAAGTCCACTATATGGAGAAAAATCCTGGAATGTTTTCCTCAAAAACCTTAATTTCTTTTCGAAAGACAGAAACATCTTAGATGACATGGGGTTGTGTAAATTATCAGGACATTTTAATTCTGAAGTGAACTAATCCTTTAAGGACTCAAATATAGAACTCACAAATGTATTCAGTTGCTGTGTGAATGTGGCCGGAAAGAGATTGTGTAATACTCAACACTCAACTCTAGGGCAAATGAAGTTCGAATGAGCAGGAGAGAGTGTGATTTACGTGAGTAAGAGAGGGAGTACTAGTAATATTCCTTCCACTCTATCCTAGTTTGGCCCCAAACCAGCCCCCTTTCTCTTGGTCTTCTGTAAACATAGTGCTCTACTGATACCCTGATCTTTGCCCTTAGAGAGTAAGAGACTTAACATGAAAAGTTCAAGCTGGCAGGCTGTACACAACTCCATAAACTGAAACGAGAGGTGTGCTCCAAATGTTGGTGACCGAATGAGCCGCCTTTGTCATCGGGAGTCGGTTTGTGTGAGAGGATTTGTGTAGCTCGGTCTGGCAAGTCAGGGCAGGATTCAAAAGGCCCTAGTTTGAGTCACTCAAACATATGATTGGTAGGAAGGATAGATGCGAGGTGGGAGAGAATGACTACTATGAAACTCTTCTTTTACACCAAGAGCTTTGGATGTTTAGTTTCCAGGAGTGTAGCTTCCTTTCTCTACTGCCTCATCTATACTTATTTCACACAAGAGAGTCTGCATTTCTCCTGTTTCCTTTTGAGGACTGTAATGTAAAGGAGACAATGGAGGCTGTAATAAACAGCCAACATATGGTCACTGAATTTACTGCAGTCTCATTGCAGACCTCGCTACTATTTCTCAATTTATCCACAAAGTGCTTTTTTTGAGCAAACTAACCCCTTTTTCAGCCTTCTTTCGTTCAGGAAGAACTTTTATATCTTCAAAGCCATTCAATACCTCGTCCCAGCAGATAATTTAGAACAATGAACGGATCAGTCGCTTCATGCGATATCTGTTTGCTTTTGAAGTGCATGTGTCACTTTTGTCAGTTTGGCTCGGAGCTATTGTCTGACAGCCATCCTCAACATGCCCAACCCACCTTGGCTCTGTGATTTGCATCCCAGAAGCCAGGCCAATTACTTTAATAAGAGCTCCTACTGAATGTTGGCTAGAGGCATCTTAAAAGGAAGGAAAAAGGAAGGTCTTGTAATGCCAAGGTTTTTGACTAAATCGCACCTTGGTGACTTGAGTTTTTGGCTAGAGGTGGATGCCTTGGCTTTAGGCCCAAGTTTTAAGGTAAATTTAGATTAGGAATGCTTCTCCAATAAATAGTCAGATGCTATTTGTACTGTTTGGCAGTGTCATATGTGCATCCCGTGGTAAAGCAGAGGGAAGGACAAGCCGTTGACTAAATTTCAGTTGTCGAGCTGAAACCAACTTTTTGCTTGAGCTGATTGGCCAGGCGTGTAGCATCACGAATGTGTTGGCCATAAATGATAAAGCAGTGGTTCTCAAACTTTTTGACTCCCTCCCTCCATGTTGATTTGTTGATTTTTAAAGATTTTGTCTAATTTTTAATCATGTTGAGGCCTCCTAGTTGGCGATGACCCCCTGGTTGAGAACCACTGGTTTAGACTGATTTGAACTTGCTAGTGTCAAAATATACAAAATGATGTTATTTTTGCTAGCATTTATGTGATGCAAGGCCTGCACAAATGCACACTTGCAGAATTACAAGAATTTGAATGCTCGGAGTGTTAGTTTTTGTAAATATTTCAGCTACTTTTCTAATACCTCATTTAAGATTTTCCAGAAGAAAACTATGGTTATAGCTAGTGGCTAATTCCAGCTGAATTAGGTTGTAAAGAAATGATTTCAATCTAGTCAACCTCAACACATTTTAGAATAGTTTAAAGGATTTCTGAAGATGTTTAGGTAGGATGAAAGAGGAAAAGCAGTGAGGGACAGATGGAAGATGAAACAAGATGGAGAGAGACAGAGAGAGGGAACAGCAGAGGCATTCTTGCTTGCTCGGTTTGGCACTGTGTGAGGACTTTTCCACCCTTGTGTGCTTCTGACTAACACAAAAACACTCAAGAAGCTCACATATTGTCATACATACACCCAAACACATCCTTAACATATTATCTGCTCATAGTCTCACAAAATCATCTCTGCTTTCACAGAGTTTGTCTTTTGTTTGACTTGTTTTAACAAGGATGTGCAAGAACCTCTTTCTGTCGTGTGTGTGTGTGTGTGTGTGTGTGTGTGTGTGTGTGTGTGCGCAGAATAGTGAGAGTGATGGGTGGGAACAGATGTAGTAACAGCAGCCCCCCAACTCACTCCACCCCCACTATCTCCCGGCAAAGGAGCGAGAATCTTATGACAAGTACAACTCTGTCTCACTCACTCTCGCCCCAAACCCCCACCCCAAATCCTTGCACAACTCGAAACCTGCCCTGCTGTTGTGTAATCCCTTGTCTTTCTACCTCTAATCATCAACAGAACCAACAGTATCTCTCTTGACTTTCCACACCCATCTCTACGAATACAGGTTTTCCCTCCTTTTCCTTCTGTGATCTTCTTGTTTTCAGTGTCTTTCTGTTTTTCTCTTCAGTACATAATGCTAGAGTATCCCCCACCCCAGTCATCAACCGCTTTTCATTTTCCTGCAAAAACGTCCCGTCCATCTTGCAAACGTCCTATCAGATGAGCGGCTCATCTTGTCTGATGAAGGGAAACGGATATGCAGCCATGCTTTAGTGTGATTGGTGTCTTGTATACAACTTCCCTTCAATGCACTCTAAGTTATCAGATGATTCTTTTTATTCTTGTAAAAAGTTTTTACTGACCCACGCATTTAAATTTTAACAAAAAACATTAAAGAACTGTAGAAATTCTAGTTTAAAAACTCTTGAGTAAAAAAAAGTAATAACATTTACCTTGCACATCGCAATCATTATTTTCAAAAAGTTTTTACAATTACATTTTTGGGGAGTTATGCCACATGACATTTTACAACCTGAACTAACTTGCCTTGTCATAAAGAGGCCAAATTAGCTGATATCTTAAGAGAGTTGCTGACTTTGACACACATGGTGTGTCCGAAATCTCATGGGTAGGTACTACAATTGGATGAGCAATGAACTTCATGACTGTTTAAAAGGCCGCAAGGACAGTTATGAAAGTCTGCAGAGGTCCTCTCTATGACATCATTTTCTATTTTCTTTTTTATTTGTTGTCACTACAGTGAATTTTGGTTGATGAATGCGCTTGTCAACCCCCACTTTGGTTATTTTGAGGAGTAAGGACTCCGAAGGAGAGCTCTATCTGCATTTAGCTGTAGTTATACAGTGGCTAATCAAGCAGGGCGCTAGGCTAGCAGGCTGTTTTTGGAGGAATTTGGTTTACCTCCATTTGGCTACTAGGCATTTGTGAAGTTTCACTTATTGGTGCAGAGTTGGCCACCCCTGATCATATCTACCATGTTGTTATGGTCCAGCCAACAGCAGATCCTGTCGTCCAACTGCCTCGTCACACACCCAGACACACACACACACGCATTCCCTTATCCTCTCTCTAAAAGAGGAAGCAGCCCAGACCGCGGAGGAGCTTCCTGTGTGGTTGTGGATGGGAAATGGCAATTAGCAAAGAGAGAATCTTTCACTCGCTCGTTCTTTCTCCATCTTTTTTGCCCTCCCAACTCCGGCTTTCCCATTCTTCCTCTTGACAACAACTCTCCTTCATTAATTTTAACACATTAGCAATCTCTTTTAGTCATTAGCACTAAGCAAAGTGCCGCCTTTTAGGCCAAAATACCTCTAGCAACTCTCATCATCATCTCAGGAACCCCTCATGAACTTCCCATCTTAAAAGTACCGCTTAGACCCCCCCTGCTCATCCAGATTAGCATCTACAGCCATCTGCCAGGCTGACACCCACAGAAGCAGAGATGTGCCTGTGTGGTCATGTGTAGTTGTCAGAAAATTGGGCGAAACCAGTCATAGTTTCATAAGCCACATTCATAGGCTCTATTTAGTTTGCCTATGATCAGATTTGTTTTTTCTTAACATGGCTTGGAAAGTCATAAGTTGTGCTTATTTCGCAAAGATTTTGGATGACAAGAAAGGGAAATTCAGTGTTAGTGTAAAGCCCTGGGTATACTTTGTTTTTTTTATTTTTATGTGTACACTATAGCGCACATTCGAACGCACAGCCTTGGAAAGTATACTTCATTTGACTCATACGCATACACGGACTTTAGACGCATGCACAGTTTTGAGCAATCTCTCGCCACAAGTTACAACTCATGTAAATATATTTTAATTCTTTCATGCTGGAAATGAGGGTACTTTCTAACCTCTTCGCACATCTCTTGTCTACGCAGGCCTCCTTTGTCGCTGTAGCTTGCATGCATTCCAGTCTGTTCTGTTTATGCAGTTTTTCTTTGACTACCTTGTGAAACGACGACCCCAGGGCACAGTTGCCACCTTGTGGATAAACTAATTACTGCAAAAAAAATTAAATGCACATGTGTGACCTGCGCGTACAAGTACGCACAGTTACAAAAATTCGTACAGAACGCGCATACTCTTCTGATGACGGAATTCGCGTCATGCGCACTGTACGCTGACCCTCGTGTACGTGTAAAAAGTGAAGTATACTTTGGGCTTTAGGGTCCATTTACAGAAAAACATAAAACAAAAACAAACGCAAGGCACGAGCAGTGGAATGGAAAAAAACGCAAGATCTTAAGATGCATTTAAAAAAAACGGTTGTTCAACTAGCGCATGTTTACATAGAAAAACAATGGAAAAAGTATCAAAGTGGAATGCAAAAACATGTTCTGTGTGAACAGCTTCTAAGTGTGGATGTAGAATACAGAATGAAACCTCAGAGTTCATTATGACGTCAAACTTTTGGATGATGACTCTTACACACTTGCGTTCGCCATACTTGTGTGGTCATGAGACAAGCAGACACACTGCCTCTCACTTGTGCTCTCCAGACAGGTGCTAGAGCCATAAAGCACCAAGAGAATGCATGTACTGTGCCTCATCTAGAGAACACACATCATGTTCCGCTTACTGGGAAATGCCCTCTGTAGTGTACTCTCTGAACAGTTTTTTTTATTCTCATATCATTCCTCTTTTGATTTAGCCCCCAGATGCTTTAAACAAGGAAGCTGTTCTCTAACTAGCTGTTTTCTGCTCATAAAGATAGATGATTTTTTATCATTGATGATTTTACGAGATTTTATTACGAGACTAATTGAATACAAGCTTGACTTTCAGTGCACTCAGAGGACCCTTGGCTTATCTGCATACGGTTTTCTTTTTTTTTTCTCTCCATAGTTATGGAAAATTCAACGGAGGAGACGAGAACAGAATCCGCAAATTGCACCCTTACTGGGGAAGAGGTGGAGCAAAGCGATGATGTCCAGAGCCCCGCCCCCACAGAAACACAAACAACACACACAGGTAGAAATCTATCCATCGGTCTGTCTATCTGTCCGTCTATCCATCTGTTTGTCTGTCCATCTATCCATCTGTTTGTCTGTCCATCTATCTATAGTTCTATCTATCTACCTGTAGTTCTATAGTTCTTTATATTTATCATGTCTATCTACCCATCTATCTATAGTTCTCTGTCTGCCTATCTATCTATCTATCTATCTATCTATCTGTCATTCTGTCGTTCTATCTATCGTTCTATTGTTCTATCTGTCAATCGTTCTATCTATCGATCTATCTATCGATCTATCGTTCTATCTATCGTTATATCATTTTATCTATCGACCTACCTATCTATCGTTCTATCCTTCTGTCTGTCTGCCATTAATACAAAGGAATTAAAACATCCACAGAGGGTTCTGCCAGTGTAGAGGAGGAAGGAAATGAATGGGAGAATGGACAGAATAGAGCAGATGGAGAGATGCATGTAGCCGATGGAGTGGACTTGTCTTCCATTAACTCCATGATGAACACTGTGATGAAAACACCTCAACTTAACGGCGGAGTAGACTCCGCCCACACCACGCCCAATAAGGTGCCAGTCAAAAGCCCCAGCACCAACCGCAGTGGAAGAAAGACCCAGGTAAGAGGGTATGAAGAGTAAGGGCGAAGGTCGCATACATATTTGCTAAATCGAATACAATCAGAAAATAGGAAGTGTCATGTATATGTGGATTTACATGCATACCTGCAATTTATATATATATATAAAACAGTAAAATAGAAGTAAAGCAATGAGTTAAGTTTCTATATTTTTATAAATGTTTCTTAGTATTTTGGCAAACAGATGCAGTGTTGATGTCCTTTTATTGTCAGAAACAAGAACTGTTTGTGGTTCTAAAATAGAAAATATATTTATAATCCAAACTAAACACTGAATGTTTAACACTGATTCATAATCTCAAAAAACAAACAAAGTCAAGTCATACTGACTCAGTCCCCAAATGAACCAATCAAATGAGCCTTGGCAATGTCCTTGGCTGCATTCCTATTAGCATACTTCTACTATACAAAAGTTTGTACTTTGCTGCTGATGAGAAAGTTGATAGTTTTGAGTATGCAATGAGACAGTATGCCACTGTGGCTTACTACCACGTCATTAAAATTGCATCTTTGCGTAATGTTTGTGTTTGCATATAAACGTTAAAATCTAGGTATATTCATCACCTTAAAATTCATTATTACGTTAGGTTAATACAATTAAACTCCACTATGTCATCTAGGCACTATTTTTCATTTACTATATTGGATAATGGAACACACTTATCCTAATCTTGGCACACTATTTTGGATTTTTAGTGAACTGGGATACAGCACTAAATAATGAATATCTGGTGCATATACATGTGTGTTTTTGTGGTTAGAAAGTGTTACAGGTGGGAAGGACTTTATGGATGCAGCATCCTGTTTTTAAATGAAAAGTGACAAATGGTCTTCTGGCATCTCAATCCACCTTTTGTCCACACGGCTGCATCACATGGCTCCCATTAGAGCATGCAGTTCATCCCTTAACACTCCTGTGTGGGGCCAACAGGTGTCACTTTTAACCCCTTAACACTCCTGTGGAACTCTGTGGGGGAGTTTAGTCTCTGAAGTTTTGGATCCAAACCACCCTTCCCCCTTTAGAGTATTCCTTCCCCATTTGAAAAACTCACCAATCAGAGCGTTGTTCTTTTGGTATATTTACATAGTCTGTATCTGGCCATTTTTGCCTGGAGGACAATCGCTATAAAGTCTCATAGTCTTGCAATAAATGCTGTGAGTCATATCTAGAGACCAAAATAGAAATTTGAGGGTGGGATCTTTTAGCCTGTAAGCTGTGTTTCACCTGGAGAGGCTGTAGTCTAGTTCTCAGGCCTCTTTCACTCCTTTTGAGGAAAAGTAAAGAAGCTTACAGTGAGTTGTGTAATTTACTGGATTAACTGAGCATAAAGAGACGCGCCAAAGTGCAGCACAAACAGGCTCAGACAAAACCAGTAAAAAAAGTTGCTAACAGGTGTTGGCTCAGGTGCACCTTATGAATTGTAACCATGGAAAAAATGCATAACAGCATATAAATTACATCCTCTTTATGAATCAAACTGTGGAGATCATCCTTGGAGGACTACATTTAAACACTTTTGAACCATCTCTTCTGCTCACCAAGGCTACATTTATTTGATCAAAAATACAGTAAAAACTGTAATATTGCGAATTTTCAGCATCATTACTCCAGTCTTCAGTGTCACATGATCCTTCAGAAATCATTCTAATATGCTGATTTGCTGCTCAAGAAATATTTCTGATTATTATCAATGTTGAAAACAGTTGTGCTGCTTCATATTTTGTGGAAACCGAAATCAGGATTCTTTAAAGAATAGAAAGTTCAAAAGAACAGCATTTATTTGAAATGGTAATCTTTCGTAACATTATTAATGGCTTTTCTGTCTCTTGTGAGCAATTTAATGTGTCCTTGCTTTTTTTTTTTTTTTCAAAGAAAAATCTTAATTACCCCAGACTTTTGATCGGCAGTGTAATAATAGTGCAATAACCCAATTTATGACCTATGAACTTTAAGCAGATCAGTATGCCTGAATTGTAGCGATTAAATGAATGGTACTTCCTTATATTATGAAACTATTACCCCCAATTAAGGTCAAAAAAGCAAATGTTGTCTGTGAATGACACTTCCTCTCATAACATGCTGAATGGTAAATACAGTCAGCTTTAGCAATTGGCTCTCGCTGGACCTGAACTGAAGCCAAGAGAGTCATAGAAGAAAAACAAGCTCTACGTCAGCGTGCCATCAGAGGAAAAAGGAAGTGCTCTTCTCTTCCTAGAGATGTTTTTGAAGATTCCAGTCTAGAACCTCTTGTGTGTTTGTAGATCATGTGGACGTCTATTTAGAGCTGAATTAGTGATGACTCATGCGCCTTCTCTGTTTTTATATATATATTATGAGATATCTACGCACTTATTTTATGACATCATATCATAAGTATATAAGGCATTTTGTCATGTGACTGCATCAGATCTGTTAGAACAGGAACTGGTCTCACTGAATGGGGCAGTGCTGCTATGTTCAGTTAATGATCTGTCGACAACAGCGAGAGGAAGGCAACATGTGTGGTGTCGGTTTACACAGATTTCCACTCAAGGTGAAAGAGGAAGCAGTTCTCACTCCTTCAAGATGCTCTTCATGAAATACACAAACTCTCAAATTGATTGTGGTCCATATTCAAAAGGACTGCATATTTGTAATAGGTACAGTGTTTGTGCTCAGCGGTTGTGCAGCAGTGACTGATGTAGCTCCTGGGGTTGAGCAAGTGTTTATTTAACAGAGTGAATTTAGCTCAGTATCTCACACATACAACATGTTCTGACAAGACATTCAAGGTCAGAAGACAAGGCCTCACTCCCTGCCTTTTGCATATGGGTTTTTACCCACGCGCTTTAAATGATGGCATTTGGGGTTTATACAAAAAGACTGGCTTTTATTGTTTATCACTGAATGTAATGTTATTACAACAGAGTTTTATTTATTCATTTTCTAATATACGCGTTTTGTGGCTTTTAGTATGTGTCTGTTAGCTTTGAGGTTTATCTACTCTGCACTCTTAAAAAGGTTTTTTATTGGCATTGATGGTTTTAATGAAGAACCATTAGCGTCCATGAAACCTTTCGATTGCTCAAAAGGTTCTTAGATTATTAAAATGGTCTTCACACTAAAAAAAGGGGGTTCTTTTAAGAACTGATCACTGACAGGTTCTTTGGGTTACCAAAAATGGTTCTTAAAGGATTAGTTCACTTCAGAATTAAAATTTCATGATAATTTACTCATCCTCATGTCATCCAAGATGTTTATGTCTTTCTTTCTTCAGTCAAAAATAAATTGTTTTTTGAGGAAAACATTCCAGGATTTTTCCCCATATAGTGGACTTCACTGGGGCACAACAGTTTGAAGGTCCAAACTGCAGTTTCAGTTCAGCTTCAAAGGACTCTACACGATCCCAGCCGAGAAATAAGGGTCTTTTCTAGCGAAACGATCTGTCATTTTCTGAAAAAAAAATTTAAAAAAATAAAAATAACCACAAATGCTCATCTTGCACTGCTCTGCGATGCGCCACGCATTACGTAATCACGTTGGAAATGTCACGCGTGACAGGCGGAAGTACCGATCCAGTGTCTACAAAGGGAACACGCAAAGACTAAGTCAAACGCCCTTTACAAAAAAATCGTAAAACAACGATGTCAGACGATTTTGAAGTTGGAGGAGAAAATGAAATGGAGTTTTTCGCCCTACCGCTGTACTTCCGCCTACATCACGCGTGACCTTTCCAACGTGATTACATAATGCGTGAAGCTGCATTAAAACAGCAATTTGGACTCCAGTGAAGTCCACTATATGGAGAAATTCTGGAATGTTTTCCTCAAAAACATTAATTTCTTTTCGACTGAAGAAAGAAAGACATAAATATCTTGGATGACATGGGGATGAGTAAATTATCAGGAAATTTTAATTCTAAAGTGAACTAATCCTTTCATGGCATCACTGCAAAAAAACCCTTTTGGAACCTTTATTTTTAAGAGTGTACTGTTCTAAAGTGTTGGGTTTTTTTTTTGTTTTTTTTTTTAAGAAATTAATATTTTTTTTTCAGGAAACCACATTAAAGTAATCAAAAGTGAAAGTAAAGACATGAAAAGACTTAAGATAAGTGCTGTTCTTTTGAACTATTCATCAAAGAATACTGCAAAAAGTATCAAGGTTTGCTCAAAAATAAGAAGCAGCACAGCTGTTTTCAGTAACACTTTACAATAAGGTTCATTAGTTAACATTAGTTAACACGAACTAATAATGAACTACGCTTATACGCTTATATTTATTAATCTTTGTTAATGTTAATTTCAACATTTACTAATACATTATTAAAATCTTGTTAACATTAATGCACTGTGAACTAACATGAACAAACTATGAACCGCTGTATTTTATTAACTAATGTTAACAAAGATTAACAAATACAGTAACAGACGTATTGCTCATGGTTAGTTCATGTTACTTAATACATTAACTAATGTTTAACTAATGAACCTTATTGTAAAGTGTTACCCTGTTTTCAACATTGGTAATAATCAGAAATGTTGCTTTTACTGCAAATCAGCATATTAGAATGATTTCTGAAGGATCATGTGACACTGAAGACTGGAGTAATGATGCTGAAAATTCAGCGTTGCATCACAGGAATATATTATGTTTTAAAATATAACATTTTTAAATACATAATTGTTTTACAGTATTACTCTTTTTACTGTTTTTGATCAAGCCTTGGTGAGCATAAGTTATTTCAAAAACATTCAAAAATGTGGGGTTGGTTTTCTTTTTTAGTGTTACTGTATGTAATAGTGTATTCAGAAAAAGTTGACAAACTTTTAGCAGATATATACTTTTTAAATATTTGTTTTTAAACAGACTCTGGTGTGCATCCGAGTCCTGAAAACAGCTTTCGTGCCAACCAGACATCAAATTTGCGTCTGCACCAAATCTCTGCTGTGAAATTGCCTTAAAACACCTTTTGTCACATAATATAACACAATGCTTAATGTATGCTATGGAGATTTATAACTCAGACATTTTGCCTTGTATATATTTGTTTCAGGAAGCCAAAGATGACAGCGGGTGTATTGTCTGTCCGCTGTGCGATAAGGGCTTTCAGACCCAACACCAGCTCACCATGCACATCCGCCAGGTAACATGCACACCTAATTCATTTGTTCAGTATACTGTTTCATACCGGTTGATTTCTTAAAGTCTGTATGCAAGTCAGCAAAGATGACATGAAGTCAAATACCATTTGTCCAAGTATTTTCAGAACACGCTTCGCCAGAAACCCTGGGAGAATTAGACAAAATATTGATGAACTTGGCCTATAATGTTAATTAGCTTATTGAGTTAGCTGACCCAAATATCCTTTTTCCAGCACAACACCGATAGTGGGAATTCAGACCACTGTTGCAGTATCTGCGGGAAGTCTCTGAGCTCGGCTAGCTCTCTGGATCGTCACATGCTAGTGCACAGTGGAGAGAGACCCTACAAATGCACTGTGTGCCATCAGACTTTCACTACCAATGGCAACATGCACAGGTGAGTCCTGGTTTTCAAACAATGATTTGTGTGGAGTCAAGATGTGTTCCTTAGGTTAAAGATTTTGAATGGCACACCAGAATTGATCTTGCTTTAACAGGAGATTTCATTTCTCAAAGACAACATGAAACCACCCATTTAATCTCCATGATGTAATGAATTTATGAGGAAAATGGGAGATTCAGTGGGAAATAACGTAGTATTGGGACTTTACATTGGGAAGAAATTAGATTTCGATAAGGGGTGAACATTTTTTGCTGTAATACTATTGGTTAATTGTTTTTATTCGCCCATGAGGCCTTGGTTATGTCATTTCTTTTGAGAGATGCTTTTTTTTTAATAACACTTTTTGAAAGCTTTTCTTTATTTAATTCATACTGATAATTGTGCATTGATTTAAAAAGTTAATTTGGTAACACTTTATTTTAAGGTATTTTAACTAGTTGCTTATTAGCATGCATATTACTAGAATATTGGCTATTTATTAGTACTTATTAAGCACATATTAATGCCTTATTCTGCATGACCTTATTCTACATTCTTAATCCTACCCAATACCTAAACTTAACAACTACCTTACTAACTATTAATAAGCAGTAAATTAGTAGTTTATTGAGGGAAAAGTCATAGTTAATAGTTTATATGTGTTCCCTATACTAAAGTGTTACCGTTAATTTTGATTTCATGCCGTCTTTCAGCTAATAGTTTAATTATCCATTTATTATTTTGACTGAGGATTGAGTTTATAATTTCATACACACCTTTGTGAACTGTTGATTATTCAAATTCAGCTTGTCTTAAATGCAGTGACAGATAGCTATGAGTAAGATGTGTCTCTGAACATGTGTGTGATTTAAGGGAAGGGAGATGTGCTGGAGTAGCACAGACATCCGCCCTAATGTGTCGTCATACCTTCTGCTTAAGTGCTCAACAAAGAGCTGTAATCCCAAGCTTAGCATTGACTTTGTGTCTTAGTGGATTTAATATGTTTGTTTGTTTGTGAGCAAGCAAAATAAGTCATATGGAGTTATTTTATGTTACTTAATGGGTCAGAATTTAAAACATGCAGACCCAAGTGGTAACTTGATATTTACATGTTATGAAGAAATGTGAGTGGTGCAAAACATGCCACCATGAAGATAGGGAGTTCTGGGTGGTTGCCAGGGTGTTGCTACGGGGTTGCTGGGGTTGCTAATGTGTTCCAAGTGGTTGCTAGTGTATTGCTATGCAGCAGCTAGGGTGTTCTGAGCGGTTGCTATGTTTTTCTAGGGTGTTTTAGGATTGCTCAAATGTTTTAAAGAGTTAGTTCACCCAAAACGTAAACAGTGTAGGAGAAGCCTTGACAGTGGTAATTAAATTGCTGTCTATTGAGGAGTCAGAGAGCTCTCGAATTTCATCAAAATATCTTAATTTGTGTTCCGAAGATGAACAAAGGTCTTACAGGTGTGGAACGACATGAGAGTGAGTGAGTAAAGGTGGACTCAGTGGAATTTCAAATACACTGTATAGAAGTTAGTCGGGCCGACACCAACAACAAACGTCTAACCAATCAGCATTAGGGGGCGTATGACGGTCGAGGAGAGAGAACGAGCAAGAGGGAGATTTGAAAATAATAAGAAAAAAAACTGTAGAATGAGAGATGGGACACAATACAAAAGAGCTCAAAAGAATATCACTGGAATGAAGGTTTATGACTGGGCAAGCGCTTTAGGACCGCGTTTATATTAGAAAAGCTTTCCAGCGCTGGAGAGAGCTAAGTGGGAAGGCCTGAAAACAGACGTGGAGGCTGCTTTGATCCCGCTTCTCATGTGAGTAACACTGGGTTTTGATGGTCTGGAGCTGCTGTGCTGTTTGCTACTAACAACGAACGCTTTGTATTTACTTTGCACTTTTATTTACTTTGTATTTGTGTACTGTACATTCATTTTTTGTGCTTCCTTGTCGTTCGTTCATCAACTGCGCTTTATTTTTTGTGAAGCATTTTGTTGCGCGTCAGCTGTGATAAACAGACATCCACTCGCATTGCGTGTGTAACAGTGGTCAGATAAGTGAGAGTTTTGCAGGTAAAGCACTGCACACTGACGACCGCTAGACAATGAGGTGTTTAGCGTCATTGTTAGTGCACTCGCCTCACATGCCAGCAGCGGACAGGTCGGGGTTCGAGACCGACTCAGAGCAGGGTGGTTAGGATTGGAGTGTAAGTTTTGGAGGCGGAGCAGGGGTGGGTTTGTTTGGGTTGATTTCAGATATCAACAATGTCCAACAGTGTTGTTCGAAATCTACTTACCGCACCTTTAATGACAGAATTTTCATTTTTGGGTGAGCTAACCCTTATGGAAAGAAAATATATTTCCCTATATATGAACGATCAATATATTACATGATTTAACAGTATATTTGAAAATATACAGAAAAATATATTGCGTAAATATATTACAATATATTGAATAATACATAAGGAATTGCCGCTTTTCATATATTGAAAAATATGTGATAATATATTTACTAATATATCATAATGTATGTCATTTTATATTCAGTAATATACTTCATAATATATAGATTTATATGTGATCAGATATGGTACTGCATGCATAATATATTGCAGATATATTTACTCATGCAGTATAAACACATATATGGTATAATATATTATGTAATTTTATAATTATTTACATTTTAAATGTTACATATTTTCAAGTTAGTTAACAAAAGCACACCTGCATGTACTAAAGTTTCAACCAAAAAGACTATCACTGTGCTATATAATGCACAGCCGTTACTTTTTAAATAAAACTATTATAGTCTTAATGGTGTTCAGGCAATCATAAACCTAACCTCAGACTCTACTCTTCAGCACAATGGTAACCCCAATAACTCACACATACCAGAAAACCGTTTAAATTCCAAAATAATATAACTTTAAAAACTAACAGATCTCCCCCTATATCAATATTGAGCAAAACACATGAAATAGCACTTAATTTTAACATTTATTCTCTTTTAACAGTCAGAAGCAAAGCATGCTGGGAACTAGAAGTCTGTTGTAACCACTGATTGTAACTCATTCCATGAATGTGTGTATATATGTGTGTACAATACATTCGCATTTATATGGGAACATGTATGTGCAATATATGTACACAATAAAGGATAAAACTTTATGAATGTAATGCTATTTTTGTCTTCATTTATAAATATTTTATATGCATCAATATATAGCCATACATGGTCAATGCATATATTGCAGTATATTGAAAAATATAAGCACTAGTTTCCCATATATGGAAATGTATTATGTAATATATCGCATTATATTTTGCAGTATATTCCCATATATTTTTGTTCCATAAGGGAACCCTTTAAGTGGTTGTTAGTGCATTGCTATGCAGCTGCAAGGGTGTTCTGAGTGTTTTGGTCCTATCAAACAAGGTAAGATGTAAATGAGAACTCAATGCAGTAGTGGCACGCTGTCTGTGAAGCTGCTTTCTGTTTGTGCGTTTTGGGTGTATGCACACAGAGAGCCGCTTCACAGATAGCGCACCAGTACCGAATTGAGTTCTAAGATGAGTCTTATTGCTCTTAAATGGCTGATCATAGGATAGGCCTACGTTTGGACCATCCTCGGTCGGCCACTCTCTCTCGCTTCACGGAGCAGGTGAGTGGAACCTAGATAGCATGATCATATACTATAACGCTAGCAATGCTTTGTTAATTGCGTTAAATATTTTAACCCATTAAATAGAAATTATTAAACGTGTTATTTTTGACAGCCCTAATAATTTAAGAAGTTGAATGTATGCTGGGTTTTTTAGAGAAGTGAAAGCTTGTTGGTTGATTACATCCCTTATGCCTCACCCTGCCTTTGACTGCGTTGAAGAGTTGCCCAGAGGATGAGTGTGCCACAGAGATAAATGAAAAGGCGTTGGTTTGTTTGTGTACGTTGGTGGTCATATACGTGTGCTACCGCTGGGGTTTGTCAGCTATGTAGCCTTGCTCTTGTTTAAGGAGAGAGAGCTTTTGCAGGAAGTGAGGGGTGACTTTAAAACACCTCCCCCACCCGTTGCTTCCCCTAGTTTTGGTCATGGTATCTTCTCCCAGCAGGCCTTGCTGATGGAGGAGGTAAACATGAACTTCCTCCCAAGGCTGCGAAGGTTGATGGTGAAGTGCATATGGAGAATCTCTGTGTGTGTGTGTAATTGTGGACAGCTCTTAGCAGTTGTTAAAGGCCTGCAGGGTAGGACAGCTTGTTTGGATGCTCTGTAAATTGCAGTTATCTGGTAGTAAGCAGAAGTAAAGTGAAATTGTAGGGCGGAATTGGAAATATTACACAAACTTTGATTTTTGTGGAATGTGCGGCTGTGACGGATGTGAAGGGAATCTGGTTTTACTGCATCAGCTGTTACTGTCCTGATAACATTTCCTCATCTTTCTCATAGTCTTTTTTCTTACTTATCAATCTGAATTTTTTTCACCCATTGTTGTCATCTTACAGGCAAAAATTCCCATCACTCATGTCTTTAGCACAAACAATGCTGGACATGCCAAAGTTTAATTGTGATTTGTTGTGAATTACATAATGTATGTTAGAACCTTTGGCTACATTCAGTTCGATTTTTGCTGTCAATTGTAGACATGAAAACCTGAAAAATATTTGAGCAGTGTGAGAAAGTGTTTTTTTAGTGCTTAAATAAGTTGACTGATAGTTTTGAGGCCTCATGCATGTCCAAGGAAGTCCATGTAGTTGGCAAGGAGGCAGCCATCTTGTGCCAAAGCATCACATGGTTAGAGGGGGGCTGGGAGGAGAAGGAGGGAGTCCCTGTTGCCATGGAGAAAGGTCACAACTTCACAGAAGAGAGTCAGAGTGTGTTCTGATTGGCTGCTTTTATTTGTTTTAACTCCTTCAGTCTTAGTTACACCACTGAACAGCCACAGGTTTAAAGGGGGTGCCCTTGCTGTGACATTGCTTGGAAAAGAGGTAACTTTCTGACACCACAGTGCCCTCTGTCTGTGCTCTGCGGGAGCACGATGGAATGCTTGGATTGGATGGAATGAACCTGTTTATGCATCAACAACTTTTATGATCCTTTACAGATTAGCCAGCCTGCTCATGAAATGTCCATATTGACATCCTTCATTCAAGGACAGGAAACTTCAGTCTAGTGCAGTTTGGAAAAAACGTTACTGCCACATTACTCATTACAATTTAAATGAATTGAAACTGTTCTGCATGACTCAGATTCAGTCATGTCATTATTATAAACTAGCAATATTCAACTAATTATTATTTTTCAGTGGATAAGTATCATGCTATATGAGGTTACAGTGGTGGTGATTTCCATCCAATCACAGTTTGCTGACTTGGCAGTGTTGGATTTCTGTGATTGGTCAGAGGCAAGGTCAGAGTCCAGAGCAGAGAGATATAACAGCCTGTCAGGTCCTCACATGAGTGTCCAACATGCTGCCTGCTATTAATAAACCACTGACTGCAGAGTGAAAACTGAGACCTGCAAGACCATGGGATGTCTGACCTTTTTCACACTTGCACATGCATGTACACTTCCAAAGCACTTTTATAAGATAAACTTTTATAGGTACACTTAGATAGAGCCCTTCCTGGACACATCCAGCAGACATGTTTCATTTGAAATGTAATCTTTTGATTGTACAATAAATATATAAATCTTTTTATCTCTGTATGAGTTCAGTGAGAGATAAAACGAAAAAGTGTGTGATATTTTAGCCAACAGTGGACTTCAAACTGTTACTTAAATCAGGCGTCCTTTTCATTCATCTGTTTCTTTGGGCCTCCACTTCCTATGGATCCTCACTGGGTTTCTAAGGATCTCTCTGGAAAATAGAGGATCAACTTCTGGCCCTCTCCATGCAACATTACCACTCTCTTCCGCTGATCTCTACCCGCCATCTTGGACTCAACATATGCACATATAGAGGCTGCAGATAATTGCAGTAGTTTCCAGCCCATTAGCATCCTCCCATTACAGTCATTTCTGTTGGCTCCCTTTGGGATGAACAGGGGTTCCTCTACCCTAAATTTCTAGAGTATTATTCATTAATTACTCATCCATCAAACCAGTGGGAGGCAGCTGGAAATGTCCTTAAGATGCAACTGCTTCCCAAGCATTTGGTCCACAACCATAAACACTGCAGTGCCCAAGCATTTTTCAGAGATATGTAACAGAATAAATTGTGGTGATCGCCAAGCAATATGCGACAGCTGGTTTGTTAACGCACGACATTCAGTTTTAAAGGACTTTTTATCTGTTTTCAGACACATGAAGATCCATGAGAAGGACTCTGCCAGCTCCATCCCCAGCAGTCCGACTCTGTCTCCACCAAAGCGTCGACGTCCCTCTGCAGCTAAACGCAAACTAAGCCACGATGAAGACAGAGAGAAGACAGAGGAGCCATCCAGCAAAAAGGTAAGTGTGGATCCACCATCTTATCCAGTGCTACCTGTGCCTCAGGATGGTGCTCCCAAATTGAGCTACAAATGGCTGACAGTGACCTGTGTGCTGCAGGTCCTGGAGGATAGTGGGGCAGATGAGCAGGGTTTGAACAAAGGACAGGAGGAAGTCTTGACCTGTCCTATCTGCTTCAAGAGCCTCACATGCAAAAACGACTTTGACACCCACATGGAGACCCATCCTGACACTACACTGAGGTACAAACACATGCATCAGTACATTAAATGTATGAACAAAACACAATCCTGATTCATGTCTCAAGTATTGAATTTATTTCATAACTGACAGGCTTGGTAACAAAGGAATGTTTAAGGTTTGATAATGGAAAAGTTCTAGCCCTTCCTACACTCAGTTTTCTGTTCAGTATATTATAGCTGTCCATTAAGCTCAGACAGGAATGTTGTCCCTTTGTTCGAGGTGAGAGTTGTATTGCAGGGGGACGCCAGTAGCGGGGGCTTTAGGCTGGATCCCTGCAGTTGCTGGGAGATATGGTGGCATGCTTTGTACTGGTACAGTCATAATTTAACACATCCGAATACAGAGGGTGCAACTCCTCTTGCTTACTAACTATGCGAAGGGATTTTGTTTCAGTGGGATTTGCCTTTTATATTGTGCTACATGTTAGATAGAAATCTTTCATTTTGTTTTACAGGTTTGGCCTTCTGAGTTTCAAAGTTTGGGTTTTAAGCTATATTTGTTTTGCTTATTGACATGTTATTGGCTGAGGATGATCATACCTACATGACTATAATCCTGTTGATGTGTCCCCCTCCCACTGGTGAGAGGCCTAAGAGGTTCTTCCCTTCCCCCCCCCCTTGCATGTGGCCCCCAGGCTTAGGGCAAGGGAGTGGCACATAGAGGAAAGAAGGAAAAATGGAGGGGGGAGGTACCACAGAGGTTGTGTGGCTGGGGGGATTTAATGAGACACAGGAGGAGACTTTAGCAAGATGTATTCTGCAGGACATCTCTGTAGTAATGTGTGCATGCATGCATATGTGTGAGGTGGTCGCTGTATCCTTGGAGACGTCAGTCTGTAGACTATCCCTCTAAAATCACCCAACCAACGGCTAGCTCCTCTAGTTAATGGATAGCTGTAGGGCATGGCTCTGGGTAAAGGAAGTTGGCAGGGCCTGTCTGAGTTTCAGAGCAGAGTTATTGTTGTATGGAACTGCTGCAAATTTAGCACTAATCCTGTGTAATCACAAGAGCTAAGAGTGCTAGTTAAGAGGATCTAGACTGCTGTGAATTGGGTTCCGCTCTGAAGAGTTCTAAAAGCAGCAAAATAACCACACTCACACGTACAAACAGACATAAGAATGCTTTTCAAGATACCGACATGTTATCTGTCTCACCCAAACAGCCCTTTCAAATAAGACCGACACTCCCATACATACATGCCATAATAAAATGAATAGTTCCAACTCTGAAATCTGATTGGATGAGCCATGTTTGAAGTCATAGCAAAATAGCCAATAGAAACAGCTGCATCCTGGACAGGGAATGGTTTAGTGTAATTATAGGTAACAGTGCTTGAACTCTTTGTAACAGGAAAGCTAAATTTTGCTTCTCCATTTTAACTAATATGATTTTCTCATGCAAATCTGACCAAATTTATAAAAGCATTCACAAGCAGTAATCTTCAACCTGTTAGCAATTTAGCTCATTATGCTTCTCAGGTGGATGCGCTGCTATGCTCTGCCTTGCGTTGCATTGTGTATGTTTGCTGAGATAAAAGCAGCTTATAGTCCCTATGGACACGTCTTCACCATGATCAGGGGCAGGGCATGTGACAAGACCAGTGCACAGACATTAGCCAGCTGTCTCTTGCAGCACCCAGTAGACACAGAACGAGAGCCTTTGTAGGCTAGGGTGTGATTATTACTGACTTTGCAATTCACTTAGGAAATACCAGATATATTTGGATGTCTAGGATGTATTTCTACAGCACACTATAGATTGGGCACTGTATTTCTTGAAGATTTTGGGCAATGATAAATAATAATAATATTAATAATAATGTCAGTGTGTTATTGAGCATGAATCTATGCGTATACAACAGGCAGATTAAGTACAAACAATGTGTGTGGTGTATCTTGAAATCAACACCTTACATTAGCATTCTTATTCCTAGATGTGATTTATGCTGCATTTCATTCCGGACACACCGAAGTTTGCTCCGCCACAATGCAGCTACCCATAAGCAGCTACCCACAGACCCCAATGGACAACCCTTTATTCAGAATAACCCATCCATCCCTCTTGGCTTTAATGATCTGGCTTTCATTGACTTTTCATGCCAGAAGTTCCCTCGTATTGCCCAGGTAAAATCCATAGTCAACCTTTCTGTGGTTAAACTGCACAATATGTAAATGTTCTTTGTCTTGAATGAGTTTTTTTAAGTTTCATTTTTATTTTAACCCACAGATTTGGTGTGAAACAAACCTTCGCAGATGTACTGGCAAATTCCATCGTTTTGTATGTGACACATGTGATAAGGCATTCCCTCTTAGCTCAGCTCTGGACTTGCACAAAGCCTCACATGGGACTTCCAGTGGCACCCAAGAGACAACTTCACCCTTAATTATGAAAGATGAGCTTCCCACTCCTGAGAAAAGCAGCTTCATGGACTCCCTGGGCTTGGAACACATCTCTAAGATAAAGCCTGCACCTTCAGAAGAGGATGCCCTGCAAGCCAAGCTAGATAGTATCCGGGTTATCCATGTAGAGCCGAATCAGTCCACCGTACCTCAAGAGGCTGGACTTGTTGGAGGGGTTAACCTGTCTCTTGTAGACCCAGCGACTCTTCACGGTCTGTCCCATCAAGAAGCTCTCAAATTGCTGTCCCTTCAGCCTTTCCAGACAGGTTTTCTGGTGCAGCCGGATGGTGGTATGGTGGTGAAGCCTGTTTGTGGTGAATCCAGCATGGAACTCGCTGATATACAGCAAATACTCAAAGTAGCTTCAGCTGCTCCTAACCAAATCTCTCTCCCACCCTTATCCAAGGCGCCTTGTAGTGCTGTGCAGTCGGGCTACAAGCAGATGCCTCCACTCAAGCCAAAGCCTTTGGTGGCTCCCAGAACCAGTATGGTAGCTTCAACTCCACCACCCCTTTTGAACACCCAGCAAGCTTCACTGGGCTGCATCAGCCCTAGCCTCCCACCTCCTGCCAGCCATCCTCTCAAGACGGCAAGGGATCTCTCCTCATCTTCCTCATCCTCTTCTGCCAACAACCAGGCTTCTGCAGAGAGAATACAAATGGAGGCAGAATGCATGGGAGATGCCCATACCCCAATGGACATGGATGAAAGGCATATCAAGCAGGAGAATGGCAAGTTAGAAGAGACCACTGGAAAGAAAGGAACATCTCAAAAAGGCTCATATCCCTGCCGATTTTGTGACCAGGTCTTTGCGTTTTCTGGTGTGCTGCAGGCACACATGCGATATCATTTGGGCATCCTACCCCACCAATGCAATATCTGCGACTATGTTGCTCCAGACAAGGCTACATTGATCCGTCATCTGAGAACGCACAGTGGTGAGAGGCCCTATGTCTGTCGGCTCTGTCATTACCCATTTACTGTCAAGGCTAACTGTGAGCGTCACCTTCGCAAAAAGCACATGAAAAACAATCGCAAGGAGATTGAGAAAAACATCAAGTATGTTACCTCGTCCACATCCACAGCAGATGTGCTGGAGCAGGCTGGGACTAGTGAAACTACCTGCCGCTTCTGTGGGGAGGACCTAAAGACCTTCCGGGCCCTGCAGATTCACCTGCGCACACACAATGGCTGCCAGCGAAAGCCATTTGAGTGCAAGCGTTGTGGAGCAGCCTTCCTTGCCAAGCGTAACTGTATCCATCACCTTCTGAAACAACATCCAGAGGTCCAAGAGCAGGATATTGAAGAGCACATAATCACTCTTCTAGCTTCATCAACCCAAAATAGCCCAAACCCATCTCCTCTCAATGGGGTTTCTCCTAGCACTGTGGTGCAGCCTATCAAGGTTGAAGACCTTAACTTCTACAGCGTAGATATGGATCAACCTCTAGACTTCTCTAACAAAAGTCGTGGGGGCAGCAGTGCTGGAAGTGTGAGTGGATCACCCGGGATCAAAATTGAGCCTGTCTCCTATGACTCTTCCATGGAACCCATTGACCTCTCTATTCCTAAGAATCCTCTGAAGAAGCTTAAACAAGACATTGAGGCCGCATTGCCAAGAGAGATTAAGAAAGAAAATTCATCCATTAGCATCCTTGCAAAGGCTCTTCAGGCTGATAAGTCCATTGATGAGAAGTCCCAACCGCTTGGATGCTACCAGGTCCCTGTAGCCTTGACCTCCCTTACTGGTAGCACTAATGCTGCAGGAAGGCCCTTGCGCCTAAAGCCCCTGCTTCCTAAACCTTCCTCTGCTGCTGTGAAGGAACTTCCACCACTGGCATCCATTGCTCAGATCATTTCCTCTGTTTCTGGTGCCCCTGACCTTCTAAAACGGGACAACACTAACAGCCTTCAGGCTGATTCTGATACACATGGCAAGCAAGAGTCACCAGATACCTTGACAGAGGAGCTCTTCCTAGAGAGCTCCAAGAAGAGGTCCAGGAAAAGGCCTTCCAGCAGCATAGCGAAAGAAAAACCTGTGATGAATGCCACAGACCCGAGTATTGATTTGGAGTCTAGTGGGGAGTTTGCAAGTGTTGAGAGGATGTTGGCAAACACTGATGCCAACAAGTTCAGCGCCTATCTTCAGACCAACACAATTGAGTTGGCAAGAAAAGGCGGGCAGCAGCCAGGTGGTAGTGACGAGAAAGAGGTGAAAGATGAGAAACACCTGCCAGCCCAGCAGACTGTTCAACCCCATCAGTCCAAAGGGAAGAAGAATGCATACTCAAATTCTGTGCAAAAGATGACTTGCCCCTTTTGTCCCAGAGTGTTCCCTTGGGCCAGTTCGCTTCAGCGCCACATGTTAACACACACAGGTGACTCTTATGTACATTTTTACAGACTACAGCACTACAAGGGTGTACAGAGTTAATGTACACCTTCTATGTTACCCGCATAGTATGTGTAATTTATTTTCTTGCTTTTATTTTGAATTTCTTAAACAGGTCAGAAGCCATATCCTTGTCCCCAATGTGATGCCTTCTTCTCGACCAAGTCCAACTGTGAGCGACATCTTTTACGCAAGCATGGCATTTCCAACCGAGTGCTTAGGCGCAATGGTGTAATACCCAAGTCTAAGGAAGCAGAGGACGGCTCACCAGAGAGTGCAGGTATCAAAAATAATATATAATAGAAACTTTAAATTGCTTATAGATGGTGGTATCTTTTTAACTGTTGATTAACCATTAAGGTTAAATATGCACTTTATTACCTGAGGTGTAATTTTTCAATGTATATTTTAGAGAGCACATCTGAGACAGAGCTTCCTGTGGGTGAGGCAATGGATCTCACAAGATCAGACCCTGAGAAGCCTGTAGCAACGGATGCTGAAAAACCCTCACCAGCTAAGCCGACAGAAGCAGCTGTGGTAGAGCCTCTTCCTCACAAAGAGGAGGAGGACCCAACAGCCCTCGAGTCATTGAAGCACAATGACCCAGAAAAAGAGGATGGCGATTCCCATAGCAATAAGACCCTTGACTTGACATTTGTCTCTAAGCCAAAGGACTTCAAGATCACTGAGAAAGACCAACCACAGTCCTCCCCTACAGCAGATGGTGACATTTCTGACAAAACGCCTCAGGAGGAGTCCAAACTCACCTGCAAAAGTTGCAAGAAGAGTTTCCGCTACGCTGCAACCCTGACCAGACATGAGAAAGTTCATCAGCTGGATGTAGCATCAGACCCAACTAATGGACCTATACAGATCCTCACAAAATCAGGTGATCCAGTTGTGCCTTCTGAAAATAAGAAAGAGGTTACAGAAGAAGAGGTGGAGAGCTTAAGGAAGGGCACAGCTGAGAACGAGGGAACAGGCAGTGTGGTGGAGAGTGGGTCAGAGGAGGATAAGGAGGAGAGGAGTGATGAAGAGGGAGCTGCAACTGAACCAAAGAGTGCCGAGGGAGAAATTGAAGAACCTGGCAGCAAGCCAGACAAGAGGAAAAAGGTGTGCAATATATGCAACAAACGTTTCTGGAGTCTTCAGGATCTCACCAGACACATGCGCTCTCACACAGGTAAAGACAAACCTGAAAACATGCATAGATTGGTAAATCATTCATAAGAACTGACAGCTCTTGTTTGATAACTAAATGTTTCTGATTAAAAGCTGAATGTTTTTAATGCCTCGTTTTTACCAGGTGAGAGGCCTTACAAGTGTCAGACATGTGAGCGCACCTTCACCCTAAAGCACAGTTTGGTCCGACATCAGCGTATCCACCAGAAACTACGTGGAGTGGATAGTGATGGTTCGACTTGTGGGCTCACAGGTGGACCCGACGAGGAGGGCTTCAGTGGGCGTTCGGCTAGCGAAGGCGAGTGCACACCTACAAGCACCAATCCACCCTCTGAGAATGAAAGTGAAGTAGCAGACACTGTGAAGGGGGAACCAACCTCACAGGGTAAAGAGGAGGACTGTGTAGCCACTGTACCAGCTGTGGAAACTGAAGAGTTTAAACCAACCTCCGAGACAGGACCTGCACCAGCAACAGAGACACCCAAAGAACCTCCAGCAGAGGAACAAGCATCAGATTCACCCACCACATCTGACATAGAGCCGTCGGAGGGATTCATCCAAGGCTTACTGGAGATCCACACCAAGCCCACTACTGAGCACATTTTGCCCACCTCCGAACCGCCACTGCTTGGGGTGAAGTGAAGAGCGACTCTTTCTTTATGTTGTGAAACATTGTGCTGCAACAAGAAGCAGTGCCATATAACAAAAGTACATTGCAGTGAAAAAAAAAAAAGCGATGACTGTTTCCAAGTGCCTTTCTACTTTTTTTGCTATATCTTTATCAGCATTTATCATGATCTAAAATTGATTTTTATAGTATTTTACAATGATCGTTATGATTTTTTTGGAATCCTGAGAGAACTACAATAAGCAATATATGAACAAATTAGCATATCGTATTGTACAGTTCAGTGACAGTGAAAACCGTCTTATGAAAAGCAGGTTTATACCCTATTCAGCGAAGGCTGAGACTAACAACAGGACATATTTCTACTGAGAGGCTCGCACCCAAGTGCATAACTGGAATACGCAAAGACGACTTGTTCACCACAGGGCTTCTTCGTGGCTGTTTGTCCCCCCTTAATTTGCCAGTAGTTTCCCCTTTTGTCTAAATCCTTTAATGACAAAGACTTCCAGAGTAATTGTTTTATTACAGTAATGAGCTCTATTGTTCTGGGTGCTACGTCATGTAGAGATTTTTGGGGGGAAATAGCTCAGCAAAGATCTGAGGGTCATACTTGGAAAGGTGTTCAACAGCTATCACGTAAAGTATATGGGCAATGTTTGCCCAAAAATAGGTGATGAATGTCCAGCTGTGCTGATTGTGTCATGTCCTTAGCATTAGCATTTTGTTTTTGGCACAAAGGGGGTGTTTTTAATGAGGGAAGGCATCTTTTTAACTTAAGGGCTCATGAATTACTGTCCCTCAAGCCCTGTCTCAGCTACTTAAGAACACACACACAAAACACACAATAAGGAAGCCCATGAGTTATAAATCTGATGTACTTGACGAAAATATGATGAAATGTGTACCTGTTTCCAGGGTGAGCGTCTTCCAAAAACATCACTTTTTTTAGCCTTACTCTTTCTTCTGAGCTTCAGGCAGGTGTCTCACTTTCTGCCGGGCTCATGAACTAGAATTCATGGTGTACTTGAACCCTGTCGCCCTGCTGCCTCCTGTCAGGATGTGTCGTCCTGCAGCGCTCCTCAACTAGGAGGACCCCATGTCAATCACATGTTCTTTTGTAGTTGGATCTCTTTAACCTCTCAGTTTTATGAACTTGTGTTGTAAAGAAACCTCAGACACAAACAAAGCAAACCTCAAAGGGCATGAAGACTGTTTGAAATCGCATGGACTGGTAAGCATCTTCAAATATAGGTCTCCTGATTTCCTGGAGCAGCCATCTACCGAATGGATGACTTTTGATCTGCGCGCCGCTAAACTCCATGCGGTGACAGGATGATATAAGAAGGCAAAAAGGAATATTGAACCAATTGTGGGGATGGAGAGAATTTGCCCCTGATTGGATACCAAGTTGTGTACGCCCCCTAGTGGTGAAGATCTAACATCTCTGCTCAGGCAGGAGACTTGTAGTATTGGATGAACTTGAATGCAATTGCAATCGCTTTCTCAATCTGTGTATTCCGGGACTTCTGCTTCTCCCGATGCCTTTTCCTGGGTTCATGTGAGTGTGTTTAGTGTTGGTTGTGCGTGGAAATGGTTGGTTTCCTGGTAAGAATGCTCACAAACTGTTTTTAATGTATTTATTATGACCCAGTGCGGGTGAAGAAGTAAAGGTGGAGAAGCCATGTATTAACACAATTATGCTGCATAAAAAATGATTCAAATTCAATACTTAGCATCCCAGCTTTGATCTGGGTTCTTGATGATGATAATAATCACTTTTGATCCGAAAGCTTTATGTAGACCTTTGTATGCATTTTTTTTTTTTTTTTTTTTTTTTTTTTTTTTAGAATGTGTGGTCTGTTTCTGTTATCTTTATTATATTATTATGATGATGATGATTATTTCAGTTTGACAGAGAGATACAAGTTTTCATTGATATATTCTTTTATGTATAAAACTGTGAAATTTACTGTTATTCTGCTATGGGTGAATCTGTAGGGTAGTTTTGCATGATAACCTTTTTTGTTGTTCAGTTATAAATGTTTTTTTTCTTCTGTTTTCGCCCCACCTGCCTCCTCGCTCTGTCTCACTCTCAGGGTTCGTACAAAAGGCTTTCTCAAATCATTTTCCTTGCAAAACTTTTCTTCACCTATGATTTCTCAATATGTTAAATCGTCAATCACTACTTTTTTAGCACTTGACTGTGAACAGGGTGGAGTTATCAAATCCACATTCCACTCATAGGTTTTCTACAAGATATGTTCATCTTCTTTTTCCCCGTTTTTTTTTTTATTTTTTTTATTTTAAATCCTCCCTGTCTCTTGGAAGAATGGAGACCTGTCACTGTTTGACGTGCTGACCGATGTAAAAGGGAGTTTTGTGTCGCTGCTACATCCCCAAAAATAATTCTACTGGATTTGAATGGAACCAGAAATACCGGAACATTTTTGGTACACTACTCTTGTTCTTCGAATGAGTGCTTCAGAATCAGAAATGTAAGCTGTTCTGTATCAAAACTATTCAAGCAATAAAGATATATTAAAGAAAATGTGTGGCAGTTTTTTTTTTTTTACCCTCCCAAAGACAACCAGGCTGTGTTTGTTGCCATTTTAATGCATAATTTTGTGTTCTTTAATCCAGAATTAACTTAAGCAGTAAAGGCCTGTACATTTTTCTCAACCCATGTGTCCAGAAAGAAGTGAGTCCAAAATCGCAGCGAGTTGGTACTACATTTGATACAGAACGAACTTCGCAACCATTAAATGTAGTAAGAATGAAATCCAGACGGACCACATTTGCCATGTTGGCTTTGTTATATGACCTACGGCCATTCACAACCTCATGGGATAACAAAGTATCCAATGGATGCGTACTTCCTGTGGAAGTAGTAGGTCATCTGGGTACTTTTCACCTAAATGTTTTATGAATACTGTGAATTTGGACACTTCACATTTAATTTTTACTGTTTTCCACCGACTGTATAGTAGGGGAGAAAGCATATTCGGATACTGGCACTGTTTCCAGGAGTTTTGTATGTTGCATCCATACCAAGGATTGGCTGGTTGGCTTCAGTAGTTAACTCCTGCTGGTAGATGCTGTAACCAGTGTTGGGGAAAGTTACTTTTAAAAGTAATGCATTACAATATTGCGTGTTACTTTTTCTCATTGTATTACTTTTTCTCATCTGGGCTGGGCAAAAAAGTTCTATTTTTGGCAAATGTAAAGGCCCTTTCACACCAAAAGTGAAACGAATAAGCCTCAGGCTGAAGGAAATGCATACTGTCGCCTGTACAGTAGAGGGCGCAGCTCAAACAAACCTTTCAGCTGTGCTGCCATTCTAGATTACAGAAGAATAGGATACAGAAGGAAGTTCAACACTCTCATTTCTAAATCTAAAGTAATATTTTTGCTGCTTAGTATAGTTGAATTAGTTCATTGAAGGACAGCAGCAAAGACATTGGTTAAAGGGTTAGTTCACCCAAAAATGAAATTTCTGTCATTAATTACTCACCTTCATGTCGTCCCAAACCCGTAAGACCTTCGTTTGTCCTCAGAACACAAATTAAGATATTTTTGATGAAATCCGAGGGTATCTGATCCACACATAGGCAGCAACGACACTGCATCTTTTGAGGTCCAGAAGGGCATTAACCACTGTGACTACAGTGGTTCAACCTTAATGTTATGAAGCGACCAGAATACTTTTTGTGCGCAAAAACAAAATAACTTTTTCAACAATATCTAGTGATGGGCGATTTCAAAACACTGCTTCATGAAGCTTTAAGAATCTTTTGTTTCAAATCAGTGGTTCGGCGCACCAAAGTCACATTATTTCAGTAAACGAGGCATCGTTACATCATAAGTCTTTTGAAATTTCAGTGGTTCGCGTGACTTTGGCAGTTTGATACACGCTCTGAACCACTGATTTGAAACAAAAGATTCATAAAGCTTTGAAGCTTCATGAAGCAGTGTTTTGAAATCGCCCATCACTAGATATTGTTGAATAAAGTCGTTGTTTTGTTTTGTTTTTGTGCACAAAAAGTATTCTGGTCGCTTCATAATATTAAGGTTGAACCACTGTAGTCACATTGACCGTTTTATCGATGTCTTTTAATGCCTTTCTGGACCTCAAAAGATGCAGTGTCGTTGCTGCCTATGTGTGGATCAGATACCCTCAGATTTCATCAAAAATATCTTAATTTGTGTTCTGAGGACAAACTAATGTCTTACGGGTTTGGGACAACATGAGGGTGAATAATTAATGACAGAAATTTCATTTTTGGTAGAACTAACCCTTTAATAAAGTGAGATTAAATACATAAAGTATTTCACATTTGTGTAATTTAATATAGTTAATTATTACAGGTTTGTGTAAAATTCTGAGAATGTATTTCACTGGTTTTATGATGTCACAAACATTATGTCACAAAAGTGCGGCCTCGTAAGAAGACCGTGAGTGTTTAGGGTGCCATTTGGGACAGGGCCAAAGTGAGGAAAATTCTTACTGTAACCACTGAAAAAAAATAATATATATAATAATATTTTTAAGGCTAAACTTTTGAACTCATTCATTTAATTTACATCTATTATGAGATGTCGGGTATACAAGAAAAAAATGATTACAAAAACTTTGGTGGTCAAAGTAATACATTATAATATTAATTAAATGAGTTGGTGGTTGTATATTTACATTGGCTTCTAAACAAATCCAGAATCTGCAGATTTTCTACACTGACTTTGGAGGGAAAGTCTGTGGAATGGATTTAAATGCACCTGTGAGCATAAAATACTTAACTGATGAATTTGTAAAGGTCAGGAAATGTGTAGAATGACAGATTCTGTGTGGTCCTGTTTGTAACAGGAACGTGACATTAAAGTTTTCGTACTATATCAGGTTTGTTCAGTTCTCCTACACTAGAGGGTTTAGCTCAGATGCGAACACCCTTGAACAAGCTAACAAAGGTCTTCAGGATTACTTGAAAATTACAGACAGGTGAGTTTGATCAGGGTTGGAACTGAAGTCTAAAGGGCAGTGGACCTCCAGGAGGAGAATCGAAGAACCCTCTAAAATATCAACGTCCATTCTGCATGTTCCTCCAAGATTTAGCCAGTCTGAGGGCTGGAAATGTCTCTCTTTTTTATGTGCTTTACCTGATGGAAACTCTATTCACAGCTGGTGCCAAATGTCAAGGCTTCTCTCCATTATGAATTTGGCAAAGATCTCCTCTATTTAGCAGAAGTTTATGTATGTATCAGCAAATAATAAAAAAATGTAGGTCATTTTTATTCTTCAGACTGGACAGTTCTCAGTAGGGATTGTTTTTCATTTGAATTTAATCAGCTCTACTCACGCTGACAGCACAGGTGTTGTGTGGTTCCCCGCTCAACCAAAAACCCACATCGAATACCGTGGTGTGGACTGGCTTCAGGAGTCACTGTAGAATGCTATTCTATTTCTTAAAAACTGTTTTTTGGCATCAGAATACTAGCAGTCCTTAATAAACGCTGTAGATTCTTCAATGTGCTCTGATGTTTGGCAAGGTGAGAAACCCTGGCTTCCATCCACATCATTCATTTTTAAAAGACACAGATGATACTGGACTGGAAGGAGCTGAAGAGACCGTAATAGCCTTCACATCATCCATTATAGCAAAGCAGTTTTCTTCAGATTTCACTTGACATTCTGCAAAAACATACCAGTGTAGTTACATTGCAGGAAGCAGTAACAAATTCATTTCAAAATCATTTTAATTTGACATGTTCTGTATGTGTGATTATTGTCTGTGAAGGCAAATTTCAACATTCAAGTTTTCACACTGAGAATGTGTACAAATTTCAACACAAATTGTATACAAAAGCAGTTGTGCATGATATAACGTTTATTTCCAAAGGGCAAAGAAAAACTTATAAGTGTTTAATATGGCGTCAATCCTGTTTATGGATATGAAGACAACAAACTTGTATTCTTGTAGCCAAAAAATACAATAGTTAGATGAAAATGAAAATGCTGGAATGTTTTTTAGAATACACAGAAGTGTGCGCCGACTTTATGACCACACATTTCATCAGTTTTGAAGGAGAGGCTGGTGGCTACATTCTCCTTCACCTATTGAACCATATAAGAAAATGCTTCAAAATACACATTGTATATTTTTGAATCTGTTGTTTAAAGGGATAGTTCACCCAAAAATGAAAATGATCCCATGATTTACTCACCCTCAAACCATACTAGGTGTACATGACTATCTTCTTTCAGACGAACACAATCAGAGATATATTTAAAAATATCCCAGCTCTTCCAAGCTTTATAATGATTGTGAATGGGGGGCGCGATTTTGAAGCCCAAAAAAGTGCATTCATCCATCGTAATCCATACGGCTCCAGGGGGTTAATAAAGGCCTTCTGAAGCAAAGCGATCGGTTTTAGTAAGAAAAATGTCCATATTTAAAACTTTATAAACTAAAATAACTAGCTTCCAGCAGACCATAGCCATACGCAAGTCGGCTTGCGCCAAAAGAGTAACTTCTGAAGCAATATATAACGTAGGATGTAGGAGTATCGTAAGCTTAGAGGCCTCTCGCTTACGGCCGTCTGCTGGAAGCTAGTTATTATAGTTAAAAAAAGTTTTAAACATGGATATTTTTCTTACAAAAACCCATCACTTTGCTTCAGAAGGCGTTTATTAACCCCCTGGAGCCTTATGAATTATTTTTATGATGGATGGATGCATTTTTCTGGGCTTCAAAATCACACCCCCTATTCACTACCATTATAAAGCTTGGAAGAGCCAGAATATTTTTAAATATATCTCAGATTGCGTTCATCTGAAAGAAGATAACGTAACCTAAGCCATACTTACCATATTCATCTCCAGATTCTGGTTCTTGCTTAACTTCTACAGTTGCGTTAGATGGTCCTACGCCAACAGTGACCTTCACAACTTCCTTTGTTACAGGTAAATCCTTCCCCTCTGTAAAACATTCATTTTAAATTAGACAGAAAATAGAAAGTCATGCCGGTTCTAAATGTCATGAAGGTGAGGAAATTATGACAGAATTTTAATTTCCGGATAAACCATCCCATACCTGCATGCATTACACGCAGGTGTTTCTTCATGGATGATGAATGAGCGAAGAATTTGAGACATATGGGGCATTGGTAAGGCTTCTCCCCCGTGTGACTTCGCAGATGTACGGACAAATGTGCAAACTGTCGGTAGCTCTTCTTGCACTGAGGACACTGGTACGGCTTCTCTCCGGTGTGAACCCTTTGATGAACCACCAAATCTTTAGCTTGGCCAAAACTCTTCCCACATTCAGGACACTCGAATTTCGGTTTATTCTCTTTGGTGTGAGTCCGCAGGTGGACCTTCAGGTGTCCCGCCTGACTAAAAATCTTATCGCACTGAGGGCACTCGTGCTTTTCTTCGGTGTGTGTCCGTCTGTGCAGAACCAGACTGCTGGGATGACTGAAGCTTCGCTCACACTGCGAGCACTGAAAGAGTTCATCGCCCCGGTCGTAATGGTGCCGGCGCTGATGACGCGCAAGGTCAGAAAGTTTGACAAATCCTCTCCCACACTCAGAGCATTTGTGAGGTCGTTCTCCTTCATGAACATATCGCACGTGTTTCCTGAGGCCAGCTGCTTGAGTAAATGTCTTCAAACACAAACTGCAGGTATGAGAGACCCCTGAAATGATAAAATATAATTCAATTTAAATTATTAATAAAATAAATACTAAAATAGTATAAAACAATGTATAATAATTTATTCAATTACTATAAGCACTGATGACACATTTAGTCAGAAACAGTGTTGTCAAAAATACCGACTTCGGTACCAAGTCGGGACTGAAATTTGAAAAATGTAACGCTTTGAGCACTGCTGAGCAGTTTAGTAAACACCTCTGATTGGCCATTGTGTTCACAAGCTCAACAGATATGTCTGTAATTGGCTACAATGATCAACACACGGGAGCGTTTGAAAGCGTTTTGAAAGTGGGAGCATTTGAAAGCAGACGTTTATCAGTGGACCGGTCCCGTGTGTATCCGTGTAAGTGCTCGGTGAAGAGCGTCATTGATGTCTATTTACAACATGTTTTTGAAGCTTTTATCATTGTAGCCAATCACAGACATATCTGATGAGCGCATGAACACAATGGCCAATCAGAGGTGTTTACGAATCCGCTCAACAGCGCTCAAAGTGTCACATTTTTAAAATTTCAGTACCGACTTGGTACCGAAGTCGGCACTTTTAGACAACACTAGTCAGAAATGCAACATTTGAGCATGTGATGCATTAAAGGGTTAGTTCACCCAAAAATGAAAATTCTGTCATTAATTACTCACCCTCATGTCGTTCCACACCCATAAGACCTTCGATCATCTTCGGAACACAAATTAAGATATTTTTGATAAAATCCGATGGCTCAGTGAGGCCTGTATTGCCAGCAAGACAGTTAACACTTTCAGTGTCCAGAAAGGTACTGAAGACATATTTAAAACAGTTCATGTGACTACAGTGGTTCAACCTTATTGTTATGAAGCGACAAGAATACTTTTTGTGCACCAAAAAAAAAAAAAAAAATAACGACTTTATTCAACAATATCTAGTGATGGCCGATTTCAAAACGCCGCTTCATGAAGCTTCGAAGCTTAACAAATCATTTGTTTTGAATCAGTGGTTCGGAGCGTGTATCAAACTGCCAAAGTCACGCCCCCCAGTGGTGAACCATTGAAATTTTGAAACACTTATGATGTAACGATGCCTCGTTTACTGAAATCACGTGATTTTGGCAGTTTGATACACGTTCCGAACCACTGATTCGAAACAAAAGATTTGTAAAGCTTCGAAGCTTAATGAAGCAGTGTTTTAAAATCGCCCATCATTAGATTTTGTTGAATAAAGTCGTTATTTGTTCTTTTGGTGCACAAAAAGTATTCTGGTCGCTTCATAACATTAAGGTTGAACCACTGTAGTCACATGAACTGTTTTAAATACGTCTTTAGTACCTTTCTGGGTATAGAAAGTGTTAATTGTCTTGCTGGCAATGCAGGCCTCACTGAGTGATCAGATTTTATGAAAAATATCTTCATTTGTGTTCTGAAGATTAACCAAGGTCTTACGGGTGTGGAACGACATGAGGGTGAGTAATTAATGACAGAATTTTCATTTTTGGGTGAACTAACCCTTTAATATTGTAATTCCAGTGTACAGTGTATACACATTTTCACCACAGATACAAAATGAACAGCTGCAAAGCACCACATCTGAGAAAAAAAAAGTACTTTGCCAAATAGAAAATATGTAAAGTTATTGCAACATAATATATTATGCAAATAGATTTTTTTTATTTTCATGTAAATCAATTTAAAGAGAAATGGACGATCTACTAAAGAAAACTTTCAATTTACCATCAGGCATTCAGATGACTCGACTCCAAAAAGGTATGTGGCGACATGACATTATTGACGTTAAATCACCTAAACAAATTTATGAAGAATGAAAAAAAAAAAAAAAACGTATTTCTTTTGCCTCGAATATGAAATGAAAACCAGCTAAATGTTAAAAATATATATATTTTTTAAATTTCAGATAGTTTCATACTAAAATTTCTTGACCAAAAGGAAATATTTATAACATTTATGCTGTATTTGACAACGCTTCTTTATGGTATACAGGCTTCCGACGCCTAGCCACCTTACAATGTCTTACCTGAATGAAATGCATCTTGATGTTTTTTCAGACTTGCTTCAGAGATGAATGTTTCATCACACATTGAACACTGGAGAGGGTTCTCGCCCGGGTGGCTACTCTGGTGGGCTATCAGGTTTCTCCTCCAGCGAAAACTCAGGCCACACTGAGAGCACTTGTAAGGTCTCTCTCCTGTGTGAATCCGCTGGTGAATTTTAAACATACAATGCTGACTGAATCTTTTCCCACAATCAGAGCATTCAAATGGCTTCTCCGGTAAGTCGACTTTTGGACCAGCTGTTGGTTTCTCCGTTCCACTTTGCTTCTTTGTGGAAGCTTCTGGAAAACAAAGAGAAAATAATCTGTTAAAAAACGTGAAACATTTTGGATGGTCAGTTTTTGAGGACTGACATTTCTGAGGAACTTTAAACTTACTTTCATGGACTCTCATGTGAGCTTGGAGGAAACTGGGACGCCCAAACCCCTTGAAGCATATAGGGCAGTTGTGTGGCCTCACTCCTGTGTGAATTTCCAGATGCTTCTTCAAGTCTCCTGGGGTATAAAAGCTCTTACTGCACACAAAGCACAGGAACGCCCTCTCTCCTGTGTGAGTTTTAATATGCACAACCAAAGCCGATCGCTGACGGAAGCTTTTGTTACATGTGGGACAGTTGAAGGGCCTTTCACCTGTGTGAATCCGCTCGTGCTGTAACAAGCCTTGGCGTCGACCGAACTTCCTCCCGCAATAAGAGCAGGGGAAGCACTTCCCCTCTATGTCAGCATGCTGATCTGTTAAAATGACAAAGAATCCATATTATCAAAACCACTATAAAATAAAAGTTCAATTTACAACAAAATTGAAACTCCAGGTTTTGCATCAACTCTGCTAGCATCACTCAACCCTGTTACAATACTGTAGTATTATGGAAAACAATTCTTCAAAAATACTTTATCCTTCCAGAAAGTGAACTCTCCAATGACAAGTATCTGTGCCTATTTCTATTCAAATAATTAAAATGTCAACCCTGTTACCAGGATATTTTATAGTAAACAAATGATTTTTCATCATTAATTTTTTTTTTTTTTTTTTTTAATATAAGCACTTTTAGTGCCAAGACTAAGAAATGGCGGTCAATCCTATTACCATCAGCACTCACCCGTTACAATACTGTAATATTATATAAAACAATTCTGTAGAACTACTTTATCCTTTCAAGAAGTGAACTCTCCAAAGACATATATACTTCATCAATTATTAAAACGTCAACCCTGCAACCAGGATTTTGTATAGTAAACAAATGCTTTTTGAAAAGTGGATATTCTTAGAAATATTCACACACTTTTAGTGCCAAGACTATGAAATGGATGTCAACCCTGTTATCAACATCACTCACCACTGTTACAATACTTTAGTATTATAGAAAACAGTTCTGCAAAACTACTTTATCTTTTCAGAAAGTGAACTTTCCAATGACAAGTATCTGTGCCTATATCTAGTCAAATAATTAAAATGTCAACCCTGTTGCCAGGATATTTTATAGTAAACAAATGATTTTTGTTGGAGAAATATTGTCATTAATTTTTTTTTAATAAACACTTTTAGTGCCAAGACTATGATATGGATGTCAACCCTGTTATCAACATCACTCACCACTGTTACAATACTCTAGTATTATAAGAAACAGTTCTGCAAAACTAACTCCAGTATTATAAGACACAGTTCTGCAAAACTACTTTATCTTTTCAGAAAGTGAACTCTCCAATGACAAGTATCTGTGCCTATCTAATCAAATAATTAAAATGTCAACCCTGTTACCAAGATATTTTAAGGTAAAAAAAATGATTTTTGTCATAGAAATATCATCATTAAATTATTTTTTTTAAATAAATACTTTTAGTACCAAGACTAAGAATTGGCTGTCAATCCTATTACCTGTTACAGGAAGTGAACTCTACAAAGACAAGTATCTTTGCCTATTTCTCATCAAATTCAACCACGTCAACCAAGTTAACAGAAATTATTGAGTGAATATTTGTGGAAATATCAACATACCCCGTTACCGTAAACCATGTTACCTTTTTGAATTTTACATCTGGTTATTTCTGAAGGTTATATAAGTTTACATATAGTTATGTCTCAACATATATTAAAAGTAGCTTAAGGTGGAACAGTACAATTTATTTCTAATCTTCATTTAAGAAAATAAATGCCAATATTGTAATTCATGCTGGCAGATCCTCCTACCTGGATGAAATATAAGCTGATGTTTTTTCAGGGAAATTGCTACAGAGAAGGTTTTGTTGCATATGGCACAATGAAATGGCTTCCGATGATCTGTCAGCTCTGAACTGGAACTCTGATCAACATCATGGTCTTGAATTACTGATGGACTGAATCCTGTCTGATTCTCTAATAGATGCTCCCCTGTGCTCATTTCTGTAAAACAAATTGAAACACATTACTATGCATTTATGCTGTATTTAGACACAATTATTTTACTACATAAACTGGCCATAAATAAACAACTAGAGAACATACTGTCTTCAGAAGCTCCAGGGTTTCCAGAAAGCAACGCCGACAGCTGTGATGAAGCAGAAGCACCACAGACACCTTCCACGTCATCCGGTTCACCCTGGTCCTCCTCCTCAGGGATAAGCATATCAGCTCCGGCGGTCAGAACATCACGTTCCTGGAACTTGTTCAGATGGGACTGCATGTGTGCTTGCAGGCTACTGGGCCGAGGGAAGCTTTTTGAGCACAAAGGACAACAGTGGGGTCTCACGCCAGTATGAGTTCCCATATGAGTCTTCAGATCCCCTGAACCGTAAAACCGCCTGAAGCAAATGAAACATTCGAAAGGCTTTTCTCCAGTGTGAATTTTCCTATGCACGATCAACACCGAACGCTGCCTAAAACTTTTATTGCACACCGTGCAGCGGAACGGTCTCTCCCCAGTGTGAATGCGTTTATGTTGCTCCATATCTTGATGTCGTCCGAATATTTTCCCACAGTATGGACAGGTAAAGCGCTTCCTTTCAGCAACACTCAAACGTTCTTTTGAAAGAAATTAATCAACAGGATTTTCAGTGATGACAGACAAATTAAATTGATGATAACATCAAACCATACAACAACTGTGCTATTGGTGATTTAACTCAGGGGTTTTCAAACTGGGCAGCAGGTTCTCAACCAGGAGACCTGGGCCCACTAGGGGGCCTCAGCAAACTTCCAAGAGGGCCTCAAGATGACAAAAGATGATTTAAAATAAGACCAAACAAGCATTAAAATAAGCTAAAACACCTAAAAATCAAATTTTTTCTAACTACTGTTCTAACTTCTACTACTGTTTTTCTTGGAAAACCTGGATATATGAGGTAGCCTAACTTTAAAAGTGTGATTTTTAGAAAATGGAAATTAATAAAATCTGAAAACGGCATTGGCATTTACATTTACATTTTTCTAGTTACGCCAAGCTCTAAAATATTTTATCAAGTAGAAATTGAGAACCTATGGAGCCCCGCACATGACAAGCAGGAAAAAAAACAGTAGGCTAAATCGTGCACAAGATTTACTAATTTATTCCCTCAATTTATAAAATTGTGTGGACGATTTACTAATTTGTTCCCTCGATTTGCCAAATCATGTGCATGATTTATAAATCGAGGGAACAAATTAGTAAATCATGTGTACAACTTAGCAAATCAAGGAAACAAATTAGTAAATCATGCGCACAATTTAGCAAATAGAGGGAACTAAATAGTAAATCATGTGTACAACTTAGCAAATCAAGGAAACAAATTAGTAAATCATGCGCACAATTTAGCAAATAGAGGGAACTAAATAGTAAATCGTGCGCAAATTTAGCAAATCGAGGGAATGAATTAGTAAACTGTGCGCACATTTAGCAAATCGAGGGAATGAATTAGTAAATTGTGCGCACATTTAGCAAATCGAGGGGACTAAATAGTAAATCGTGCAGACGATTTAGCAAATCGAGGGAACGAAATAGTAAATTGTGCGCACATTTAGCAAATCGAGGGAATGAATTAGTAAATTGTGCGCACATTTAGCAAATCGAGGGAACAAAACAGTAAATTGTGCGCACATTTAGCAAATCGAGGGAACGAAATAGTAAATTGTACGCACATTTAGCAATTCGAGGGAACGAAATAGTAAATCGTGCAGACGATTTAGCAAATCGAGGGAACGAAATAGTAAATTTTGCGCACATTTAGCAAATCGAGGGAACAAAATAGTAAATTGTGCAAACAATTTAGCAAATCGAGGGAACGAAATAGTAAATTGTGCGCACATTTAGCAAATCGAGAGAACAAAATAGTAAATTGTGCAAACAATTTAGCCAATCAAGGGAACGAAATAGTAAATCGTGCGCACATTTAGCCAATCAAGGGAACTAAATAGTACATTGTGCGCACATTTAGCAATTCGAGGGAACAAAATAGTAAATCGTGTGCACGATTTAACAAATCGAGGGAATGAATTAGTAAATCGTGCGCACATTTAGTAAACCAAGGAATGAAATAGTAAATCATGCACACGATTTACTTTTTTCTTGCATGTGATTTGTGAGACTCCGTAAGAACCACTGTGCTAGAGGGTCCTTAAAAATGTTCAGAGAAAAATATTGTGTAAAAATGTAAAACTATTAAAAATAATAATAAGTTTGATCACAAATTATTTTATTCTAGCAACATAAAAAGCAAAAAAACAACAACAAAAACTTAAATTAATAGAAAGTAAATGTTTTATAGATATATTTTCACAAAATAAATGTATCTTCCTTTATACATGAAAATGCTGCCTATTCCATTTCAGGAAATGGATCATCATATTTAGGGGTCAGTGGCATTAAAAAGTTTGAAAACCCCTAACTGACCAATATCTGTAACTTTCGAAAAGGAGATGACGCCACCATAAAACCTCACAGGGGTCAAAATTTTAGGGGTTCTGCTATTTCTCATCAATTTTAATTATTTAAAAATTATTCACTCACCTGGATGAGCGACTCGTTGATGCTTTATCAGGGAGAAAGAGAGAGAAAACCTCCTATCACAAAGCGTGCAATGGTACGGTCTGTCCTCTGTATGATGAGTACGGTAGTGTTTTTTAAGGTTTACTGCTTGACTGAAATATTTCCCACATTGGGAGCACTGGTACGGCTTCTCTCCGGTGTGAACACGCAGATGGATTCGAAGCTTTGCTTGCTTATGAAATCTCTTTCCACAGTGATTGCACTGGTGTGGCTTGTCTTCATCGTGAACTTGCTGGTGAGCTGTAAACTCTTCCTCTTGAAGAGGGTTTAGTGTTCCAATGCCTAGAAGAGGAAATCATGCAATGTTAAAAGCAGTTATGTGGAGTGGGATTTTAAACCAGTGAGATTTCAAGGTGGCTTAGGCTATTGTATTTTGGTAGAAACCAGCCCTTTGTCCCAATGTGCTTACTTTATTGATAATAAATATCTAATCTGATGAAAAATATTTATTTAAAGAGGTTTAAATAAATGCTTAAATTATGCGTTTTTACATTTTCAACTGTAATGTTGCTGTCTGAGCATGAAAAAGGTCACAATATAACTCATTTAAATAATTCCAGCCCAAGGCATATGCAAAATAAAGGGGTGGGGTCTGGTTGAGTTAGTTAGTAGGGTGCTTCTCAAACGAAAGGCTGCATCCTACGAAGGCTGCATATCTCGGCTGCAACGTCATCAAACATCACTGAAGGCCATCTCAATCAGAAGGATCCTTAGTATCATAGTAGTTAAAGACACTTAGTATAAAGTGGGACGGGGCATAGCATAAGTAGGCAAATTGGGACACAGAATATGATAACCATGGTAAGGGTATTAGACTCACCCTTTTCAGCCGAATGTGCAGAATCCTGAGAGAGCTCAGATGAAGGAGATGGAGCTCTTTCAGCCACGTCTTGTTGACTTTGGGCATTGTGTTCATTAGATGCATCACTCTCCATACTGTCTACAAGGTCCAGAGAGTGCGATTCAATATTGTCCTTAAGTGCGTCAGTTTGTAAGTGTTTGTGTAGATCTTCAGAGGTCACAGAACTGCAAGGCCTCTCACTGTCACAAGCATCTAAATGGTTCATGTCGTCTGATTCAGAGAAGGTCTGATCGTGAGATGTGAGACGTGCGAAGCTGTTGACACAGTCAGGGCAGCGGTGGGATATCTCTCCTGTGTGTGTCAGCTCATGTTCCTCCAGCTGACATGCAAAATTTTTCCCACATTCAACACAAATTAAGCACTTACCCTCCGTACTAACATCTTGACCTGCAAAAAGAGAGGATACTTAATTATGATTGGTCAAAATCTCTGCCTGTCAATGTTACAAAATAAGCCCCTGCATGGTGATACAACACTGATTACCCTGGTAGGATTTATTTTGCGATTGTAACCTTTATTGAGTGTATAATATAATCAGTGTTGCCAAGTTCGCAGTTTTCCCACAGAATTGGGCTACTTTAACACTGTTGCCGCAGGTTGTTTATCATGTCCGTGGATTGAAGCGACACCAAATAACATGATATTTAGCCCCTGGAATGCGAATTTTACCAGGGGAACCCTGCCAAAAATGTGGATTTTACCCCCTGGATGGGGCAATACACCGGCAGGACCCACAGAAGTTTCAGGTTTTTTATAACTTTAAGTAGCTGTTACAGTAGCTATGTTTCCATCCACCTATTGTTATGCAATTTTTTTATGAAAAATCGCTGGATGAAAACGGCAAGATGCACATAAATTCTAAAAATGTGCATAAAAAAACTTTAATTTTGTTTATAAGTTAAATTCGCAACTTTGGATGGAAACGGTCACCGTGATTTTGCCAAGTAAGACATGTTCCTGGATCAACATATTTTGTGGATCCTGGAACAACATTTTTGTCTGAAAATTTAGTCCTAACCCTAATCCTACTCCTAAACCTATCCCTACCCATAACTTCTCCCTCAAATCAGAGGGAAATGATAGGTGAATAACACTGATGTAGAAGCACCTGACCCTGGTTGTAAGCCTAAACTTGACATAAACTGCAAACTTTTTCCTCAAATCTGATTGGTTGATTGGAATGTTGTTCCAGGATCAACAAAGATGTTGATCCAGGAACATGTTGTACTAGGTAAAATCACGTTCACCGGATGGAAATGTAGCTCGCGTTATATACATCCACAGTAAAAGGGGGTTTTAGCAGTCCACTTTATTTTGCGCCTAACAACACCCCAAAACCATGGAAAAATCACTGCGATGCATAGAATCTAATGTCTAATTGTACCTTGATGAAATGCACGCAGATGTCTTCTCAAGGAGGATAACAGGGCAAAGTTTTTAACACAGATCGTACAGTGAAAAGCCTTCGCATCCGTATGGACAATCTGGTGAGTCTTGAGATCTCTTTCCCGGGTGAAAGTCTTTCCACACACCAAGCACTCAAAAGGCCTCTCGCCTGTGTGAATCCGGACATGTTCGGACAGATGCTGTATGCGGGAAAAACCCTTCCCACACTGAGAGCATTGAAAAGGCCTCGCTCTGGCAGAAAGACTCTTTGCGTGGTCATCTGTGGTGATGTTTGAAAAGGAAAATGATTATGTTATGTTGTCTCTCTCAACAAATACATACATCTGTTCAATATATTTGACAGCAGTACCAGTTGTACTCTATAGGCCAGGGATTTTCAGGGGTTTTTGATGCCACAGACCCCTAAATATGATGTTCCCTTTTGCGAGGAACCCCTTTCCTAACTATATATGTATTATATATGCATTATATATATATATTGACTTCCAATGTATGGAATAAAAATACTATGGAAGTCAATGGTGCCCCACAACTGTTTGGTTACAAACATTCTTCAAAATATCTTCCTTTGTTTTCAGCAGAACAAAGACATTTTTACAGGTTTGAAACAACTTGAGGGTGAATAAATGTTGAAAGAATTTTCAATTTTGGGTGAACTATCCCTTTAAGGCACCCAGACTCCAGATTAAAAACCCTTTGAAAATCAAAGTCAGGGTAGTTTAGACTATTCACAAATAGGTGGAACAGTATCAAAATGTGCAGATTATCATACAGTAGTCAATGGATGTAGTATGCCTAATGTATAATGTAAACTCCTGCATTCTCACCCAGATCAAACGAAGCACCTGATGGGTGTAGATCAAGCGTCCTCGCCCCTAATTCAGCATCCTGTTCTTCAGTGCTACAGCCAGCTGATGGAAACACGCCCACTTCCTCTCGGTTACCGTATGACTTCATGCTCAGATCCATGTCTTATGGTGTAAAACCTAGAGGAAAACTAAATTTTATTTTCCTTTTTTTTTTAAAGAAAATGCACTATAGTTGCTACTCTAGTACAGTGATGACATAAAAAAAGAGAAAACTGTGTGGGGTTAAATTACTAAAATTTTCATGTACCATTGTATTTGCATTGATAATGCAAAATACTATACTATAATACCCTGGTATTACCATGGTACATGTCCAAAGAGATGGCAATACTCTGAATAATCTATATATAGTCTTAAATTATTGTATTGGATTGTTTTATTATATTATGTATGTCTTAATGTCTATATGACAACAAAATCAAAGCTGGAGACTGTACAAACCTGCATTTGGCTTCAGTTACATGTCAACACACAGTTAAAGGCGCATTAGCTGTAGTTCAGGCAGATGAAAGAGAAAAATAAACACTGGCTACGTGACAACATAGAGACACAAATGTGAAGTTCATGCAGAAGAAGCCTCACCTTTCCTGTGTCTCATCACACAATTATCATTCACGTCCACACAGACTGACAACCCGGAAATGACCGGAGGTGTTATTGTCTTTTCAAAATAAAAGTCAATCGCAATATAAAAAAGCTTGACCAAATATATGTAATAATTATGTAATGTCCATTTTAATCTTGAAATATTCAACAGGTCTAAAAATGTACTTGAACACAAACATAAAAATTATTACATGTTATATCAAACAAGCAGCATTTATTTAAAAGAAAAATAAATTTTCAAGCAAAACATTTTATTTAGAATTTTTGGGAGTTTAAATGATAAAACATACATTTCACAATGATGATAAATAATATTGTGACACTTTATGGTTGTTAAACGTTAGTGTAATAATATATTTATTTAATGAACTACACCTTACTCTAGAATTCTAAGTAAAATTGTCTCTGTTTTTGGAAGAAAAAAATTGCCTGGAATGATTTGTTTACTTACAGTTTGGATAAAATCATCTGCTAAATGAATAAATGTAAATGGTTTGATATGTTGATATCTCATACATCTGTGTATGTGCCCAAATATGTTTAATATGAAAATTAAATGCTATTATTGGAAGAATTTATGAGACATTGATTGTGTTTTGGTGTGCTGGCATGCTGACTGTGTTCTTAACATTAGGACCTTGATGTAAACAAATATCAGTAAGATATAAGTTGAGATATGAGAGATATGCATTGCACACATGGAAAGGTTCGTAGTTAGTTATTATTGGCCCTGTTTACAACTGGTATTAAGATGCGTTTTGGTCGATCAGATCACATAGACAAGGGAGACACATTCCAGTTTACACCAGGGGCCTGATGTATAACGTTGCGTACGCTGTTTTCCACGCAAATATCTGGATTTATAAAAAAAAAATCTTGCCGTAAATATGTGTGCACCGTTCGGATACTCTTGACTGTGCGTACGCACTCTTTTAGGATGAAATCTACGGAAAGTTTTATACATGAGGCCTCAGGTGTTTTAATCCGTCTCTTTTGTTCACTTTCGACCACTTCTGTCCAGATTTCTTCGAGAAAAGGGTCTATGGGCAGGTAAATGTATGGGCATTTCAGATCTCTAAGCAATTTACATATGAAAGCACATGGAGAGCAGCAGCTTTCGTTTTACTGCTCTGACAGCCGCAAGATCACGCCGTACGCGGTATGTGCGTGTTAGAAATCAGGAATGGTGAGAGAACATTGTGCTTGGTACATTTTTCATCTTCAAACCAAACTTGGGTCTTCAGCCGACAAAGTTTAAATCCCATCTGTCTAGCGCGTTTCCCATAATGTTTATGCATTAGGTCAGTAGACAGAGAGTAGGCGGTCTTTTATGGCTGTTCGAACGTATTCGACCACATTACACTATGAAAGCAATCCAGTCGAATGCATTTTCGACAACCTCTGGAAGTGGTTGAAAGTGGACAAGCTCAAAACTTACGTAACCCCGGAACAGAGCAAGGTATCTCACTATAGGAAATGTCTCAGGTGTGATAGAGTCTGGAAGCATGAATTACATCATGTCTCTCTGAAGAACGGACCAATCACAGCTCATGACAAGGAGTCCACCCCTTCCCTATATATACAGCTGTGATCTCTGAAATGGCATTCTAAGCACGCTCTTCCCCCGTGTTATGCGAGTAGGGAAACTACTGAAGCTACCTCGATCTGTTCTCAGAGAACCGGGGTTACGAAAGTAACCTAAAGTTCTCTTTCAAACAATCACTCGGTATGTCATTATGGGAATGATATGGCCAACTCCCTTAACACATGCTTTCCGAAGCAACTGAACAGACCCAGCAAGAATGAAAGATAACCTTTAATTTCTCCAAAGAGCCAACTTTAAGAACTGCATGAGACATAGTAGGCGCAGTGACATCCAGATGGTAAAATCTGATAAATGTATGAGGGGAAGCCCAGCATGTCACTGCACAAATATCTCCCACTGAAATCCATCCCTGTGCACAATTCCCATGAGGTAGCCACACACCTCTTGTAGAATGAGCCCTTAAGCCCACCGGGCAATGACGGACCCATAGATGTGTAGGCCAATTCAATCGCCGTAACATTGCTGCCATCCGAACTAAAATTCAGACGTGCTTGATTAACTGACAAGGCATGTAATTCACCCACCTGCTTAACTGAGATTAAAGCAAAGAGTAAAACCGTTTTCAGAGATAGGAGCTTAATATGAACACGCTCCAGAGGTTCAAACGGGGCCCAAGTTAAAGCATTCAGAACCATGGAGAAGTCCCATAACAGGATCTGCCGCTTAGATACTGGTCTTAAATGCTTCACTTCCTTCATAAGCTGGCATATAAGAGGATGTTGTCCCACTGAAGCTGCTTTGAAGGCTACGTGGCAAGCCAAAATAGCAGCCAGATAAACTTTTATAGTAGAATTGTTCATTAAGCTCTGCAAAAAACAGAGTATATCACTCATGGTACACTGAAAAGGAATAATTCCTTTACATGTGCACCAGTCCTCAATCACACATCATTTAAGATCATACATTGAGAGCATAGATAGGGCTCTAGTGCTCTAGCTAGCATTTATAACTTCCTGGGGAAGCCCCAGCTCATTCAAATTGAACAGGCCAGACCCAAAAATTGACCCGTTCTGGCTGGGGGTGAAATATCTGCCCACCCGCTTGTGACAGCAGGTCCTAGTGCAATGGGAGTGACCAGGGCTCTCCCTGAAGATGCTGAACAATCTCTGCCAGCCACAGCCTCCCCGGCCAACGAGGGGCAGAAGGAGAAATAATCTGTTATCTCTGTCTAGGGTGGGAGAAATTAGAGTCAGTGGTGGGAGTGCATATAGCAACACATTTGACCATGGGTGTGCCAACGCATCTTCACCCAAAGGTGCATTTTCGAGCTTGAGAGAGAAATATAGCAGACACTTTGCATTTGTCTGCGAGGTGAAGAGATCTGCCTCTTCCAAATCTGATCTACCACCTGCAGGTGAAATGCCCATTCTCTCTATATAGGATTGCCCCTTGAAAGGAAATCCACTCCTACATTCAGGACTCCCGGGACGTGCGTCGTGCACATCGTGCTGAAGTGCGCAGTGCTCCAGACAATCAGCTTGCAGGCTAAATTGTGCAGTTGCAACAAATGCGTTCCCCCCTGGCAACTGATATATGCAACCATCGTTGTGTTGTCTGTCCTGACAGGAACATGAAACCCCATTATCTCCAGAAGATTTATGTGAAGTTTGTGTTTACGAGTGAGTCTGAAAAAAAGCCTCTCAGCCCCTCAGGAATATATGCGTTGTCACGACTTTTCTTAGAGACATGCCCCCCAACAGACCCCTGCCCGCAATACACAAGGGTCTCTCCACTGATGAAGAGCCTCCACGCATTCCGTGAGTATTCTCACTCTGCTGACGAGATGTCTGCGAGAACACCTGCCTCGCAGCTACCCATCACTGTAAGTCCCTCAATTTGAGCAAACCCAGTGGGACCACCGTCAGTGACAAAGCCATCAGGTCCTGAACCATACCAGGTTTCCCTTGCATAACTGGGTTAGGCATTGATAAAATGTCATTAAAGCTATCTGATCTGTGCTCTGGGGTTTTGCAGTCCTGGACAAATTCAAAAACCTCCTCTTCTGTGTTGGAGGAATAGGCTGCAGGGGAACAGGAGGACGTGGCAGACATATGTCAAATGCCTTGCCTTCCTTTTTTTGAAGGTCACATATCTGTCTCATCATTGCAACAGCTGGGCCGAACGACTCTTTTGAATCCATAGGAGCATCGAGAAAATCTAATTTCTCTCTGTCCCTGATAGAGATTACGCCAACGACTGACCTCTCACTCGCAATGGTGAGAGCCATAGTATGGCCGCAGCTTTGCGTAGATTGAGGTCTGTTATATAACAGATTTCCTCCCAGACTGTTGGGTTTGGATTGCAGAAGTCCAGCTGAGTGCCCAGCTCCTCTAATAACTTAATAGGCCATCAACAATAAAGTTGCGTTAAGTGCCTGCACAGATAGCTCCAATGATTTATATATCTTCTGTAATATGGAAGCGGTGAAGCGTTCCATTTTCTCAAGGAGGGAGGGACTGGCAGATGAGAGACAGTGGTCCACCTCTTTGGATGCAGATGGTGAGCCACTGACTGTTCAACTGTGAGAGGGTTAGAGAGCCCAGACACCTCCAGTTTGTTCACAACAAGTGAAGAGTAGCCCTTGACGGGCACACAATGAGAGAAGGGTTTGTCCCATGATCGCTTCATTTATGCTACACATGGCGACAAAGCGGGAAGCAGTTGTTTTGCTGGTGGAAGGCAAGAAGGGAGTCTTTTCCCATCGTTAATATCCCCAGGAGTTACAGGCCACGCAATGCTCACCTTAGCTGCCACACACTTACAAACCTCCACTAGGTCACAGTCCACCACCACCAATGCTAAATCGCCACTTTGTGCAGTCACAGGTCTGGATGCTTGGGCAGACAGGATAGTTTCATCCTTTTCATCATACGGCTCATCACAGAGGAGGTTAGCTAACATCTCCTCATCCTCCTCATCATGTCCCTCCACCTCATCGCCTTCCTCTAGCAGCTGTTGGTCGAAAAGCAGCGTAAGCTCAGGGCACTCTACATCCATAATATCCCCCCATGAAGAAAGGTCCCTCCGAGGAGAGGGTTGAGCCCCCTTAGCTGAAGGAGGGATCGTAGAGAGACACAGATCATCTTTTGAAGATGCAGCCACCCAAAACCTTCTTTCCAGGTGCGCAACTTTCTCCATCCACCAGTGAGGCCTAACCATGCTTTAAACCCATGCATGCAATACACATCAGATGCGAATCACTGCCAGAAATCATGAATCCACATGCTGACGGACATGAGTGGGAAGGGGCATCTTTCCCTTTCTCCACGGCAATCTTAGACACCGAAATGGTGAGTCAATCTATCCAGAAACTTAGCTCGCCTTGACGCGTTAGCTAGGTTAGGAGACACCACTATTGAAAATGCAGTAGAAAAGCTCAGTAATGAGCAGAGACATTCACATCAGATATTAATTGCACTGTGTCTGCGGGGGCTCTCGCGAAGTCTCCGCGGTTGAGGGTGGTGGTGGGCTGGGCTCTGGGTCTGGCTGTGTCCCGGATGGAGGGTAGACGCTCTCCAGGCACCTGATGATGGTCTCACTCCAGTCAAGTTCTGAGGTGTCTGTGAGGTCTACCTGATGGTGATAATTGACCCCGATCCAGAACAGCGATTTGAGGGTCTTGTCATTGTAGGGGCAGGTGATGGCAAGACCGCAGAATAGTTCTGTGTAACTCAAAAAACTGTGGCTCATCTGAGCCACTGCAGCAAATTTTGCAGCGTATTCCATCTTCGGGGGTCGGTTGTTCTGTCACGTAGACTGAAGAAGACTGATGACTGGATATAAAAATAACAATGAGGTTTATTAAACATGAAGGCAGTAAGGCGTAACAGCGTGCATGAAACATGAACAACAGCCGACAACTGAACAGTGAGACAAAGCAACCTAAATACAGGGCAAATGAGGGAACTAATGATTAACACCTGTAATGATAAATGAATGTCTGTGACAACAAATGAGAAACGGAAAACTGAAACAAAGGAACACAGGAACTACCGAATACAAACTAAAAGTCCATGAAAATATACTAAGAACAAACATATCTGAATATGTATAACAGACATAATATACATTTAAATGGAAGTAGATGGCCTATGTACATATGTACATATTAAATACTGTAAATACAACTGCATAAATATAAAAATGTATTTATATGAGAGTTATTACTGCCAAATGCCTGGGTGGCATAAACACCATAAGGATATAGATCTGTAAAAACAGGTAGATGTTATAGATCTGTAAAAACAGATGGCGTGCTAGCGGTTCAGGATGGAGAAACTGTTCTTGTGCCTGGATGTTCTAGTGCACAGAGAACTGTGGCATCTTCCTGAGGGCAGTGGCCTGGGTGAGAGGGGTCTATGATGATGTTACCTGTCTGCTTCTTCATTCTGGAGATGTACAAGTCCTAAAGCTTGGGAAGGTGCTCACCAATCATCCTCTCAACTGTCCTAACAGTCTGTTGCAATCTACTTATGTCTGATATGGTGGCTGACCAAAACCAGACAGTTATAGAAGTGCACAGAACAGATTCAATGACAGCTAAGTAAAACTATTGAACAGATTGAACTTCTTCAGTTGGCGAAGGAAGTACAACCTATGTGATTGTCCCACTTCAGGTCCTGAGAGATGATGGTAGCTGCCACAGTGCTGCCATTTATGGTGAGTGGGGGAAATGCTGGGGTGTTTCTCCCGAAGTCCACTATCATCTCCACTGTTCTGAGCGTGTTCAGCTCCAGGTTGTTATGACTGCACCAGACGGCCAGATGTCCAACCTTCTGTCTGTATGCAGACTCGTCACCTGTCAGGAAGCTAGTGATCCACTGACAGATGGAGGTGGGCACTAAGAGCTGGGTCAGTTTAGTCAGGAGGATATCTGGGATGATGGTATTGAAAGCCGAGCCGAAGTCCACAAACAGGATCCTTGCATAAGTCCCTGGTTTGTGAAGATGTCGCAGGATGCAGTGCAGTCTTATGCTGAAAGCATTATCCATGGACCTGTCTGCTTGATAAGCAAACTGAAGAGGTTCTAGCAAGTGATGTCCTTCAGGTGGGCCAACACCAGTTTCTCAATTGACTTCTTGACCACAGACGTCGTCTGTAGTCATTTAGTACTGTAATTTTTGCTTTCTTGGGTACAGGGATGATGGGGGACTTCACACAGCTCCAGTGATTTGTTGGTCAACTGTCATCCATCTTCACACTGATTTTCAAGACAGGCAGGTGAGACACCATCTGGGCCTTTGGCTTTCCTTATCTTCTGTTTCCGGAAGACCCGACACACATCCATACATGACTGAATATATTGTTGTCCAAATACAATGAGGAGACAATATTATTTTCTCTTTTATTATAATATATAGCATAATATTTCTTTAAAAAGACACTTAGGACACTAGGCCTTCTTACTTTGGGCTTCATGTGTCCCTGGGGGTCAGTGCCATAACCACACCCAATCTAAGTGCCAATTACCATATTATTAAGGTATTAAGGTATACCTTGTTATAGTTTGTACAAATATAATATAATACAAAGATACACATTAAGTTCTGCTGTAATCAGTGATAGTTAGTAGAAGTGATATAACATATATGATTCCATTTAAGCCACCTTTAAAATGACTGTAAAAAACCATTACTACAAATTCCTTGTAAAGACATTTATATGACAAAAAAATAAATTTATTTTTGATTTGTTATAGGCTATTTGTTCTGTTAAAACTGAAATGTCATAACGAGTAAAGCAAAATGCAAAAAGAATGTCTTTCCCCAAACATTTATTTCTAAAAAGTACTAAAATTATCGTTAATGCAACCGGAAAGGACCTGGAACCGTTGCGAAAATCGAGAATTGTTAAATTTCTTACTCATGCCTCTTCTGTCACGACTTTGTCCGCGAACAGTTGCCGTACTTTTCGGTCATACCACCAATAAAAGGGGGCGTCCGGTAAAAGCTGCGAGACAATATTATCATTCATTTTAAGCATAATATATCCCATTAATACACATTCTTTGTATTAACCCTCAAATAAACGCTTATTTAACATCTCGTGTAGTTTAAAGGTTGTCATAAATGTGTCCATCGTTAACTGCGCTCGTCCACCCCTACAGCTGATGCAGTGGTGCAGTCCGTGAAAGGCAATGGCAGAGGTGTAGAGGGAGAGAGAGGAATCAAGCGTCCTGACAGCTTCACTTCAAACCCACACCTGTGACACACTGACCCGTGGACAGCACATCCAGACCCGACACACCCGAGCCTCCTGACCGCCCGAGACTCGCAGCTCAGCAGGGCTTTCTTAATCTCAGGTGTGTGTGTGAATGAGCAGCGCTCATGTTAGCTCAGACGTTAGCTCCTGTTTCTGCTCCATAACACTGTATTTATGTCGTAAACACACAGCGATCTCTTATAAACACACGTGTACATGTTTGTTTACCACAGTACACAACTGTTATTCAATCACGTCTGCTTAAAATAACCCACCAGCTTCTGTTTTCATGCAATCATATCATGGATATGTGTAACTAGGCCTCTGCAGTTTGGGGGGTGACTCTGTTTTACAGCAAGTGGATTTACTGGAGATGTAAACTCATTTGTTTTGGCTATTTATAGAGGTGTTTCTATGTACCTCAAATGATATTTATACTTTGATGTGCCTTGACAGCTGTTTTGGATGCTGACACTGAGATAATGAGTTGATCTTCAGTGATCTGTCTTTATTGTGACAATCAGTTACTCTAATATTTAATTTCCCCTTGAATGTGTTGTTGTTAATGAGGTTTGTGGTTTATTATTGTTTTGTGTAGAAGGCAGACATGCATGTTTTTTGACTTTATTCTCTTCTAGACATACCTGTCAAGTGAAATTAATTTATTGTTACATCTGTGTGTTGTTGTGGTCAACTGTTAGCAGTGTTGGGTAAGTTACTCTTAAAAAGTAGTTAATTACTAGCTACTAATTACATCTTCAACAGTGTAATTAGATTACTGTACTATTTACTCTCTCTAAAAAGTATTGGATTACTTATTATTAATTACTTTCTAAATATATCTCATATAAAACTCAACCAGTTGAACAAAACAAGGATAGACATGAAAATGCTCTTTTGATTCTTTCAAATAAACAATATACAATTGCATAATTATTCTTGGAGTGAATAAAGGGAGAAGGTTACATTAAAACATACATTTAACATTAAATTTTGATGTTAAATTCACTATTTCATATAGATTTGTTCTATAGTCTATACAGTATAAAATGTAATTACATAAGAAGTAACTGTAATTAAATTGCCGAAAAATCAAGAGCAATCCCTTACTTTACTTTTTCAAGGGAAAAGTAATTAAATTACAGTAATTAGATTACTTAGTAATTAATTATACCCAACACTGACTGTTAGGGTTTTTTTAGGGAGTGAAAGCAGGGCTGAAATATTGAGAGCAGGGAGGTTGATATAAAATGTAGATAAAGCAAATATTGAAAAAATGTAAGCAAATGAGACGTACACAAAATTGCGGGAATCAAAAATTTGTACAGGTTATTTATTTGAAATTCACACAAACTATTTAAAATATTTGAAAAATGAATTATGCAAGTTAACTCATAATATGAAAATGGAGAAATATCTTTCAGCCTGGGTGATATATTGGTATTTCACTACAAGTATGATCAAACATTTTTAATTAAAAAATTCTGAAAAAACAAAATTCTTTGCACAGTGTAATTTATAGAATGCCAAAAAAATGCATCTAAAAAATACATATACAATTATAAAGTTGTTTCTTTTCTATGAAGAAAAAACCTAATTGTATTATTAATTGTATTTGAATAATTTAAGGACAGCATGTGGTGGTTGGAGCTACTACTGTTTTGCTATTAATAGGAAGTCAGAAAACCTCAGGGAGTTTAAAATAGTAATCACTGGGGAAAATTATCGTGGGATTTTCCTACAGAGAATATAATTTGCTAGTTATGCTCAACTCATTGTGTGCCATTTCTATAAAATGCATTTTAACAAAAATTCTTATCCAGTCAATTTGACTTGCAAAAGTCATTGAAATTCATTTATTTAGTATTATTTATACTATTATTATATTTTGAATTAGTTTCATTTTAATTTTAGTGCTTTTTAATTTTTTTATTTTTAATAATTTTAGTACTTCAGCTTAAATGCATTTCAGTTTAAAGGGATAGTTCACCCAAAAATGAAAATTCTGTCATTAATTACTCACCCTCATGTCGTTCCACACCCGTAAGACCTTCGTTCATCTTCAGAACACAAATTAAGATATTTTTGATGAAATCCAAGAGGTTTAAATAGTTGTTAAAATAGTCAACGTGACTACAGTGGTTCAACCTTAATGTCATGAAGCGACAAGAATACTTTTTGTGTGCAAAAACAAAACAACACTACGCTATTTTCGTTGCAACGTTTCTAGGTTCTGCGTCCGAACGCCGGCTCAGTATTGGCCGACGCTGGTTATGTGAGCAAGCACGACACATGCGTGTGATGCTGACGCAGGAGCCATCGAGTCTGCGTCTGAGTCTGACAGGATAGAGACAAATTTGTTGAATAAAGTTGTTATTTTTGTTTTGTTTTTGAGCACAAGAAGTATTCTCGTCGCTTCATAACATTAAGGTTGAACCACTGTAGTCACGCTGACTATTTTAATGATGTTTTTACTACTTTTCTGGACCTTGAAAGTAGTAATTTTGTTGCTTTCTATTGAGGATAAAAAACCTCTTGGATTTCATCAAAAATATCTTAATTTGTGTTCCTAAGATTCCGGTTTTACGGGTTTGGAACGACATGAGGGTGAGTACTTAATGACAGAAATGTAATTTTTGGGTGAACTAACCCTTTAATTTCACTTTATTTCAGTTAGCGAAAATGTTTTTAATAGTCTTTTTCATTTTAGTTATTAACAACACTAATGCTATAATGAATTAATTGTCACCTGCTTTTTCATGTCTTTCCCCCCTCCAGTCGAAGCCGAAGCCACACACCATGTCCTTAAAACCGCGGGTGGTGGATTTCGATGAGACGTGGAACAAGCTCCTAACGACAATCAGAGCGGTTGTGATGCTTGATTACGTGGAGAGGGCAACATGGAACGACCGCTTCTCGTATCCTGGTCTCTAGTAGTCTAAATCTGTCCTTATTTAGAACTATTACTTCCTCTTTCTTCTTCCTTTTTAATGCTTCTTGTAATCAGATTTTTGGACATTTTATTTTACGTGGGTGCAATGGCCATTTATTAAATGTTTTACATATTTTTTATGTACCTCTTACACTACCATTCAAAACTTTGGTAAGATCAGTAAGATTTTTTTTTAAAGAAATTAATAGTTTTTTTTTTTTTAAGCAAGGATGCACTAAATTGATCAAAAGTGAAAGTTATAATGTTACAAAAGATTTCTATTTCAAACAATTGCTGTTCTTTTGACCTTTCTAATCAAAGAATCCTGATAAAATGATCACAGTTTTCACCAAAATATGAACTGTTTTCAACATTGATAATAATAATAAAAAATGTTTCTTGAGCAGCAAAATCAGCATATGATCCTACAGAAATCATTCTAATGTGACACTGAAGACTAGAGTAATGATGCTGAAAATTCAGCTTTGATCACAGGAATAAGTTACATTTTACAATATATTACAAGTTACTTTAAATTGTAATCATATTTCACAATAGTACTGTTTTTGCTGTATTTGATCAAATAAATGCAGCCTTGAGGAGCTTAAGAAACTTCTTTTAAAAACACAAAACATCTTACCGCTAGAGTAACTTCATGTATCCTCAAGTTCAACTTTATTAAGATCCCTTGCGGGCAATTTGGATAATCAGATAAAAGAAATAAGAGCACACAACAGTACATATAAATCTAAAATACTAAGATTCAAATGTCCTGCATTAAAATCTCCTTAACGTGGGCTTCAGTGACATATATGCGCTGTGTGTTGCATATCCAGAGCCTTTAGGGGAAAGACTGTACACTGAGACAAAGGTGTTTCTGGAGAACCACGTCCGTCAGTTGTTCAAGGTAAGATCGGGTGATGCTCGTAGCTCAGGCCAGTTTCATTATGTTTTAATTGTGGATGTCTTGCATCATTGCGGTATGTGTCTTACAGAGAGTCCTGGAGTCCGAGGAAAAGGTTTTGGTGATGTATCACAGATACTGGGAGGAATACAGCAAAGGTGCTGAGTACATGGATTGCTTATACAGGTAAGTTCAGCTAGCTCAGGGAATTCTTGTGAAGGACGTTAAAGGTGATTTTTCAGTGTTAGAATTCTCCTAGTCGAGTTTAATGAGCAGAGACGACTATACATAAGCAGTTCATAGGTTGACTTTTTCTGCCTCAGCCAATGGTGGAGTTAGGGGCGGGACTACCAGGTTTGCTCAACAATATCAGATGGTTGACAGATGGAAAACCTGTTTGGAAACAGTCATTATTTTTGCAGTTCTGTTTGGTGCGGCTAGTTCACTTTTAATTCTGAAAATAATTGTACTGAACTTCAGAGTTTTTGGTTGGTAAATGGTGTTCATGCTGGTGTGATACTTGGATGGTGAACCCTTTATTAAATAGTGGCCTAAAAGTGTTTATATCATAATCGAGTGGTTGTCAAAGTATTAAATGATTGGTCTTTTGTGTTTAACCTTAGTTTAACACTTAGGCCAATACCCAAAACCTAACGTATAAACTAATACACACTAGTGTTGTCAAAAGTACTGACTTCGATACCAAGTCGGTACTGAAATGTAAAAAATGTGACGCTTTGAGCGCTGTTGAGGGAATAAACACTTCTGATTGGCCATTGTGTTCACGTGCTCAACATACATGTCTATGATTGGCTACAATGATCAACACACGGGAGCGTTTTAAAGCAGGCGTCTATCAGTGGAGCGCTCCCGTGTGTATCTGTGTAAACGCTCAGTGAAGAGTGTCATTAATGTCTATTTACAACATGTTTTTGAAGCGTTGATCATTGTAGCCAATCACAGACATATCTGTTGAGCGCATGAACACAGTGGCCAATCAGAGGTGTTTATGAATCCGCTCAACAGCGCTCAAAGTGTCATATTCTTAAAATTTCAGTACCAACTTGGCACCGAAGTCGGTACTTTTGACACTACACTGCCTAAAAGTTTCTTACACTCAACAAGGCTGCGTTTATTTTTACTGCATTTAAATACAGTAAAAAAAAGTGATACTGTGAAATATTATTCCAATTTAAAGGGTTAGTTCACCCAGTCATTAATAACTTAACCTCATGTCGTTCCACACCCGTAAGATCTTCGTTTATCTTCGGAACACAAATTAAGATATTTTATATGACTCATCCATAGACAGCAATATAATCTACACTTTCAAGGCCCAGAAAGGTACTAAAAACATCGTTAAAACAGTCGACATGACTGCAGTGGTTGAACCTTAATTTTATGAAGCGTCAGGAATACTTTTTGTGCGCAAAAACAAAAAAAAAGACTTTATTCAAGAATTTCTTCTCTTCCATGTCAGTCTGCTACGCGGTTTATGTTGTATAGACAGTGCAGTGCTTCTGTGTTTACGTCAGAAAAAGTATTCTCACAAAAAGTATTCTCGTCGCTTCAAAAAATAAGGTTGAACCACTGTAGTCACATGGACTATTTTAACGATGTTTTTACTACCTTTCTGGGCCTTGAAAGTGGTAATTAAATTGCTGTCTATGGAGGAGTCAGAGAAAAATATCTTAATTTGTGTGGAACGACATGAGGGTGAGTAATTAATGACAGAATTTTCATTTTTGGGTGAACTAACCCTTTAAAATAAGTGTTTTCTTGATTCAGAAATAATTCTAATATGCTGCATTTTTCAGTATTATTTCAGTATTAATTGAGTATTATTATATAAACAGCATTTATTAGAAAAAGTTTTTTTTGTAACATTGTAAAAGTCTTTACTGTCACTTTTAAGCAATTTAATGCATCCATGCTGAATATAAGTATTAAATTCTTAAAAAGAAATCGTACTGATCCCAAACTTTTGATCAGTAGTTCAGTTTAGTTATCATATCAGACATAAAAAGTTAAAGTAATTGAATAGTTTTTCAGTTTTTAATCTAGTTTTTGTGTGAACTTGTCTGAACTTTTGGTGGAACAATCAAAGTGATGTTAAAATAACAGTTGATGTTGCTTTTGGTTCTGTTGAAAATGGCAGGTGAAGCCGGGAGTGTTGCACTGTGGGATACAGTATTCCCTGAAGTGTGCCTGTTTTATACTGCACATTTTGGCAAATACAGTAGATTTTCCAGTTATTTCATGCATGCAGAAAATTTGCATACACTGTGCACATACAGTATAGTATGCATGTTACAGTTTTGGTAAGAGTGCAGTTTTCATATGCCAATCTGATCATATTCTCTTGGTTGAGGATTTGTGGTGAGGGATCGTTATCTCTTTTGTTTTTGCCTTTTATTAAAAATCATACATTATCACTGATTCTGAATGTTCACTATCATGCGCTACATTGAGTGCACAAGGTATTGTTTCTCTGGCATGCAGACCTCGGCCTCGCCAAGGGCTTTGGTCAGTTTCTGCTTGATTTCACCATGCTGGCCTGAACCCCATCACTGTCCTGCTGGTCTTGGTCAGCTGTGAAAACAAGCAGCTATTGAATTGACGTCACCCGTGGCTTTATTGTGCATCAACATACAGTACGCATACATTCATGTAAAATAATAGCAACTGCTTTTCCCTAATTAGTGTTTTTATGAATTCTCCGCAGGTACCTGAACACACAGTTTATTAAGAAGAACAAGCTGACTGAAGCAGACCTGCAGTATGGATACGGAGGAGTGGATATGAATGAGCCGTTAATGGAGATCGGAGAGGTATGCATGATTTCCTAACAAGTACCGTGTGCTTATCTTATGACACAGGCTGCTGGCAAATCAACTTTTTTTTGATGTGAACAGACTGGATGTTAAGCTATTCACAGTTCAGATGTCAAGTTGGGTTTTTATTCTTCCATAAACAGTATGATATAAGACAGTATGATATAAATAACAGTATTTATAAGTGGTGTTTTTGTTGGTGTATTTTTAGCTTGCACTGGACATGTGGCGGAAGTTAATGATCGAGCCCCTTCAACCGATGCTGATCGGGATGCTTCTGAAAGAGATCAAGAAGTAGGTTAAACCTTGAGATGTGAGGAATGTTTCTGGGTCAAATACAACTTTAACTCAAAACATTTTAATTTTATTTTTCAATCAAATTATTTTTACTTTAACATGAAACATTCATTTACATTATTTCACTTTTTATTTTATTTTATTTTATTTTATTTATTTTGTATCGACCAATATTGGATATTTAATTCTTTTAGTCTCTTTAAAGAGTTTAGTTCACTTCATTTCTACAAACAAGCCAAGGGTGCGAGGGATCAAACCAACTGTAATCAATAAAAGGCAATTAATTGATCAGAAATTAATAATTAACATCCCTAAAGGAATAAAATTGTGCTCCACCCAGAGGAATTACACCGGTATTGCTTATTCACATACAATAGCTGGAATAACATTTTTATTTATTTAATTTTTTTTTTTAATGAGTGTATAAAGTGCCATAAAAAAAAAAGAAGCAAGCTTTTAAACCATTCTGCCCACTTTACTGTAAATACATTTATGGTTTGTAATTTCAAACTACAACAAATTGTATCTATGGCAAGTCTTTGGTACCACAGATACTTTCCATAGACACTTTTGCATGACCTGAACCCAAATTCAGTTCTATTGATTATATTTCAGTTCTGCAGAGGATACGTTTGCAGTTTAATTACTAAGTTTTGATGTTGTTTCCATAGCGACCGATGTGGGGAGGACCCAAATCAGAAAGTAATCCATGGGGTTATCAACTCCTTTGTTCATGTTGAACAATACAAGAAAAAGTTTCCTCTAAAGGTGAGAATCTCTGTCTAGATGCATGTTTTTTTTATGTGATGTTGATTGAAAGTTTTTGTTATTTTTATGCAAATGTGATTGTGAAACTTCAGTAATATTTTATGTAAATATTAAAAAAACAACAACAACAAAAAAAAAAAAAATATATATATATATATATATTATTTATTTTTTTTGTGTACACTACCGTTTTTTAAAAGAAATTAATACTTTTATTTAGCAAGGACGCATTAAATGGATCAAAAGTGACAGTAAAACATTTATAATTTTACGAAAGATTTACACTACAAAATAAATGCTGTTCGTTTGAACTTTGTATTTATCAAAGATTCCTGAGAAAAAAGTACCACAGATACAGAATATTAGAATGATTTCTGAAGGATCATGTGACACTGAAGAGTGGAGTAATGATGCTGAAAATTCAGCTTTGATCACAGGAATAAATTACATATTACAGTATAATCACATTAAACATAAGAGACTTTTCAAAAACTTACAGTCCCCAAACTTTTGTGTACATATTTGCATGCTTAGAGTTTGTGCATCAGCAATCATGCATCTCATTTGAAGGCCACACCCTCTTTTTTTCATCCCAGTTTTATCAGGAAATCTTTGAGGGGCCGTTTCTGACAAAAACCGGCGAGTATTACAAACAGGAAGCCTCCAATCTACTGCAGGAGTCCAACTGCTCCCAATATATGGAGAAGGTGAGATTGTGGAACCACAGCCTAATTTGTCCAATACCATCTTTTACATTTAGAACAGTTGCTTGAACATAGTTTTGGTTATTTAGTCCATTTACCGTGTTGCTGGTCAGTATGTAGTAGAGGTGTAATGGTACACAGAAGTCACGGTTCGGTACATACCTCGGTTTTGGGGTCACTGTTTGATCTTGTACAACAGGAAAAAGCAACAAATCCCCAATGCTATGTTTCTTTTCATTTATTTTGAATAAACAGTAGTGCAAATTACAGTTTGTTCCATCTAGCGGCATTTAGTTGGTACAGCACAGCCTCCTTTAATGTATTAAGCAGTAAACAGAATGCACTCTTGCATAGGTCATATTTTTGGTAGGGCTGATAAAAAAACAAAAGGTATTTGGTCACAATCAGCTACAAAACTGAAAAGCATCTCGTGTTATAAAAGTACAAAATAAAGTAGCCTACAATGTCATTTTCTTGAGCGTGAGAGTTCATTAACACGCGGTGACAATGATGGATGCACAAAGTTCAGTATTATGCCTTTTCTAGAAATCACGGAAAGATGAGCAAGGAGGAGAAAAAGAGCATACCTCACCTTTCCACAAGGAGACAGCGAGTCAAGCGCTTCCCATTTTCAGGACATGCATATTTAATCACTGGACTGTAGTAGCGAGACTTCCACGACACAAATCGGCACAATGCCAAATGATTTTGTCTCCTTATAACAATGGAAACAAATTAAAATACTTCATCATTTATGGTGATACAGATAAGAGTAAGACATCATTCGAAACTGTACAATCACAATAAAAACAAAAATTGTGCTTTTGTAAAATAAAGGGCCTGTTTACACCTGGTCACTTCATGCTTTTTCTCTGATCGGATAGCTATCCGATCGTGAAAACACCAGGTCTAAATGCCTTCCGAAACGCATTCGAGACGGATATAAATCCGATCGCTCAAACCACTTCAGGAGGTGATCTGGGACGCATTTCAGTCAAAACTGAACAGGTCTAAATGCATCTGGTTGTTGAAACCACATATGTAAATTTAACTTCTCCCAAAAATACTAAAAAATAAATGCGTGAGAGCGTGTTATAGGCTAAATAACATGTTATAGACAGATATGACAGCGCTACTGGATCACGCATCGCCACAGATGAGCAGCTGAGTATCTCTTCAGCAAGACAACGCGCAAACTGCCGCAAATCAAACTGAAAGTCGCAGGCACTCAAAACACAATCATCTTCATTAAAAGTAATGAGACTAAATGATCTTACCAGTCAGCTGATCAATAAAATGCAGCTTATATTTGTTGCTTTCGGTGACGTGAACTCCATGAAATCTGCATATAGCGCGGGAATTGAAGATCGGATTTATATCCGATTTGCGAAGACACGTTTATGTGGCCAAGTGTAAATGCAATCGATTTTATAAATCAGATCAGAGAAAACGCATGAAGTGACCAGGTGTAAACAGGCCCAAAGAAAACAAACAGAATGCCGCTTTCTGCCGTACCGGTTTCCTTTCTGTGAAGTTTGTGGAGCGCGTCACAAAAATTAATCGAAACTCAGCATATAGGCTATTAGAAAGTAGGGCTGTCACTAACGATTATTTTGGTAATCGAGTAACCGATCAATTATTTTGACGATTAATCGAGTAATCAGATTTTTTGTGGTAATAAAAATAGAAAATGCATTATGTATTATAACAAACACCTGCAGAGGGCGCCAACGGCCTCGTGATTGTTGTTGTTACACAGCAGATTAAATGTTTAATATTATCCAAATGTTTACTTAATCTTTAATATTTGGCCACTTCCTCACGATGTAAATGCTACAGCCACTGTAATTTCTTAAACAAAAACGTGGACATCAAAACATGCAAACTCAGATCGAAGTTAGCAAACAGCATTGCATTACCGTGCACGCCCCCTTCTGGATTAAAGTGTGGATCGCCTGTAACTGACTGTATTCATTGTCTGACTGTATGCACTGAACCGAGATGTTCGTACAGAGACGAATACATGTACCATTACACCCGTAGTATCTAGCTTTATTGTGATCATAATCAGGATACATTAACTCTGCTGGCTTGCTGTTTTCTGTTGCTGCAGGTTTTAGGCAGGTTGAAAGATGAAGAGGTGAGATGTCGGAAGTATCTGCACCCCAGCTCTTACGCCAAAGTCATCCATGAATGTCAGCAGAGGATGGTGGCCGATCACCTGCAGTTCTTGCACGGGGAGTGTCAAAATATCATCAGACAGGAAAAGAGAGAGGGTCAGCACTTTATTTACGCTTACAACCAGTGTGAACTTTCACTTTCGGCTCATGGATTTATGTATGTATGTGTCTCGAATGGCATGTTGTAAATGTAAGACGTCTTGATGGTTTGTTTGGTTTCAGATATGGCGAATATGTACACGCTACTGCGGGCCGTGTCCAGCGGCTTACCTCACATGATCCAAGAGCTCCAGGTCCACATCCACGATGAGGGTCTCAGAGCCACCAGTAACCTCTCTCAGGAAAACGTGAGTAACTTGGGTTATGTGTAAAGTAAACTTTTAGAGTCTAAAAGTGGTCGGTAGCTATGTATACACTGTGTTTCAAATTATTATGCAAGTGACATATCTGTAGGATTTCAGTACAATAAACATTCAGATTTTACTTTTTCAAAGAAAGTGTTTGTTTGTTTTATTTTCCATATCTTTTTAGATAACTGGTATCAATCTCAGACAGGTTTGTTGAGTAGTTTGCCAGGTCTGCTTAGGTAAATGGAAACCCTATTTAAAGAGGTTGTTCCACATTATTAAGCAAGTCACAGTTCTCATGCAATATGGGGAGGAAGAAAGATCTTTCTGAAGATGAAAAGCATGAAATAGTGAAGTGTTATGCAAAAGGCGTGAAAACAACTAATATTGTGTGAAAACTGAATGGAGATTATTGAACTATCATAAGATTTGTGAGTAATTTACAGCACAAGATAACTCGGTCAGATAAAAGCTTATTAATGAAAGTTTGAATTGAAAAAAAAAATTAATTGTATTAAAAGGACAGCTATAAAAAAAGCCAGTGTTGAGCAGCAAACAGGTATTTGAAGCTGCTGGTGTCTCTGGAGTCTCAAGAAGCTCTCCATGCAGGCTGGCAGTTGTGCATAAAGTTGCATTTCAGCCACTCCTAACCAAAGTTCACAAAGAGAAACATTTACAGTGGGTTTAGAAATAAATTTTCAAACAGTTTTATTGCTGTGGTGTTTTTTTGCAGCATGGGATAGTGCGTTGTCCTTAATGAAAATCTTTTTATTTCACAAGAAATCCTTCTTTTTATAGCAGAAAATGGTCAGTTACAAACTCCACATGTCTTGCAGAAGTTATTTTGACACCATCAGAGACCCTAAAGTGACCTTCCATCTCACTTCCCAATATTCCAGCACAAATCATCACCCGTTAGCTCCTTGCTGACGTCACAGTCTTGTTGGAATGTGATGGCCATTCACCAACCATCCAGAAATCCATCCATTTAGACCATCCATTGTAGTTCGCCATTAGTCGGTGAATAAAACTATTTAAAAATGAGTCTTCATGTATTTCTAAACCCACTGTAAATGTTTCTCTTTGTGGGCTTTGGTTAGTGGTGGCTGAAATGCAACTTTATGCACAACTGCCAGCCTGCATGGAGAGCTTCTAGAGACTCCAGAGACACCAGCAGCTTCAAATACCTGTTTGCTGCTCAACACTGGCTTTTTTTATAGCTGTCCTTTTAATACAATTAATTTTTTTTTTCAATTCAAACTTTCATTAATAAGCTTTTATTTGACCGAGTTATCTTGTGCTTTAAATTACTCACAAATCTTATGATAGTTCAATAATCTCCATTCAGTTTTCACACAATATTAGTTGTTTTCATGCCTTTTGCATAACATTGCACCATTTCATGCTTTTCATCTTCAGAAAGATCTTTCTTCCTCCCCATATTGCATGAGAACTGTGACTTGCTTAATAATGTGGAATAACCTCTTTAAATTGGGTTTCCATTTACCTAAGCAGACCTGGCAAACTACTCAACAAACCTGTCTGAGATTGATACCAGTTATCTAAAAAGATAGGGAAAATAAAACAAACAAACACTTTCTTTGAAAAAGTAAAATCTGAATGTTTATTGTACTGAAATCTTACTGATATGTAACTTGCATAATAATTTGGAACACGGTGTATATGATGAATCAGCTTTATATGCAGAATTATTTCTATATAGCATTAATCGCGGTGTCCTCAGATGTTTTCCTCTGATCTTTGTCTTGCAGATGCCAACCCAGTTTGTTGAGTCAGTGTTAGAGGTTCATAGTAAATTTGTCCAGTTGATTAACACAGTGTTGAATGGGGACCAACACTTCATGAGTGCGCTTGATAAGGTACACTTACATTTCAACACAGTTTAAAAATGATTTTATATACAGTAACCGGGGAAAGATTTAGACACTCATTATTGATAGTAAAAACATCAAAACTTTGAAATATTAACATACAGTAATATATAATGAAATATAATGGTTACACTTTATTTTAAGGTGCCCTTGTTACAGTGTAATTATACAAATAAGTACTGAGTAATATTAATTAACTTGTACATACTGTATAATTATGGTTAGTGTTTGGTTTAGGGTTAGTTGCTTGTAATTATGCATAATATTACTGTTACTACTACTGTTATTACATAGTAAGATGTGTAACAGGGAGACTGTAAAATAAAGTGTTACCAATATAATAAATAACAACGTAATGATAGTAAAAACATCAATATTTAGAAATAATACAAATGCAATTATGGGAATTAATATAGAATTTAATATATCATGATGTAATATAACATAATGATAGTAAAAACATTAATACTTTGAAAAATATGAATGCAATTATGGAAATTAATATATAAGATAATAAATTAAAATGTAATAACCTAACATAATAATAGTAAAAACTCAGTACTTAGAAATAATACAAATGCAATTATGGAAATTTTGAATATATAGTAATATGTAATGTAATGTAATGTGTAATAACATAATAGTAAAAACATCAATACTTTGAAGTAATACAAATGGAATTATGGAAATGAATATATAATATGATAAATTATAATGTAATAACATAACATATAATAATAGTAAAAACTCAATACTTAGAAAATAATACTAATGCAATTGTGGAAATGAATATATAATATGATAAATGATCATGTAATAACATAACATAATGATAGTAAAAATTCAATACTTTGAAATAATAGAAATGCAGTTATAGATATAATATAATATAATATAATATAATATAATATAATATAATATAATATATACTTAGAACCCAGATGTCTACTCAAGAACATCACTCACATTTTCTTCAGAAAATTCAGTTCAAATGAGTTCAAACTCTGCAAACATTCTCGCTTTAGTCCAGTAGGGGGAATCTGGGATTCAGAATGCATTGCCCTCGGGTTCATGTGAGTGTTTTGAAAAACTGGAGTTTGTGGTTTGTGCTTTTATTGCTCATTTCCCTTCCAGGCCTTGACTTCAGTAGTGAACTACAGAGAGCCTAAATCCATCTGCAAAGCACCTGAGCTGGTGCGTAATCACTATTTATTTCCCAATGTTAGATCAAGATGACTAAATAAACTCTGTATAAACCTAATGAACACACACAGTCAGAACATTGACACTCCTTTTCCTCTTTGCTGGTGCACAGCTGGCCAAGTACTGTGACAATCTGTTGAAGAAATCTGCAAAAGGAATGACAGAGAATGAAGTTGAGGACAAACTGACCAGCTTCATCACAGTCTTCAAATACATTGACGACAAAGATGTGTTTCAGAAGGTGAGGTCATGATTGATTTATCTTCAGGTATAGAAGAAAGAGAACCGGAAATGATGCAAAGAAGGTGGGGGAACAGGATATGGTAAATGTTGCAAGCTTTTGTGTGTGTGTGTGTGTAGGGGCTAATATGTCGAATGTCGAAAATGCAAACGTTTCTTGCCTCGTCACATTCATTTATAAATTACATGAATTTATCATGATTGCATATTTTTCAATTCAAAACTGCGAAATTTCATTAAAAGTTGAGTAGTTTGCATCACTAGATAGTCTATTTGTGTCTAATTGTATAATACTTACATCTACTTAGGCCTACATCTTTCCACGAAATGAGAAAAATGAGAAAATATGAATTCTATTATTTTTTTTTTTTTTAATGTTTTATTCATAGCTCAGACAAAATCATTGGCTCTCGTCCCCCCAAACTCCACCTGTGTGGATACTGAATTTTGTCCAATTAAATTCTCTACAATGAGAATGAGAAGTTGCAAATCATGGTTTGTGATGTAAGCTAAAAGCTATTGGTCAAACATTGTGATATGTCCCGTCCCATGCTAGCATGTAACAACGTGCTAGCATTGTTGTGTTAGCAATGTGTTAAAACATGCTAGCATTGTTGCGTAAGGAATGTGCTAAAACATGTTAACATGTTAAAACATGCTAGCAAAAAATGCTAAAACATGAGCTGCGTTCACGCCATGTTGTAATTGCCGTAATTGCGCGATGACAAGCCGCGACGTTCTACTTAGAGCTGTTCATGTTCTTGGACTCGGAATGCAACACTATTAACATCAAAATTAATCTGCAGCGGTCAGGTGATAAGTCAAAGCTCTCCGAAAATTTAGTTTATAAGTTGTAATTATGAGTTCTAACTGGACGTGAACTATTTGAAATCTCGTAATTACATTAAAGGAACACTCCACTTTTTTTGAAAATAGGCTCATTTTCCAACTCCCCTAGAGTTAAACAGTTGAGTTTTACCGTTTTCGAATCCATTCAGCCGATCTCCGGGTCTGGCGGTACCACTTTTAGCATAGCTTAGCATAGTTCATTGAATCTGATTAGACCATTAGCATCTCGTTAAAAAATGACCAAAGAGTTTCAATATTTTTCCTATTTAAAACTTGACTCTTCTGTAGTTACATCGTGTACTAAGACCGACGGAAAATGAAAAGTTGTGATTTTCTAGGCCGATATGGCTAGGAACTATACTCTCATTCCGGCGTAATAATCAAGGAACTTTGCTGCCGTACCATGGCTGCAGCAGGCGCAATGATATTACGCAACGCCTGTGACCCCCTGCTTGCACAGGGAGCGTGCCTTGCAACCATGGAGACATTTGTGAGAGACGCTGCATAATATCATTGCGCCTGCTGCACCCATGGTACGGCAGCAAAGTTCCTTGATCATTACGCCAGAATGACAGTATAGTTCCTAGTCATATCAGCCTAGAAAATCGCAACTTTTAATTTTACTTCGGTCTTAGTACACGATGTAACTACAGAAGAGTCAAGTTTTAAATAGGAAAAATATTGAAACTCTTTGGTCATTTTTTAACGAGATGCTAACGGTCTAATCAGATTCAATGAACTATGCTAAGCTATGCTAAAAGTGGTACCGCCAGACCCGGAGATCGGCTGAATGGATTCGAAAACGGTAAAACTCAACTGTTTAACTCTAGGGGAGTTGGAAAATGAGCCTATTTTCAAAAAAAGTGGAGTGTTCCTTTAATTCCGACATGGCTTCAATGCATCTGTTATGAACGTGTTAAAACATGTTAGCAACATGCTAAAACATATTAGCAGATTTTTAATAGGTCAAAACATAATTGAAAAATGTTAAAACATGCTAACAGCATGTTATCAACATAGTGTCAAACGTTACCACATGATATGAAAATACTAAAATGTTAGACAAAACGCTGTCAATGTGTTAAAACTTTGTAACAAAATGTGTTAAACAAACATGCCAGCATTGTTGTGCTAGCAATATTCTAAAACATTTTAGCAGCATGTTAACAAACATGCTAGCAAAATGTTAAAACATTAGTAACGTGTTGAAACATGCTAGTGATGTGCTAAAACATTTTACATTTTAAATTGGCACGGTTCTGAACTGGTTTGATATAGCTTCTTTCATTTTGTTTCTGGTTTGGTAGTCTTTCTGTGTGCCACACTTAATTATTCTTGTTTTTCTCTCTTTTTCTTCTTTTATTCTTAGTTTTATGCCAGAATGCTTGCAAAGAGGTTAATACATGGACTTTCATTATCTATGGACTCAGAGGAAGCCATGATCAACAAACTGAAGGTACAGAAAGTCTCACACACAGCCGTCTTTCTTGAAAAGTGCATAAAAGTTCACAGATGTGACTCATCCTCCATAATCAAGTGTTCGCTCGCTGTGGGCGCCTCAGCTTTGTCATTATGTAGAACCACAAATGGGACTGATGAAGGGTTTCGTGTGATTAAAGTGAGCAGACCTTTCATTGTTTCTCTCTCTCTTTCCTTCCTCTGCCCTTTGCCTTGCAGCAAGCGTGTGGCTATGAATTCACAAGCAAACTGCACAGAATGTACACTGATATGAGTGTCAGCACCGACCTCAACAACAAATTCAACAACTTTATCAAAACCCAGGAGACTGTTGTGGACCTGGGAATCAGCTTCCAGATTTATGTATTACAGGTGAGAGAGAATATTACTGTTCATACTTACACACCACCAAACATTAAATAATAAGACCTGTTCACACTAAGAACTATAAAGCTAATTATAACTAATATGGCTGGGACGATACACCTCTCTCCCGATTCGATACTATCACGATACTTGGGTGAGGATACGATATGCATTGTGATTTTTAAGAATTGCGATTCTACAAGTATTGCGATTCAATATTGCTATGTATTGACATTTTTGTTTGCTTTTTTAACTGCATATATATATATTAACCGAGACCCCCCCCCCCCCCACAATAAAAATACCAAATAAATTCAATTTAAAAAATAAATTCAGAAATCACCACAATTTTGTCATCACAACCATGAGAACATGAACATATGACCTCCCACTAGGCATGTGACGGTATCAAATTTTCATGTTGTGATTAATTGCTGAAGCTTTTATCACGGTATACGGTATTATCACGATATTGAAATATGTTGCAAAAAAAAAAAAGTGTTGTCATAGTATAACAGGTTTAAGAACTCTTTTTGTAATAACAAAAATAACTCTGAATGTTTAAATACAATAATACAATACACCAAAAATATATAAAGTACAATTTTCAAACAGATTGAAGTGCAAAAGAATTAGGCTATAAAGAACAACAGGTAACACTTTACAATAAGGTCTCATTATTTAATGCATTAACTAAGATTGAGCAATAGCTACATTTGTTACAGAAAGTATTATTTTTTTGTTAATGTTAGTTAAGAAATACAACTGATCATTTTTTGTTTTATCTCTTAGTTTTATCTTTAGTAATGTTATTAAACAGTAACTAAGAAATTAACATTAACTAAGAATAATTAATGCTTTATAAGTATTTTTCGTTGTCAGTTTGGTAATAATGAATTAACATGTTAACTAATGAAGCCGTATGTCTCAAAGTTTTACTGAACAATAACAAATAATCAGAACATTTCTAATCATTAGGGCATGTTGTAGTCCAGATTAAAATATAAAAATGTTTAAGTTTGAAAATAAATAGCCTATTAAGTATTTGGTGCTGTGATGAACAACACTGAGATTACAAAAAAATGAATGGTTGTTTGAAGCATTTTAAAAACTTCACTAGCATAGTTGCTTTGTTTGCGGGGTTTCCGGGGTAACCGCTGCATTCTGCTGTTCCATCAGCGCCCTCTGCTGTCAGAGAGTGAACGTGCACTTTCATTCAGCGCGTCTCCTTCACTCCTTCCGCCATGTGCTTCTCGTGCATGTTGGGCTTGTTTACATCTGAGCGCGTGTCCCTTTGACGCAGCATACAGCGGTGTTGTGCATTTTATATGGTTGATGGGGAAAGTATTCTTAAATGCATTATAAAAATTGTAATAATTGGTAATAAATTATTATTTACGGTATTTTGAAGTGCCCACGATAACAATATCGTGCATATTCATTATCGTGATATCGCATTACCGAATATCGGCACGTCTACCGCCCACATTTATATAAACATAATTTTGCTACTCATTTTACTTGCAAAATGATTAGGCAATCATAACAGAGGTCATTTACATATAAAAGTCTTAAACGTGCAGTTGCAAAAACAGCCTATTAAATTATAAGGGTCGGAGAAAGGGTGAAAATGGTCATAAAATACTAAATTATGACTTTAAAGTCGACATGAAATAGAAATTGCGCTAGTCTTTTCTTCTCTATCGTGCCGTATATCTGAGTGAAACAGCTTTTGGAACAAGAACAAATGTAAGGCGGGGCTTGATTTTGTCCATGAGGAATTGATTAGATGGTTGTGGTTTGCTATTGGTGGATCTAATGTGAGTGACAGGTTGCCCCGCCCTCATCATCAGAGAAGAGATGTCACTGCAAGAGGGAGGGGAAGTTATTTTGATTACGAGGCACATGAATTTAAAACAATAATGATGTGCACAGATAAATCTTTTATAATAAATATTCCATAAAAAACAAGAATCTCCAATTTTGTTTTCATGTTGACTTTAACATATGTTGGGAAAATGCTGCAATAATGTGGAATAAGATTATTTTACATGTGTTTCAGGCAGGCGCATGGCCCCTCACACATGTTCCCTCTTCCACGTTTGCCATCCCACAGGAGCTGGAGAAAAGTGTACAAATGGTAAGCTGTCATGTCAACATGCTCCAAAACCTTACGTGTCATCATTAGGGGCAAGAACTTAAGCTTCCTCCATGTACTGAGAGCTGAACATGTCAAATCCCCTTTCATTTCATTATAAAAGCAGATGACGCTGATTTAACCGATTTCTCCCTTCTGCAGTTTGAGTTGTTTTATAACCAGCACTTCAGCGGAAGGAAGTTGACCTGGCTACATTATCTCTGCACAGGTAAAGTTGAACATAAATGCACACTAGGTTTGGGGTCGGTAAGATTTTTTTAAAATGTTTTTGAAAGAAGTCTCTTATGCTCACCAGGCTGCATTTATTTGGCCGTATATATTACAATTAAAATATAATTGCAATTTAAAATTCTGGGTTTCCATTTTAATATATTTTATAAAATGTAATTTATTCCTATGATTGCAAAGCTGAATAAAAGTATTAATTTCTTATTGACCCAATCCTTTTGAACGGTAGTGTACATCTGGAAGATGAACGTCATTAAAGATGTTTTTAATATTTTTTTTTTTTTTATTGAATTAATTACAGGATATACTGATTAAAAAAATCAAATTTATTGGAACTAATCACATATATCAATATTAGCTGAGAAAAACCCACAATTAATCAAGTAATTACATTAATAATTTTAAAAATTTCAAGCAAACTGTTTTAATATATTTCTTTATTTATACTAAATGTGCAGAATCAACAGATGTAATTTACTAAACTTTTATATTACACTTAATTTGATTTCCATACGGCACCTACACCATCTACATTCCTAATTTTGACCCAGAGGTTGATGAAGTAGAAATGACGGAAATGCGTGAGATAATGTTTGTTGGCTGGTGCTGGGGAAGCCTGATTAGCAGCACCTGGTATTTCTACACAACCACAGCAAATCCCTGGCACGGTTCAGCAGCAAGAGTCGGATTACCACACTGAGCTGTGACAAAATATCCTTTAAGTAATCCGTTAACACAGCAGGACAAGCAAAATACAGTCACACTTCTAGTACTCACCCATATTAGTGTGCAGACACATAACATTGACCGAGTTGAGAGCATTTTAACAAACCTTTAGCCCTCACGTACAGTACCAGACAAAAGTCTGAACGCAGTTACTCATTCATTATTGGGGCACCAAAGGTGTGAAGGCACCTATTGTATCCATTGGCGTTCTTCTTCTTCTTCTTCTTCTTCTTCTTCCGCTTTGGAAGTCTATGGCAGCCCATAGAACCGCTTGAAGGGAAAGTTATGAAATTTGGCACACTGATAGAGGTCTGTCCCAACATTAACCACACCAATTTTGGAGTTTCTAAATCAGTGCCTCTAGTGCCACCACCTGTCCACATTTTCACTCATGTTTATGCTAATTTTTGAACTGTAAGGGCTAGAAACAAAAAAAAAAAAATCCTCTGATTCCTTGGCTCAAGACGATTTGATTGCACCCTATGACGTCATTTTCCATCATAAAAATTTTTCCGCCATTTTGAATTTTCCAAAAAAACTACTTTTTCTAACTTTTTTTCAATTTTCACAAAAATTGAACCAGATCATCTTCAGACCATGCCGACAAAAAGTTGTGGAATTCAAGTTGATTTGAACCGTTTTTGAAAAACGTACAAATTTTACATACCGCTTGCGAAAATAGACGTAAGGCTGTATCTCCGCAACGCGGTATTTTACAAACGCATGAACGTATCATTATGAAACTCGTTATGGGTCATCGGCACGCTGCCCTAAAGGAGTCTGAGAAGTTTCGGACCAAAAAAATTATTTACATGCTTATAACTTTGGATGTGGTGGACTTATTTTCATGGGAGTCATCTCCTTGGATTTCTGAATCCTTGCTGAGTCTAGCAATACCAGACATGCTAGGTTTTGCTTTATGGTTAGTGCAACGTTGTGATTTAGCGTTTAAAAACATTTGTGAATATCTTACAAACTGTTAGTCCAATCGAGACAAAACCACCATAGGAAAATCGGAAACATAAGTCGTTGACTACACATTAGTATCCAAATGTCAAAATTTTGATAGCAAGTGGCAAAAAATTGCAATCAAAGTCAGGTGTGGGAATTTTTTATGTGTTCATACATATAAATGTCTATAACTCCTAAACAAAATGAGATATTTTCACCAAATTTGACACGCTTATGTATGGGAGCACTCTGAGGACACACAAAAAAGCGGTGGGACTGCACCACTTGGCTTTAATGTTATATTTTCATTTTAGTTTTCTTTCATTTTAATTTTACTTTTAAGTTTTAGTAATTTTATGTGCTTCTGTCATTTTTATTAGTTTTATAATATTTCTATTTTGCTTTAGTTTATTTATTATTTCAGCTTTAGTGATTGTAATTTACTTGAATTGAAACTTATTTTGTTTCAGTTAGTTGCCAAGGAAGCACATCTAATTTTCATTTAAGTTTATAAGTTTAAAGGTGGGTCCCAATTTGCGCACTATTCTATGCCATTTGGTAGTATAAATGGTGCGTTCACACTAAAAATTCCCGAAAATAAAACTGCACTTTAAATACCCAGATGATGCACTTAATTAACCGAAAAAACAAATGTTGGACACCCAATGCACTCAACTGTCGCAGTTTTAATTACGTAGTGGAGGGGGAGGGACTATCAGACTCTGATGTTGAATGACAGAATAACCTTATAAAGTTGTGCAGAGTGCATAGTATAGTAGTTCTCTCAACCAACTTCTTTCTCTCAGGTGAGGTAAAGATGAATTATCTGTCCAAGCCCTATGTGGCCGTGGTAACCACCTATCAGATGGCCGTGCTGCTGGCGTTCAATAACGGCGAGACTGTGAGCTACAAAGAACTGCAGGACAGCACGCAGATGAACGAGAAGGAGCTCCAGAAGACTATTAAATCTCTGCTGGACGTCAAGATGATCAGCCATGACTCTCAGAAAGTAAGTCTGGGAGCAGCGCAGTCACAGGTGCTCATCCAACCAGATTTTTTTGTTTGTTTGTTTATTTGATTGCTGGATTTATAAAGTGCCCCTATTATGCTATTTTAAAAGCTCCTAATTTTGTTTTGGAGTCTCCTACTATAGGTTTACATGCATCTATGCATCCTTTTAATTTTTCTACATTGCAGCATCAGCTCTTTTCTCACAGTGTCTGAAACAGTTCGATAAAGGATCCGATCTCTCTAAACTTCTTCTTTCTGAGAGCCTGCTCTGCTCTGATTGGTCAGATGGCCCAGACTGTTGTTGATTGGTCTACTCGCTCTGATTGGTCAGATTGCCCAGTCTGTTGTGATTGGTCGACCGCTTAGGGCGTGTGTTGAAAACCAAATGCCCATTACCATACAGGGCTCCAGACTGCGACCAAATGGTTGCATTTTGCGACCTTTTTTCCTGCTGGTGCGACTAAATTTTGTTAGAGGTCGCACTGGTGCGACCACCACGTTGCCCAACTGATGAGAGCTGCCATTTCTGTTGCACATAATGCATATGAGAAACATCAAACGAAACAAAAGCAGAACGAAACTGCGCTACTCGTTTGAGCTGCATATCGCGGACCGTTTATCAGCTCGGACAAAAATAAACAGCGCAACCTATGAGTGCAACACAGCGCAAGCTAGGTTCTCGCGCACCGATCTAAATCATGCGTCATTATTACTACAGAGCGCTGGGAGATCCAATTAAAAAAGCGTTGAATTCGCTGCAATTATCAAATTTTCGATAGCATGAAAAAGCGTTGAATTCGCCGCAATTATCAAATTTTCGATAGCATGTGAAGACAGCATTAATAACATGGCAGCGAAATTTAGTGGGACGCATTTAAATTCAGCGAAGTATTCTCTGTTATAAACTACAGGTATCAGATCAAACAGCGCTGACGTGAAAACCAGGAGAAATATTGTGCCAAGAATGAACAAGTTATATAACCATGGTCGCAGAAATAGTCCAATGTTTTTACTTTATTCATTTCAGGGTTCATGCAAACTTTTGGGAGTGAAATTCAAGCACATTTCAAGGAATTTTAAAGTGCTTCACACTTTTCCCAGCACTTCAAATCTCTAAATATGATCCAATTTTAATGTTATTTTTAATGTGATGATTAGTAAAACTAAAAGTTTAAAGATGAAGGAACACTTCATGGCAAACAAACTTTCATTTAAAAAGACATGAAATTACCAGTATGACCAGTAGATGGCAGCAGAGGAGCACTTATTGGCTTATTAGCCATTTCCACTCCCTAATATATGGGGAAAAGTAGGAAAAGTCACAAAGTCTCATGAAAAACAAAAACTTTTCTTCAAATTGTGACTAAATTACACAGAAAGCAAATAAAGAGCGCTCATTTTATAATCACTGAAGCTGTTAGTCAGTTCAGTACATTTAATAAGAGTAGAATATTTACATTTTTCCCTATAAAAATTAGGTTTTTGCATGTTACTGTTGTCAATAAAGTTAATTTTATCTACATCTTAATTCAAGCTCAGTGCTTTACCGTCACATTTACGATAAATAAACGTGTAATATTGTTAGTAACTGCACTTATTAATGCAAAACAATAGTAATATGATTAAATTACCTTTATGATTAAACCCCCATCGACCGCCCAGTGCCACCAAATCAGGTGCTGGTGCCACCTTTTGTAGATCTTAGTGATCACAGATCTTAGATCACTGCTCTCAAATGTTAGTCTGGAGCCCTGCCATATCTGAATTTCAGCTCCGGATCTCCCTCAAATCTTGATACACAGTAATACGAACAGTAACGATGGCGTCGGTTTTATCGCATCAGTTCAAGCGCGAGTCCTCATCCTTTGGAAGTGCGTTAAAGTGGATTTGCTTTGGCATCTGAAAACAGCGTCTTCTCGACATGAACAACACAAACCAAACTCTTCCAGTCTCTGCTACAACTACAAAGTTTGAGGGCAAGGCAGAGGAGACCATGAAGACCATAGGCTGGCATTATGCAAATTTGTTACAAACCTATGTAGGTTCGAGCGGGAAGTAAGACTGGATGTCTCTGAAATGCCTGGAAAAATAACTACATTTTTCCTGCACTTTGATCTTTGTAACTTTGCAGACCTTTTACATTCACAAACAGCTGTATTACACACTGCATGAAAGGTAATATCCCAAAAAAGCATAACAGGGGCACTTTAATCAAACTGTTAACTGATTGATTATACATAAACTTCCACTTTCTCTTTTCCTTCAGGAGGAAATTGAGGCCGAATCCACTTTTTCCCTAATTATGAGTTTCACCAGTAAAAGAACAAAGTTCAAGATCACAACATCAATGCAGAAGGACACACCACAGGTACCGTGTCTCATTTTGAGCAGATGTCATCGATCATTCTCGTTATATATCTAGTCGTATAAACCCTGTATTGTCCTCTGTGTGTGGCAGGAACTGGAACAGACGAGGAGTGCCGTGGATGAAGACAGGAAAATGTATTTACAGGCTGCTATAGTGAGGATTATGAAAGCCAGGAAAGTCTTGAGACACAACGCCCTCATACAGGAGGTGAGATGACATTCTCGTCTGCTAAAACTTGAATGTTCCAGTGTATAATCCTCACTTGTGACATCAGACACCAATATGAAATGAAAGGAAGCGTTGAAGGTGTGCGGTATACAGTAGTGTGGAACCTGATGCAGATGTCAGACTGTAAATGCAGATAAGATCACTGTGAAATGTCAGGAATGGGAGACTTTGTTATAGACTGCTGTCAGAACATGTCTGAAGAGCAGATAGTCCGCCAACATAGGCTGTTACACAAGAAAACTGTAATATATACTGATTTTATTGCACATGCGCGCACACACACAAACACACACATTTGACACTAAACTTGCACTGTTTGTTTCCCATATCCATAGACAAGCTGTACATTGTTTGTCTCTTTTAAACAGTGAATAAATAGGGAATGGTATAATACATCATAACCTGTTTGCATTGAACATGGGTGAATCAGTAACGGGTTTTTTTTTTTTTTTTTTTTTTTTTTACAAATAAGAGCCTATGTCATATTTCACCTTAAAATCAAATGAAAAAGTATTTTTCATAAAGAAAATGAAGCCCGTTTTAGGACCAGTAAGATCTGTTTATTTTCATGGCAATTGAGCACATTTCCCCCCCAAATTCTCATTCTTGCAGAGTACAGAAAAACATCTTGTATGGGCAGATTTGATCATAATTAGCATAAATTAAATTTAGTAATGCAAAAACTACCATGATGTTTACTAGAGCTGCATTATTAATCGTTAAAAGATTGCAATCTCGATTCAAACACCCACGCAATCTTATTCCTAAATGACAACGATTCGCCTGTGTCTATTAAACCTTTGACAAAATCACACCAGAACAGTTAAATATGTGTTTGCGCTGCACTGAGCCAGATAGAGCAGTTAAAGTATAGGTATGAAACATTTCTTTTCAACCACACAGTATCATTATTTCTGTTGCAAATATTAAAATTATCACAGAAGTAATGGGATAAAAGTTTATTGTTCGGATATAAACACTGATGTCTACGGAAGCGATCAAAATAGAGCAAATCACCTTTTGAAAGTAACTTGGTGCCAGGGTTGCCAGGTTTTCACAACAAAACCCACCCAATTGCTACTCGAAACTAGGCCAATCGCGTTTCAGGGAGGTCCCCCGGTAAAAATTGCCTTCCGGGGGGTAAAATCCGCGTATTTGGTGGGGTTCCCCTGGTAAAATTTGCATTCCAGGGGCTAAGTATCATGTTATTTGGGGTCGCTTTAATCCGCGGACATGAGAAACAACCCGCGGAAACAGTGTTAAAGTAGCCCAATTCCACGGAAAAACCGTGGACTTGGCAACACTGCTTGGCACTTCAAATAACGATTGTATTGATTACATCGTTACGCCAGTAGGTGGCGACAAGTAACTGTTAAAAATGTATTTGTCATTGAATCATTCATTCAAGAGATTCATTCAAAAATGACTGAATATTCATGAATGAGTCATTGAATCATTCATTCAACCTGATTTTTAAAAAATAATACATTCAAATTAATAATAAACAGTTTAAATCGACTGCAGCAATTAACATTTTGTCAGAACTTTTGGTTTTGGCTTTTACCATGGCTTCCACAAAAATGTTTAGCAGCAAAAATTGTTTTCAACTAGGATAATAATCAGAAATGTTTCTTGAGCAGCAAATCATCATATTAGAATGATTTCTGAAGGATCGTGTGACAGTAATGATGCTGAAAATACAGCTTTGATCACAGGAATACAATTTTTAATAGCAAAATCCCATACATGGAATACCTTCTTCTTCTGGTTTAATCAGTATTAGCACTGCAGATTGTCAATATCTGCAGCCAATAATGCTGTGGAAGTATAGGGGGTTGTTTATAGTATATAAATATAGTGTTGTTTTTGAAATATGGGGGAACAACTGTTTATTGTAAATGGCAAAGCTGAGCTACAGCTGCTGACATGAACTGCATTCATATTTGATCATATTATGTTTTTGTCCTCATGAACATGAGTTTGAATTCAGTTGTAGTTATGAAATCTGTACTTACCATTTCCAGTTTAATATTCCACATTTTTTATTGTATGTTTCCCATGTGCTCAACTCAATGTATTATTCCAAAAGTGATTTGGTTTGACCAATATTGCTTTTAGTCAAAGCTGTGGTAATGACAAAACATTTACTAACTTATTCAGCTCTTTACTGTTAATGAAAGGAAAAGCGCAGGTCTGAATTAGGAAATAGATTTCAGTTTCTACTCAAGCTCCAGCTATTCCTGCAGTGTAATAATGCAGCTGTCCAGTGTTTGTGTGCTTGAGCATCAAACACAAACACATCTTCAGCCAGAAAACAGCTCCTAACAATGGCAGCGCTCAACCTTCCATTGCTTTATTAAATAACAATTTATCCTGTTGTCCAGCATCTAGAAATGCTTACATTTATTTATTCATTGTGCTACATATGGCTAGCTGCACATATCAAGGACACAGTGAGGCTTTGCCTTGCTTTTTTTTTATCTTAGGAAATATGGATTTCAATAAAGTCTCCAACTTTAATCGGTTCACAGGCTTTGCTAAAAGAGATCAAATCCTCAGTTTCTGGGTCAGTCATGACAAGTTCTCAAGAACATTCTTGTAACCAGAGATAAGTTTATAATCAGACTTTGAAAGAACACATATCAGAATATACATATGAATGTAAGGATATGTTCAGATTAAGAACATTAACATACTGCAAACTGTAGAAATGTAGAATTTTCCACATGTATTTCTATATTTATTGTTTTTATTTTAGCTTTATTTTAATTTACAGAAATGTTTTAGTTTTAGTTAAAGATAATAACCCTGAATTAAAGTGTACACAATGTGACATTATTACTGATTTATTTTAATCATGCAATTAATCACATTTTTTCAGTATTAATGGCATCATCATATATTGTATGTTCAAATCACTGTCATCAAGTAATCTTAATTCTGCATTTATGTTGTGTTTCGCTGTTACTACATTACTACTACTTTTTTTGTCATGTCTGGAACACTGTATTGACCAATCAGCATCCAGCACTGGAACTGTCCATTTTATAATGTGCATTTTGGTACATGTAGAAATTTTGAATATTTGCACACCGTATGTACATACTATATACTATGGAATCTTGTTTCCACCATAAAAAAAAAAAAGGTAATTGCGACTTTCTCACATTTCTGACTTTTTTTCTCACAGTTGCGAGGTTATAACTCACAGTTCTGACTTTTTCTCAGAACTGTGAGATATAAAGTCAGAATTCCGTGATATAAAGTTAGAATATAAGACTGCAGTTGCGAGTTTGTCATGCAATTCTGACTTTATAAGACGCAATTGCGAGTTTATATCTCGCAATTCTGAGAAAAAAAGTCAGAATTGTGAGATATAAAGTTAGAATTGCGTCTTTATATCACACAATTCTGACTTTATAACTCGCAATTCTGACTTTATATCTCACAATTTTGACTTTATATCACACAATTCTGACTTTATATCACACAGTTCTGACTTTATAACTCGCAATTCTGACTTTATATCACACAATTCTGACTTTATATCACACAGTTCTGACTTTATAACTCGCAATTCTGACTTTATATCACACAATTCTGACTTTATAATACGCAATTTTGACTTTATATCACGCAATTCTGACTTTATAACTCGCAATTCTGACTTTATATCTCACAATTCTGACTTTATATCACACAATTCTGACTTTATAATACGCAATTTTGACTTTATATCACACAATTCTGACTTTATAACTCGCAATTCTGACTTTATATCTCACAATTCTGACTTTATAAGATGCAATTCTGACTTTATATCTCACAATTCTGACTTTATAAGACGCAATTGCGAGTTTATATCTCGCAATTCTGAGAAAAAAAGTCAGAATTGTGAGATATAAAGTTAGAATTGCGTCTTTATATCACACAATTCTGACTTTATAACTCGCAATTCTGACTTTATATCTCACAATTTTGACTTTATATCACACAATTCTGACTTTATATCACACAGTTCTGACTTTATAACTCGCAATTCTGACTTTATATCACACAATTCTGACTTTATAACTCGCAATTCTGACTTTATATCTCACAATTCTGACTTTATATCACACAATTCTGACTTTATAATACGCAATTTTGACTTTATATCACACAATTCTGACTTTATAACTCGCAATTCTGACTTTATATCTCACAATTCTGACTTTATATCACACAATTCTGACTTTATAACTCGCAATTCTGACTTTATATCACACAATTCTGACTTTATAACTCGCAATTCTGACTTTATATCTCACAATTCTGACTTTATAAGATGCAATTCTGACTTTATATCTCACAATTCTGACTTTATAAGACGCTATTGTGAGTTTATATCTTGCAATTCTGAGAAAAGAGGTCAGAATTGCGAGATAAAAAGTCGCAATTGCATTTTTAATTTTTTTATTTAGTTACGGAAACAAGCTTCCATAATATACTGCATGTAAATGTTGTGCTATTGCAAATATAAGCAGCCTAATTTTGTTTGTGTGTGTTTATTCTTTCAGGTAATCAACCAATCCAAAGCGAGATTCAGCCCGAGTATCAGCATGATCAAGAAGTGCATTGAGGTTCTTATCGACAAGCAGTACATCGAGCGAAGCCAGAGCTCTGCGGATGAATACAGCTATGTCGCATAAAACCATATTAATTTAATGAAAGAAAATAAACGCCGTAAAGCGTGAACAGTAAACATGTCTTTTATTTTCGGCTCTGGCTGGCTCCGGCACTCAACCATCGGATTGAATCGGGACTCTGTGCCTCCAACTTTGTTAAAAAAGGGCCTCCGAGTAGCTGGACAGTCATCAAAAGCACCCTGTCTCTCCACACCCCCTCCCCTCCTCCTTCTGATTTTATGCTGTTTACATCACCAGTGCCACGCCCAGTGCGTCTACGAGAAAAGAAGAATGCCTATAGCTACTCGAGTGTAAAAGGATAATACATTTTTAGACGTAATCGTACAAGAGAAAGCGAGCAAATGAAATGCATCACATAGAGCAAAACGAGTGAAATGTTTGAGAAACAGCCGAAAAACAACCACGCTTTCTTTTCTCACGTTGCAGTTGTTGTGTGTATTCTTTTTTAATGTATCAAAGTAAAAGAAATATTGTAATAAAACCGGTATACTGATAATTGCATTTACTTTCAAAATATTAAAAAACAGATATGAGGTGACAAACATGATTCTGCTGCTTGTCAAATAAACAAATAAAAACAAACTTTTTCGTAAATGTTTTAAGAAGAATGACTTCATCAGTAATTTATTAAAGGTGAATTTTTAGCATCTTTCTAATGGTGTGTTCAAGTCTTGGACTGCGTCTGAAATCACATACTCTGAGTAGGTACTTATTTTGAATAAGGAATTACTTAGCGAAAGATAAAAATATAAAATAGTATGTGTTGTTGCGTCCTAAATTACACACTATGCACTATGTACTCAACCTTATAAAATTCATGCACTACACGGTTATTTTGTCATTCATCATTAGAGTCTTAAGCCCCTCCCCCTCCACTATGTAATTAAAGCTGCAACAGTTGAGTACATGAAGTGTTCAACATTCCACATTTCATTTTTTCGGTTAATTAAGTGCGTCATCCAGGTATTTAAAGTGCACTTTTTCTTTTTGACACATATCTGTGTGGATGAAGCATTACACAAATGTTACCTTTAAAAGTTAAAGGGATAGTTCACCCAAAAATGAAAATTATCCCATGATTTACTCACCCTCAAGCCATCCTAGGTGTATATGACTCTCTTCTTTCAGACGAACACAATCAGAGATATATTTAAAAATATCCTTGGTCCTCCAAGGTTTATAATGTTTGTGAAAGGGGGGCCAGATTTTGAAGCAAAAAAAAAAAAAAAATGCATCCATCCATCATAAAAGTAATCCATGACTCCAGGGGGTTAATAAAGGCCTTTTGAAGTGAAGGGATGCGTTTTTGTAAGAAAAATATCCGTATTTAAAACTTTATAAATTCAAATAACTAGCTTCCGGCGGACGACCGTAAGTCGATTTGGACGGAAGAGCAACCTTTGACCCCACGCAATTACAACGTGGAGGCGCAGAGGATAGAGCAAAACAAAACACCGGTCATGAATTAGAATTCTAAAATGACAAATTTTAAAGAGAAATGTCGGAGGATTTTGATCTAAGAGTAGAGGAGCTTGAGTTTGTTGCCCAGCCATATTTGTTTGAACCGCAAGAGACATCTAAGCTTACGCTACTCCTACATCCTGCGTCATAGGATTATTCATTTGGCGCAAGCCGACTTGCGCAGTATGCGTACGGTCGTCCGCCGGAAGCTAGTTATTTTAGATTATAAAGTTTTAAATATGGATATTTTTCTTACAAAAATGCATCCCTCCGCTTCAGAATGCCTTTATTAAGCCCCTGGAGCCATATGGATTACTTTGATTATGGATGGATGCTTTTTTTTTTATATATATATATATATATATAAACGTGGCCCCCCATTCACAACCATTATAAACCTTGGAGGAGCAAGGATATTTTTAAATATGTCTCTGATTGTGTTCGTCTGAAAGAAGATAGTCAAATACACTTAGGATGGCTTGGGGGTGAGTAAATCATGGGATAATATTTTAAACTAACCCTTTAAGTTGATTTATTCCACAACCAAAAGTCAATAAAAATAGAGTGCTGCAGGGATTACATATTTTTGTAGGCCAAAACCCAGAAACAAATTCGCATTTAAGCCCTTCCGGTTCCACCATCCTGAAGTTTTTTTGTTTTGTTTTTTGAATGGGCTTTTGGTTAAATGCCTGAAATAAGATCTGTGGTACCACCAGCTCAAGATATTTTCATGATTTATTCTACAACATTCAGTAATACCCTCTTGTGATATTTTTAAAGCTTTTACTTGTCTTGAAAAAGGCAGTTGCTTACAAGTGCCTAAATGTGACTACAGAGGTTGTCGGGGATATTAGGGCATTTTCACACCTGTTTTGAAACCTGGTGCGAACCTGGTTCAGTTCGTTTAGGCATATATGAACATGGCAATCGTGCTTGGATCTGCACCAAAACAGTCGCTCCAAGATCGCCTGAACATAGTGGTCTCGGCCCAAAAGAAAATAATCTCTGGAGTGGTTCGGTTGAGATGAGAAAGCAATCCGACCCCTTGTGAAATTGACCTGAACCATGAAGAAAAAGCAACATTGTAACAAATTAAGTCCTTGTTTCGGTACAAAGCAAAAGATCTCCAGGTCTGTAAATGTCATCATGTCTAACAATTAAACTCATCTACTCAGTAGTAACTTTTTCAGCCTCATTTTATCACGCTCTTGCAGCTATCTATTTTAAACTTTCAGGGAAAATGTTTTTTTAAATTAACACTGAAAAGGGTTGTCAGAAGCTTAATGTTGGTGACATTAGAGTCATGTGACTGTGGTGTAATTAATTTATAGCAAACGTTTACATTTTCTGGCGACTGTATTTATGCTTTGAAATTCATAAAAGTTGTGTAAATTTCTGAACATTATCATGATGATCCAAACATGCAAGAATCATAAACTTTTGTTGATCACAGTGTTTTATTTTCCACAAAAATCCAAAAGCCAGTGGAAAAATCAAATTGGCTATTTGTCAAGGGAATCATTAGTTTCTCACGTTTTGGCCCTGATGGCCTTCCATAATATGGAAGGCCATGTCGTAATTACCGTAAATAAGAGATGACAACACGTGACACTGTACTTGGAGCTGTTCACATCCTCAGATTTGGACTTATATGTTTCTTTTGCGCTATTAATTCCAAAATAAATCTGCAGTGGTCACGTGGTACAGCTGTCACATGGTACAAACCGTAGCTCTCAGAAAATTATGAGCCTAAAGTTGTGATTACAAGTTCTACGATCACACGAATGCTTTTTACAATTCAGAATAGTTACTGTAAATATGACAAGACGTACCATAAAGTGAGTAGGATTCTGCCAGTCATGTGATGCCAAACATGGTGGCAACCATGAGATGGCGTCCCGCTCCATGTGGAATAAAACAACTTTTATTAGGCTGCTTAAATGAACTGAGTGTGTTTATCTCATGTGAGTATACGTCACTCACTTATATGGACAAAATGACTAGGTGCACCCTTAAGACTCGACTGCAGAGAGAGCTGAAGAACGGCAGATTCTCTGTGCATTATTGGGACTCTTTGAAAGCAAATCTCACTCAGCAGAAACCTATTCACTTTCAGCTCCTTCGAACTGAGGATTCAGCCCTAATGAGACCCATATGGAGAAGCCTGACCAAATCAACATGTCTACAATATGTGTGTCATCAGCAAAACATTTCTGTACAATATACATCATCTTACGTAAGCCTGACATTTTGCAGATTCACAGATGTCAAGTCACTGGATGCTACAGAAAGTAATAAATCTTCATTACAACAGCAGACACTTCAGGACAAAGCCTCTCCTTCTACCACAAGGGGGCGTTATGCATTATAAAAAGCAGAAATAATACAAGTTTTTTTAAAAGATAAAAAGGAACCTGTTTTTTAACTTATTTTTGTTAAAAAAAAATTGTCTTGACATGTTCTAAAGACAAATGGACCATGAAAGGCATGATATCTGTCTTGTAAACAAGCGCTGTGTATCTGTCCAATGTCTTCATTGGAAAGGAAAGAAATAAACCTCTGTGTTTTTGCTAAATGTGGATGCATGTAAGGCAGTTTTACATTTATGTCTTATTAAAAGATTTCATGAGAATGAAAATCTAATGAATAAGTGCTGCAAGTTTCTGCTATGAAAAGTGGCAAAAGTTGTCAAATATCTCTGTTGGAAAAATAATGTCATACAAACTTAAGCTGTTTTTTGGATTATGATAGCTGTTTTTTTACTGGCTCAAGGAGGTCTAGCTTGATCAAGACCAGTTGGAAGTACAACAGATTAATCATCTAGGCCAGCTTGGACTAGCTAATGATCATAAATGACTGGCATGGTCAAGCTAGTGACCACATAAACTCAGCGACATCAGACGGATAATCTCAACTACAATCAGACAGGAAATGTCCAGGCTACATGATAAACTAAAGTGGGATGTAGACTACTGATTTACTTTTAGATGTTAAACCTTTGTCCACTATGATGTCAGGCAAATTGACAAAATTATTATTATTTTTTAAATGATGTCCCATTTTTGCCCTACTGATAAACCACTGGAATAAAGCACAAACTAGTAACAAAAATAAGTAGTAGAACACTCTTAAAAATAAAGGTTCTTTATTGGCATCTTTGGTTCCATTAAGAATCTTAAGCCCGGAACACACCAAGCCGACGCCGACGAACTAGTGGCAACGAAAGCAGACTGCGGGGTTGGCTCATGTCGGCAGCGTCTGGGTCCAAAGTTGCCCTGACTCACCAAACCGACGCTCGACACCCGACGGCCAAGTAGCACATCCGTTCTGCGCCTGCGTAAGATGAAATGCCTTTCCGTACCAGCAGGTGGCAGTAGCTGAACAGCCAATCAGAATGATCAGATGGCCCGACTGACCGACGAGCTCCGACGCTGATTCAACATGTCAAATTGGCCGGAAAAAAGCCGATGAGGACCAGCTTCAGCCGATGGTGTGGAACACACTGAGAAAACTTAGTCGGCCAATGAACAAAAACTGCCCGACGGCTGACCGTCGGCTTGGTGTGTTCCGGGCTTTAAAGGCATAGTTCACCCAAAAATGAAAATTCTGTCAATAATTATTTTGTTCCAAACCTCATTCCGTTCATCCTCAGAGCACAAATGAAGATCTTTTTGATGAAATCTGAGAGCTTTCTGTCCCTCCATTGACAGTCTACGCAACTACAACTTTCAAGCCCCAGAAAGGTAGTAAAGACATCATTAAAGTAATCCATGTGACTCCAGTGCTTTAACCTCAATTTTATGAAGTGACGCGAGTGCTTTGTTTGCGCAAAAAACATAATTTACCACTTTATTTACAAAATATTCATCTCCAGAGCACGTTAACTAGAGCGCCACGACGCATGATGTTGTGTTGATGCAAGAGCAGACGTGTGAACATATTGGAGATTCATATTTTGTAAATAAAATGATAAATTATGGGGGGTTTTTTTGTGCAAACAAAGCACTCGCTTCGCTTCATAAAAGATTCATACCACTTTTAAGCCCCAGAAAGGTAGTAAAGACATCATTAAAGTAATCCATGTGACTCCAGTGGCTTAACCTCAGTTTTATGAAGTGATGCGAGTGCTTTGTTTGCACTAAAAAACAAACAAAACAAACCATAATTTACACTTTATTTACTAAATATTAATCTCTGACACACGTTCATGCTTCATAAAATTGAGGTTAAACCACTGGAGTCGCATGGAGTACTTTAATGATGTCTTTACTACCTTTCTGGGGCTTGAAAGTGGTAGTTGCATCTACTGTCAATGGAGAGACAGAAAACTCTCAGATTTCATCAAAAAGATCTTCATTTGTGTTTCAAAGATGAACGAAAGGTTTGGAATGACATGAGGGTGATTAATTATAGCCTAATGACAGAATTTTCATTTTTTGGTGAACAAACCCTAAACCTTTCCATTCTACAAAATATTCTTTACAGTGAACAAAAGGCTCTTTAGATTATTAAAAAGTTCTTCACACTAAGAAAAAAAATGTTATTTTAAGAACTGATCACTGAAAGGTTCTTTGGGGAAACAAAAATGGGATCACTGTGAAAAAACCTTTCTTTTTAAGAGTGTAGCCAATCTCTTGAATGATTGAATTCAGCCCAAACTGGTAAGCATTAGTATCTAATGAATACTAGTAACTACTGGAACAGCCGACTAGTTATCATTAACCTGAAACAGATACTCGTGTAGATACATATTGAAAGGGCTATGAGTCAGTGTGAGTCGCAGAGAGCTGAAGAAGAGAGTGTGTGTGTGTGTGAAGCCCAACCCACGGACACTTCGCCCGCGATTGACACACGCCGAGACGAGCACAGACGCCGAACAGGTGGTCCAATCCCACCTGAGGAGCACAACATGAGGATTTATCCTGCTTTTTGCCTGTATGGATACAATGTTGCCGTCGCTTACTGATTTTTCCTGAAGAGTTCAACACTTCACGCGCTTCCCTGTGGAGTCTCTGGGAATATCGGGCGAATATGAAAGTGACAGTATGTTTTGGAAGGACCCGGGTGGTCGTTCCCTGTGGGGATGGGAATATCAAAATACACAGTCTTATTCAGCAAGCGACAATGAGATATAAAAAAGCCATAGCTAAGGTAAGTCGAGTGTTTTTGAAAAAAATACCTGGTCAACTCAACTGCTGCTCTCAACATGGCGCTTTTTCTGGAGAAAGAAAGAAGGAAAGAAAGAAAGAGGAATACATAGGTCGTCGGTAGCTATTCCCGAACAGTCCGATTAAGGTGTTTGTTTGTAGATTTGTGATTGTTGCGTCACATTGGGTTGTTTGTTCATATTGTTGCAACTTCAGCGCGCGCTTGTGCGTTCCCGATCAAAACTCCTTCCAACAGGACATGTCGGCTGTTATAACGCTCATTTGTTACAGTAAGATGCATTACAGTGTTCCCAAGTAAACAGGGAGTGTAGGAAGAACTTTAGAGGCACGGATGGAGGGCAAGGACTGGAAACTTCCCTGGAAATCAGCTCAGGCTGAAGCCTGGATCCACACATGTAGCCTACGCAATGTTAATATGACACATAATTTGACTGTTTACACTTAAACATTCATGATGAATGGTGCTTTCTATACCTTTATTAGTTCTACCGTTTAAAATTATAATAGGTTGTGTGGCTTAGCGGTTAATGGTTATGGATAGGTTTTAAGCCTTTCAAAGGGTTGATTGACAGGAATCCGATGCTCATGAAAAACCTGGAAATATAAGCACATAAATCTTATAGATTCTTGTTGGAAAATCCAACTCTGTACCTGCATGGTCCAAGGTGGTCACCAGCTGGTTGGTGAGTTACTAAAAAACCCCACCCTGACCACCTTAAGCTGGTAAAAACAGTGGTTAACTGGTTTGTTGGAGGTCTAAGATGGTTTCTAGCTGATCATTAGCCAATACACTAGCTAACAAAAAAAATTTTTTAAAAACATTTTGCTAACGTTCTTAATAAGTTATAAAAATGTTATTTCTAAATCTCTTAACGTTCAAAACATCCAGTTTTTAAAATGTTTTTCTTGGTTATGCAAATTTTATAATTTTGCAAACATGGGAACGCTACTTTTGAATGTTCTCTAAATGTTCTGAAACAAGAAGCAAGTAATAAATGTTTAAAAATGTTAAACGAACATCTGTCAAATGTTTCTGAAAAAAATTATATGATCCAACGAGAATGTTATTAAAGACCAGATAACTTTAAACGAACATTCTAATAATGTTACTGGAAGAACGTTTGTTAATAACTTTGAGAGAACCTTGAATGTTAGCCAAAATTCTGAGAACATTTCTTGTTGGGTGGGAACCATGTTTCGGAACTCGGGTTCTAAAGTTACACTCTATTTTACTGCAAGGTAGAGCTTGTTTAGAGTAAAACTTACTTGCAAACCACAGCGGTGTTCAATTTATGAGCAGATTGTTGGTTTTTCCCCCAATAAAGTGTTCAAATTCACAAAACTGTGAAACTGTTTCTGATGAAAACAATTTTCAATTCTTATTTTATAAATGGAAAGGTTCATTGGTCAAAACTCTATAGATAGCCATTGAACATTTAGACAAAAAACTTGAACAGTTAACAGATGTTTTCTCATTGGTGGTCATAAATCTGAAGGCAAACTCTTTGCCACTAAGAGAGCTGGCAGCTGTGCACTGGTTGTAGTATGAATATGAAGTCACGTGTTGATTTTGAATTCCTAAACTGCACAAATTAACTTCCAGATCAGCTTTCTGTACTCCACTTGATTCATGATTTGGAGTAAGAACTTAAATACATTGTTGATCTTGGCTCAAGCATTGTACATGCTTGTGAGCAGAAAGATTTATCCTCCTCATTGTGTAGTTATCGAAAAGCTTTGAGAAACCAGTAGAGTTGCAGAACTTACAGAGGATAAAATATACACAATTTGTGAGAGTGGGTAGTGTTTGACAAAGCCAAATGTTTGAATGCATCAAAGTATCTTGTATGTGTTCCAGCTCAGTGTCAACGGGTCTAGCTGTTTAATTATTAATAAGTTGATTTTTGTCAGTAGTTGTGTAGATACTGCAGCTACAGGCTGTATTGGTGTTGTAAAGGGGCATTATTAGGTTCCTGCGTGTCTTGAGTTGGCATCAGTGTTATTATTCCTGCCCAGATCTCAACAATCTGCTGTTAACATTGGCGTCACGTCTAAGCACTTCTGTTCTACAGGCCTTGAATAGTTTGGTGAACCAACGCTGATATTGCCAGGTTTTCTCTTTTACAGAGCTTTTCTTTAATATGGAAAATTATTTGAGTTTGCTCTTTGCATCTTTGCGAATAGATTGGCTGGACTGTTTTTTTTTTTTTTTTGCGTGACAAAAGTTTAAGATGTTTAAAACGTCTTAAGGACTGTAGGTTGAATGTATGTGTATATGTTAAAAGTGATTTTTTTTCCAGTGTTAAAATACATTTTCTATCCAAACTTAACAAGAGACTTTTAAAAGCAAGTCATTCATAGGTTGATTTCCCTGAAAAGTGTAAACACTGTGCATTTTCTGTTTGTTTAAAGTGATAGTTCACCCAAAAATGAAAATTCTGTCATTAATTACTCACCCTCATGTCTTTCCAAACCCGTAAGACCTTTGTTCATCTTTATTTTTAATGAAATCTGAGCTTTCTGTCCCTCCATTGACAGCCTACGCAACTACCATTTTCAAGCCCCAGAAAGGTAGTAAAGACATCATTAAAATAATCCATGTGACTTCAGTGGTTTAACCTAATTTTTATGAATCATGAACATGTGTCGGAGATTAATATTTAGAAAATAAAGTGTAAATTATGGGTTTTTTTTGCGCAAACAAAGCACTCGCGTCACTTCATAAAACTAAGGTTAAGCCACTGGAGTCACATGGATTACTTTAATGATGTCTTTACTACCTTTCTGGGGCTTGAAAGTGGTAGTTGCATAGGCTGTCAATGGAGGGACAGAAAGCTCTCAGAATTCATCAAAAATATCTTCATTTGTGTTCAGAAGAAGATGAACGAAAGTCCTATAGGTTTAGATCGACATGAGGGTAATTAATAACAGAATTTTCATTTTTTGGTGAACTGTCCCTTTAAGAATCCGACCAGTCTAATATAGCAACAGCTCATCCAATGGTTCAGGGTGGGGCTAAATGTTTGGCTGACCAATGGCTGATTAGAAAAGTGTTTGGGAAACCTGTTTCATAAACATTTACCATTTATGGGGTGTCAAGTGCAACCAGACTAATTTTGTGGACTGAATGAATTACATGATATGAAATTCAGTAAATTAAATGCTTATGTTCTTCACAGATTGTGCATTTTGTGAATGAAATGCATTAATGACATGCTGAATCATGAAAAACTTTGGATTAAATGTGTTTTATGATGCAGACAACCCCTTCCGTGAATGTTTTGTTCATTCCATTGTGGACAAAATGCATTTTTGTGACAAGCTAGGTGCATTTTGTTCACAAATTAGTTTTCAGTTGTTCACAAAATGAAAGGTACATTCACCCTTACATTCACAAAATGGATGTAAATTTTAATACACAAAATTAGTTTTAAGTTTGGAATTTGGTGCATGACGTGACTTTAGTGCTGAGGACGGCATGCAACTGTGCTACTCTCTAATTGCATTTTGTCAGTAAATACTGCATTTTGTAATGCAATATTCTTTCAATCCACAACATTAGTCCAGTTACGCTTGCCACCCTATACAGTTCAGTGATGCTGGTGGTGCAGAAATCTCCACAAATCCGTGCGGTAAAACTGAAGCAAGACTATATTTTGCAGGCAGGTAAGTCTAGAGAAACCTCACTCTTACAGCAAAGTATGAAACTTAAGCTCCATCACCTTGAAGAGACCTCACCTTGAAACACAACACTCAACGAAGAGCATGCTTCCCGAGTCGTTCCCTTTGCATTCTCTTTCTTTTCATAAACGGGGTGTCCTTGCAGACGGCAAAGACTTGGATACATACATGGCACACACCCATGCTTGTATGGCTTAGCAGGCACACCCTGTAGCTCTGCCTCAGCAGAATGGCGGCGGCGGGCTATTGATCCAAGCTGGAGTAGGTTTTCCCAGCGGAGTACTGCATGCTCACTCCAGAGCACACTTCATTCTGAGGACGGCTCTGAGCAGGCAGTCTGGATCAGTGATTTTGCTGCGTAAGCAGGAGTGTGAGAGGGCTGAATTAGCCTGTGATCTATAGGGAGATGTGACTCTGCAGAGAGAACTCAAGCTCTTCATCAATAACCCTAATAAATAGGCTTCTTTTTTCCAAGCTTTTCCTCTTCCATTGCAAGATTGCTGTCTGCAGCCTTTCCAATGACTTTCCTTTGAGTCAATATGAATATACTATAAAGGAGCTGGTTGCAGCCAGGAGTCTGATTGGAGATGAGCCTATTTATTTGTTTGATTGCTGATTTTTGTCTTTTTTTTTTTGCTATTGCAGCAAACACATTTTCTTCTTCCAACCCTAGAATATGTTAATATTCAGTCAGTGAAGTGATGATGTAGGTAAGATTTGGGTGAATCTCCCAGAGTGTGTCAAGAACATGTGAGAGACATTTCAGGAATGAGTTATAAGTAATCTTTGCAGAAACCATTTTTTTTTTCTTTTGTTAAAAGTAACAAATTATAGACGGTACAAAAATGATGTAAATTAGAACTATCCTCAATTAAAATGTTTTATTGCAATTAATCTCATTTTTAGTTGCACATTTAGTTCCTTGTTAAGAAAAAGGAAAGTACATAATAGGCTTTTGTCTAATTATTAGGTACATTTATGACAGATTTCTTGTGATGTTACTCATTTGTAAGATGCTTTGAATAAAAGCATCTGCTAAATTTAAATGTACGTATTAAATTAATTGCATGTATTAACACTTACTTTGATGGCTAGAGTAAAAATACGAACAATTAAAATTTATTTTTGCATTGCATTTAGAATTAGAAATTGTTTGGATTATGTAAATACATATTTTTTGCCTTTTTATTTTTTGAGAAAAAGAGTTTTTGTTGCAATATGGTAAAATTTGCAACATGGGGGATGGAAAAAATTAACAATACACAAAAAAATGCTGGGTTAAAAACAACCCAAGTTGGGTTGAAAATGGACAAACCCAGCGAATGGGTCATTTTAACCCAGCGGTTGGGTTAAATGTTTGCCCAACCTGCTGGGTAGTTTTATTTAACTCAACTATTGTTTAAAAATGACTGTATTGCTTGCTTAAAATGAACCCAAAGTATGTTGGAAATTAACATTTATTAATATGTTTAACAAATAAAAATGTACTAATAAGTTTAATTAATAATAATTAAACAATAAACATTTATTAAATTGCTTATTAATAAATGTTTTCCTTTTGATTATTATTGTTGCCTCTAGTAATTATGTGTCTGATTTTTAATTTCCGACCTGTTTTTGAGTTCATTTTAAGCCATATAGTAATTTAAACAATAGTTAGGTTAAATAAAACTGCCAAGCACGTTGGGTAAACATTTAACCCAACTGCTGGGTTAAAACAACCCAATCCATTTTCAACCCAACTTGGGTTGTTTTTAACCCAGCATTTTTAGAGTGTAATGTCACAGTACAAAAAATCTTTAAGGTACTAAAAAACTATATATTATTTGACCCGAGCACATTCTTGACAGGTTTTCTGGGATTCGCTCATTTTGCACTGCTCTTGTAACTGCCTGCAAAGCTTTAAGAGAAGGAAAAGGCTGAGATGAATAATAAATAGCTCAGAAATTTCTTGGTATGAAACTTACGATATTGCCTGTGAAGCAGAGGTGCCATAGCAAAATAGCTACTCATTGTGACTTGATGTGACTTTTCCGCTCAAGGTTGAATTATTTGTGGTGCTTTGAACTTTGCGAGCCCCTGTTGCTCTCAAATAACGGAAGCACATGCGATGGATCAGACGTCAACCCTGCTGTCACGTCCTGCAGAGTCATACGGCTGTAATTAAGCACAGGTCCACACAAAACCATACATTGTGTTTATGAGACTTGCATACATCTGGATGTCTATTACTGAAAGGGAAATGCAATAATTGCAGATGAACTTTGACCTTCAGATCGGAAATCCATCCATAGAGCCTTCTTTGTAGTGAGGAGCTTACTAGTTTAGGACTTCATACATCCTCTAAAAATGAACTTGGTAAAATGGCTCAGAAAAAGCTCTAGTAGCATTTGACAATTTGCAGATGACATTTGCTTGATATTTTGTGCTTGTTTGTGATGACATTTTTAAGTGCAACTTAAGTGTGCAAATACTTCTTATGGCAACTTTACTCGTTCTGACCTTCTGCAGAAGGTCGCAGAAGCAAACAATTTGGAAATAACGGGAGCTCATTTGCTTGTAGGAACGTGTAGGTAGGAGGTACAGTATGCCTATAAGAGGTGGGGTTTATTATGTTGAATGACTAATAACTGAACTAAAACCTTTGATCTGTTTTCAAGGAGCATATTACATACTCACATAAAGCCATGGCAAATCAGTCTGCGAAATCATGTCAAGGAAGAAGTTTTATATGTGTGTATTGTTACGTAAAACCGAACATGTTGAGGCTAGAAGTCACTTTATAGTGAACTTTTCCTATTTAAGATGGACTGAAATGACAGAAGCCATGATGCTCAGTCCTCTAGCACTGACTTTGTATTATTTTGTACCTGGTATCAAATGTTAATGTGACTGTTTCTATCTTTTCTCATCATTAGATTAGTTAATGTGTGCTGAATTGTATTGGCCTCCACCGTTAGGAGTTTATTTGCTTTCTTTGATTATTATTTTTTCCTTCCATTGGCAGTGTAACATGCTGGAGTTAAGATCAAGGTTCGCCAGCAATTTATAGTAATGGAGGACAAGTAAGGATTTCTAATTGGTTGATGGCAAAATGTAGAGAGATGGGTGACTGATTTGTAATCTAATACTGATACATCTGCACAATATAATTATTGCAAATGAGATGTGCACAAAATTGCAGAAATACAATGTGAATTTTACACAGTTTAATAAAAAAAATTAATTCATATTTCACTACTAAAATCACAAGAGCAAAAGTTGACATGAAATGGAAATCTATTTTCTAAATGCGTGTTATTGATCTCATCTTATTGAACGATCCATTTATATTTCATTTTTGAAACATTTTTGACCTCGTAATTTGTAATCAAAATGTCATAACTTGTGAAACAGCAGACTTTTCTGTGGTGGCGTATGCTGGATTTCTCCAATCATTTAGTTTGCTTAAACTCCACCCCTTTCTTACAGTTAACCGCAAACATGCATTCAGATCTGCTTCCATCTAATCAACAAATGACCGACTGAACTAAGTCCCCGCCCTTATTTTTTTCTCCAATAATCCATTTCACTTGGATGTACGTCGCAATACTATAAGTCAGATCTGTCACTACTTGCATTTCATTGCACTTTAAAGCTAAGGTAGGCAGTTTTGGAGAGGCTAGCAATAGCAAGCTAGCTTTAAAAGCAAAAGATCCCACCCTCCCTTCAAAGCGACTCCAAAGCCACGCTGCCTCCAAAACACATGAACACACACAGCAGAGTCTGCAAAGCGTCACAAGAGATGGCGTTAAATGACCTCATGTCTCAAAGCACATAACATTACAATAATAATGAACATAAACAACTTACAGAGCTCTAGTTGTACCACCTGACTGCTGCAGATTCATTTCAGTGTTGATAGTGAGGAACGTCACTGGTTGCCATCTCTTAATTACGTTACACTGTAAAACTCAAAAAATTCAGAATACTCAAAACATTCGAGGAAACTTATTACCTTAAAACATTTAAGTAAACTAACACATTTTTTAAGTTAGTAGAACTTAAATTTTTTGTGACAAGTGGGGAGGGGCCGAGAGCTGTGGAAGCAGAGCAAGGTCAGTGTGGTGCACAGGTGTCTCTCATTAACAATCACGTCAACGGCATCCCTTCGCTCCCACAGTTCTCAGCCTCGCCCAACTCATCATAATGTTAATTACATAGTTTATTTACATTCAGACCTTGGTTAAATGGTAGATAGCAAATAACACATGCTATTATAACTATCAAAGAGACTGTCATTATATACTTGCATGTGTATAATCAAACAACATACAGTTTATGAGGTCTTAAAAGTCTTGCAGCCCATCCTCAACCTAACCACAGGCTCTACTCTTCACCACAATGGTGATCCTACAAAACTAACTAACATAACAGAACCCCCTGTAAATCCCAACATAACACAACATTAAACACTAACGTATGTCTTCCTATGTTAATCTTGTGCAAAAACACACAAAATAGCACTTCATTTCAACATTTATTTTCCTTATACAGTCTGACGCAAAGCATGCTGGGAATTAAAAATCTGCTGCAACTCAGGCCCTGTCCACACGAACACGGGTATTTTCAAAACCGCAGCTTTTTCTATGCGGTTTGGCCATTCGTCCACACGCAAACGCAGTCAAGCTGTCAAGAGCATGCTGTCAAGAGCATGCCAAACCAACAGGTGGCGATATAACCCTAACCCTAACCTGTTGGTTTGGCACGCTCTCTTGACGGCGCTTCATAGCGTGTTTTTGCGTTTTCATGTGGACGGAGGAAAAACTCTAGGGCTTTTCACACTTGAAATAGTTAACCCTGGGTCATTCTAAACCCCTGGTAAATGGAATCCTGGGTTATCTTTAATGACGTTTTACACTGCTTATACTATACCTGGGGTTTACAGTTAATCCTAGGTGTTCATTACCTACTGTTTCAGACTGGACATTCCTAAACCCTGGGTTAAAGTCCTTATCTGCGTATTTGCGGTGTCCGTGTCACTGACTGGACAAACGCAGCACGTGACCTTTTTATATAAAGGCTCCAGCATTGCGCGTCCTCATATTACACATTCCTGACTGTAATATCAAGTTTTTATCTGAGTGAACTTTTAGAACTATAAAGGTAAGAATGATGGTCTCTTCTTCACTCCAATTGTCACGTTTTTCATCGCCGTTTGACATTTTTACTATCATACGCAGAAACGACTGTTTATACATCGCACAGTGTTTCCGTGATTGCCCAAAGCACGTGAATATAAGGCATGCGATTGGTTGTCAGTTGCTAAGCATCTAGTTGTAACATTCTAACACCGCATTGTTTCACACTGTACATGTTTGGCACCGCAATGCCAAATTAACACCGCAAAAGCGGTGCTAACTCTGCTCCAGAGCAGGGTTTTATAACCCCGGGTAAAAAGTGGTGCTAACCCTGCATCTAAATTACAAGTGTGAAACGCTCCTTTACCTGGGGTTAAAAGCAGTGTTTAGAACGACGATTACCCAGGGTTAAGCGCAGTGTGAAAAGCCCTTCTGTTTATAAAAATACCCGTGTACGTGTGGACTAGGCCTCAATCATTTTAAGTTCAGCACACAAGTTCACACAACTTTTTTTCTGTTCAGTACAATGAACTTTCATTGTTATTTGAGTGAAACTAACTCATTTCATTTAATTAATTTCACTGTTTGGTTTTACAGTGTAGTTACGAGATGGCGAAAAAATTTTTTGCTTCTGAGATTTGCACAGATGAGATGTACATTTTTTATAATATTTTGACCACTTCTATTATTGATTGCACATCAGGATGTGAAGAGAGTTTCAATCAATATAACAGTGTTTATGAAAATCATTGCCTATCCTAGCTGTAACAAAGAAAAAATAGTTTTTTTTCCTTATTAATTTCTTTCTTTTTCTTATGATTTTGGTGTCAGAGATATTTCATGACCGTTTTCCTGAGAATTACCCTCATACACTCTTAAAATTAAAGGTTTTTTATTGGCATTAATGGTTCCATGAAGAACCTTTAACATCTATGGAACCTTTCCATTGCACAAAAGTTTCTTTATAGTGGAAAACTCTTAAGATGACTAAAATGTTCTTTACACTAAAAAAAGGTTATTTTTTTATCTTTTCAGTAAAAGATTCTTTGGGGAACCAAAAATGGTTCTTTTATTGCATCGCTTGGAAAACCCCCATTTGGAACCTTTATTTTTAAGAGTGCAGCCGTCTGTAAATGTGAAGATTTGTGTCGATCCCAGTCTTTCAGCGGTGAGGATGGGTGTGATGTCTGGGAATTAGCGCAGAGAGTTTTGTTAGGTCTTTTGTCGATACAAGCAAACCAGACGGAATTTAGGTCTGTATAAATCCTGAACACTCAAGACATTCAAGGGGAGATTTACTCCCTTTTTGCACCAGATTAACAGAGTTCATTCAAACATGTCATTCATAACTGTAAGTCATAAGTACAGTAGCTTTTGTTGAACTTTTGTTCTCTACTAAAAAAATACGGGTTTGGAACAAAATGAGGATGAGTAAATGATAACAGAATATCATTTTTTGGGTGAACGATCCCTTTAAAGGTCATTGGTAGAAGGAGTGACCTGTTTTATCCAACATTAGCAACCTAATCTATATCTACATTTGCATGTCTGTGCATTTGCATTCATAAGGAGGATGTCAAAGGCTCGTGGTCTGTTTGTTGAGCAGCGTCTCAGCCACTCTGAATTCATTCTCCATGTGGGGTCTGTGGATCTGTTGCACTGGACAGGCGTGACAGACCCCCTGCAGTCTCTGTTTGTCCACCCATTATGCAGGGCCTCATAGTGCCGCCCCTTCTGCGTTCACCCTGTAGCATTATAATGCTCCGAGAGAAACCCACATCACTCATCCCTCCTTCGCATGACACTGTTTCCTCAGCGACCAATTATCACTTTCCGTCTCGCTTTCTGCAGTGACCTTTGACCTTTAGCAACCAAAATAAAGTAAGGGCAAAGTGTAGGTGAACATAACTGAAGGATGTGGGTTTAGCGAGGATAAAGAGTAATGGTAGAGCAGGAATATGGATGGCTGGGTGGTATATTGAATTTTCACAATATATTGTTTTTGTTGGCTGTAATAAAAAAAAAATATATTAAAACAACTTTGGTAACACTTTAGTTTAGGGTCCAATTCTCACTATTAACTAGTTGCTTATTAGCATGCATATTACTAGGATGTTGTCTGTTTATTAGTACATATTAATGCCTTATTCTGCATGACCATATTCTACATCCCATAATCCTACTCAATACCTAAACTTAACAACTACCTTAGTAACTATTAATAAGCAGTAATTAGGAGTTTATTGAGGCAAAAGTCGTATTTAATAGTTAGTTAATAGTGAGAACCGGACCCTAAAGTAAAGTGCGACCAAAACTTTACATTTAAATTAAATGTAAATTAGCCCTGCCATATTTAGAGAGTTTCCTAGGGTTTATATGTCACCATGAAAAATGGACAATTCTTGTTATTTTATGGAATATTGCAGTATTTATTATAAATCATTTATCCGTGCACTTTTTTTTTTTTTTTTAAATTCATGTGCCTTGTAATCTTTAATCAAAATAACTTCCCCTCCCTCTCAAAGCAACTTCTCTTCTCTTCTCTGATGACGAGGGCGGGGCTACCTGTCACTCACATGAGATCCACCAATAGCAAACCACAACCATCCAATCAATTTCCCATGGACAAAATCAAGCCACGCCCTACATTTGTTCTTGTTCCAGAAGCTGTTTCACTTGGATATACGTCACAATAGGGAAGAAAAGACGAGCACAACTTCTGTTTCAATTTATCATTTCAAAACTCAACAGTCGCTGGAATCATTATTCAGAAATCAATGCAACTCTCTGCTTGATGTTTTTCATGTTGAAATGCTTTTGTAAAAGAAAAATAATATTGTTAAATATCTTTAACAATATTATTTGTAATATTATTTGTTTTAGATATTTCTTTTTTATTATATTTATTGTTATATTGTGCATATAATTGAAATTTATTAAATATCATTCTCCCTTTTCTTAATATAAAAGAAAAAAAATATTGTAGAAAACATGGCATTACTTTTTTTTTTTTTTACTTTTTACTTTTTACATTAAATCTACTGGCAAACATAGATCAGAAAAAACTTTAAATGCATAGTATTGTAATATTTAATAAATAAAATATATTTTTACACACAATAAATGGCCAATACAAAACTGTTGAGATATTTTTGAGATCTTAAATATTTAAAAAAGTCTGAAAAATGTAATGTGATAATATTTTATATTTTTAGCTATATTGTCCAGTTCTTAAAGGATTAGTTCACTTCAGAATTAAAATTTCCTGATAATTTACTCACCCCCATGTCATCCAAGATGTTTGTCTTTCTTTCTACGTCACGCGTGACCTTTCCAACGTGATTACGTAATGCGTGGTGCATCACAGAGCAGTGCAAGACGAGCATTTGTGGTTAAAAAGTATATACACTTTTTATTTTTTTTAGAAAATGACTGATCGTTTCGCTAGACAAGACCCTTATTCCTCAGCTGTAGAGCCGTGTAGAGCCCTTTGAAGCTGCAATTTGGACCTTTAACCCGTTGAACCCCAGTGAAGTCCACTATATGGAGAAAAATCCTGGAATGTTTTCCTCAAAAACCTTAATTTCTTTTTGACTGACGAAAGACAGACATAAACATCTTGGATGACATGGGGGTCAGTAAATTATCAGGAAATTTTAATTCTGAAGTGAACTAATCCCTTAATGTAATGGGAAAGGTGGGATACAGTGGGAGTAAACTGAGCAGGTACACCAGAGAATCATAAACTCATAATGAAATGCCATAATCAATGATCAGTGCAAGATTATGATTTGCAGGGGCAAATATGAGCAGAACTACTGTTTACCAGACAATCGCTCGATATCCCCAGGGAAACTTACTGGAAAGCCGCAAGTACAGACAATATCAATGAGACCACAGTGCCTCCGAAGCTTCTGAGAGTAATTATATAACCGAAAGGCATTTTAAATGGCTATGTGTTCATTTCACTACAGAGAAATTATTGACGTGATAGATGTAGTATTGCTTTGCTATCACAGTTCTGTTGCCCCTGCACATGTGAGTGTTTTATAGTCTCTTGAATGAGTTCAGATCTCCCTGAAGTGTTTTTGTGCCAAACTCTTCCTGGAGGAAAGAGGAACGTGCCTGAAACTTTGATGAGCTGATGTTGTTTTTCCTGATGCAGAACAGCACAACAGAATACAGCTGCACTGTTAGCTTGTGTTCTGCACACTTAGTCACGCTATTCTGAAGATTGGATGGCAATCTCAGCTGTCATATTCAATCATGACAGCATGCAAAAATGTGCGGGTTTTTATGAATGACCTTCATGCCATAAACTTGATGTACTACCATACTCATAACAATTTTGCAGTATGCATGCAAACTGTGAGTGCAATGCACATTATCCGTATGCAAGAAATACGCTGATGACCTTAATTGCCATAACGACTATAATTTTTTTTTTTACAAAATTACAACAAAATTTGATTAAAAATGCAAAGTATTCTTTATTTATTTATTTATTTATTTATTTTTTTTTTTGTTGGCCATATAGGTCATAATTATTATTATTATTATTATTATTATTTTTACAAAATTACTACAAAATTGAATTAAAATACAAAGTAACTTTATTTATTTACTTATTTTTTGTTTTTGTTGGCCATAATGTCCATATTTTTTTTTTAACATAACTATATATATATATATATATATATATATATATATATGTGTGTGTGTGTGTGTGTGTGTGTGTGTGTGTGTTTTTTATATATATATATATATATATATATGTGTGTATATATATGTGTGTATATACACACATAAAATAACAAACACACACACGTTAATAATGTTATTATTATATATGAATTATTCATAAATATTCATTATTATTGTCAATTTTTTTTCTTTTTACAAAATTACTAACAATGTATTAAATGCAAAGTAACTTTTATTTATTTTTATTTTGTTATTTTTATTTTTGTTGGCTGTAATGGGCATAATAATAATAATAATAATAATAATAATAATAATAATAATAAATTATTATTATTATTTACAAAATTACAATTCAATTTGTTTGAAAATACAAAATAAAAATAACCTTTATTTTATTTAATTATTTTTTGATTGGCTTTAATGACCTTATTTATTTATTTATTTATTTATTTATTTTGGCCTTATTTATTTATTGTTATATGTGTATGTATATGTATATTTGTGTGTGTTTGAATTATTCATAATATTAATTCATAATTATTCATAAATATTCATAATTATTATTTTCATATTTTTTTTTTTTTTACAAAATTACTAAAAATTTATTAAATACAAAGTAATTTTACTTATTTATTTTTATTTTGTTATTTTTTATTTTTGTTGGCTGTCATGGGCACAATAATAATAATAATAATTATAATAATAATAATAATAATAATAAATAATTATTATTATTCATATTTACAAAATTACACAATTTGTTTAAAAATACTAAATAAAAAGAAGCTTTATTTATTTTTATATTTTATTTAACCTTTTTTTTTGGGTTGGCCTTAATGACATAATGATCTTATTTATTTATTTATTTATTTATTTATTGGCCATAATAGCCATATTTTTTTAAAAAATTTTTTACATAATTTGTTTTACAAAATTACTACAAAATTGAATTTACAAAATACCTTTTTTTTATTGTTTTGTTTTGTTTTTTTATTTATTTATTTTTGTTGTTTTGTTTTTGCATTCATGTGTCCTGTCTTTTGGCAAGAAAAGTGAAGCATCAACCAGATGATGAACTCAGCAGATTAGCCTCTTGATGTTGGTCTGCACATAAGCAGAGATAAAGGATTTAACATGCTGTCACTGTGGCACAGCTGGTTGGATTATATGCGGGATTTGTTTATGGAGATTACTGTTTTAGCTGATGTGTTTTGTACAGGCGTATAATCTTCATCCTATATAATCTCTTTATATTTGATATCTTTTCCAATGCAAATCGGACACATATTTTAACAATAGATCCAACAGATAGACATAATCCTATGACAGTTTTTCAGTTTTGCTTGTTTCATTTTCCAGAAGGGTATTTGAACAAAAATAAAACGGCTTCCTTTAGGAATCTGAAGTAACCTTGAGTTTCTTTTGCGACTCATTTATCACACACAGATGCTGCTCTGATGCTGTTAGTATTGATTCTCTGAGTGTTTGTGTGCGTGGGACACTGAGCGTGCCATTGTTAGAGCGCCACGGCAAACAGAAGTCTATTTAATGAGTAGCGGTGAAAAGCCAAAGTGGCCTTGGTTCAGTGACGGGCGATCAATGGGCGTCACTCTAAAGTAGTTTAAACAAAGTCTGGCTCATTTTGGCGGGAAAAGCAGCCAATGAAGAGACTGCTGCCGCTTTCCTGGAGGGATTTGACTGCTTTGCTTTGTTGGCATAGATAAGCTTAGGTTGGTTAATGATTCTCTTCAAATACACAAAACATTTTACTTTCAGTTACAAAGTTGTCGTTAAACGTAAAGAAGAACTTGTCTTTACTCAGGACCAGAGTGATTTGGATTGGTGATGATTTTTGTCCATTAATGATTCTTGTATGAAGGATGGGAATCATATGGAATATAATGATTCTGGTTCCATTCATGAATCTTTTTGTACTTTTAAATGATCAGCCATTAAATGAACTACATATGATTCACTAAAAAGAGTCTGTTCATCAAAGTCATTAATTCTGGAAATGGACGCAGTGTGTTTTTGATTCATTAAAAAGAATCTGTTCATATTAAAAGATGTTCATTCCGGAATGGAATCAGACGCAGTGTGTTTTTGATTCACTAAAAAGAATCTGTTCATAAATGGCATTCATTCCGGAATCAGACACGGTATGCTTTTTATTCACTAAAAAACTGTTCATCAAAGATATTAATTCAGGATTTTGAAACTGTATGTTTTTGATTCATTAAAAAGAATCTGTTCATGAGAGTCATTCGTTTGGGGATTCGTTAATGTCACTGTAGTAGCCAAAACTGCCCGTCTCTTTCCCATGTCTTTTTCTCTCTCTTTTCTCGTTTCTTCTACATGGGTTCCATAAACAGAGGATGTGTAGATATGTAAATAATGGATTTGAAATGGCCAGGAGCTTATTTTAGTTGTTCAAATAACTTTCACAGCAGCTTGGCATATCTGGGGGCGTGTTTCGTTTCGATACACCGCCTCCTCTGTGCCACGCCCTCCTGCCCGCTGTGGCTCCGCCCACCCAGCGATGACTGTGGTTTTCCTGGTGACTCATCAACAGATGCCATTCATGTGTTTGTTTGACAGCATTTGCCTTTTCACTGTTATCCTGTGGAATGTAAATACGCGACATACTGAGTAACTTAAAAACTCTCCGGGGGTTTAGCATAGCAAAGACATCAACAGATCCCACAATGCAGTGGTGTGCTGGGACTCATTCCTCTGGCAGCCTTTACAAGGCCTCCACACCTTTTGAGTTATAATCCGAACAATCCCTGTACCGTTCATCATAAAACGACTGTTATGGATCCCTATTCTCCATTCTGTACAGTTTTCCACTCTCTTCTCAACCCCCTCAGTTCAACCTCACTGTAGCATTTGATCTTGATTCATTGTTTCCTGTTCCTGCTATACTGAGTGTGAGGGAGGGGTTATTCAAATAAATTATATTTATATAAATAATATTATTAATATATATTATTTGGCCCCAAACTATAGTTGGAATTAAATTTTTTAAAGATTTTAAGTCTCTTATTATTACAATTTCATATAACTGTTTTCTATGTGAATATATTGTAAACTGTAATTTGTTTTTGTGATCAAATCTGAATTTTCAGCATCATTACTCTAGTCTTCGGTGTCACATGATCCTTCAGAAATCATTCTAATATGCTGATTTTCTGCTCAAGAAACATTTATGATTATTGTCAATGTTCAAAACATTTGTGCTGCTTCAGATTTATGTGGAAATGTTTCTTCATGATTCTTTGAATATTTTCATCAAAACATTTTTTTTTTAAAAATATCTTTGTTTTTATAAATCTCTTTTTTTTTTTAATGAATATTTTACCATCACTTTTGATCAATTTAATGCATACTTGCTGAATAAAAGTATTAAATTAAGTTTTTAAGTCTTACTGACCCCAAACTTCTGAAAAGTAGTGTAGTTTAGCCTTTTTTTCCCCTAATCACCACCTTTCTTTCACTGACACTTTACTGAAGAAAGTAATACACTATTCTTGGAAAGTGCCAGTAATACTTGGCTTCATAAACGAGAAGCTCTGATTCATGAGGACGTGGACAGTTCAGAAACCACCAGACAGAGTTGATGACTTCTATAATACCTCCCTTCATCCTACAAAAAGACATTTCATGCTTGTCAAGTGTCATCAGCATGGCGTTCAGAATAGTCTGCGCTGCGTAGGCCCATTTTTGATGACTCTTTATTACAGTATGTTCTTTCCACGTAGATCTTATCCCAGAAATCTGCTTTTCCACTTGTTCGATGTACACATTCCTTTGCTGTTGACTAATAGTAATGGAGCAGGAAAGTGGCCATCTCTTACCCAGAGGCCCTCTGCGGCCGGATTTTCAGCACAGAGAGACAAGATATTGTACATTCACAGCATTTCTGTTGCTGAAGCAGTCGAACATGTTGCTAGCAACACCAAGGGGATGGGTTCGAGTCTCAGGGAAGGATCCAAGATGAATATATATGGGTCAATTTTTTAACATCACTTTTTAAGGACTACAACAAACGGTTGTAACATCCCAGGTTTGTGACATCACAAACCCTAAAATTAACACAAACCCTAAAATTTACATAAACCCTGCCCCCGGGAACACGCAACAAAGGGGGTGATGCCATGTTGGGCTGCTTTAGAGAAGAGGAAGAGTTGTTGTAGTAGAGTGTTGTTACCATGCTGTCATTTTTCGCCGGACCGCTTCACAAACGAGGGTCAATTCAACGCTGGATTTGCACAAAAGATTAACATGACGGCACATGCTAGTCGATGAGTTGAATCAACTCCACAGCATCTACATAAATTTATCCACTAACCATTCAGGAATGTCCAGTTTCATTCTAAAAGCTGCAATTTCTTCCTGAGTCTCTCCATCAGTGTCCGACTCCGGTTTGAACAATGTAAGGCTGAACACCGTTACTGACAATCCTCATTTTGGCTGCGTGAGATTCTCCAGCTTTGTTGTTGTTGAGCAACCGAAGCGCGAGCTGTTAAAGCTCCGCCCTCTTCTGGAAAGGGGGCCGGGAGCACCAGCTCATTTGCATTTAAAGGGACGCACACAAAAACGGCGTGTTTTTGCTCACACCCAAATAGAGGCAAATTTGTCAAGCTATAATAAATGATCTGTGGGGTATTTTGAGCTGGAACTTCACAGACACATTCTGGGGACACCAGAGACTTATATTACATCTTGTAAAAGGGGCATTATAGGTCCCCTTTAAGATATTTTTTGCCTGTTTTATGGTCCAGCAGGCAAGAAAACGTAAGCTTGATCTGTAACAGCAGACTTCTCGTTATCACAGGGTCCATTGCTCGACCATTTAAACTAGATTTGACATAATATGATTGTACTAAGGAGGTTACGGATTTGCATGCTATTTTACAAGCTTGTAAACACATCTGTGCGGTCTAGATTTTGCAAGGCAAGAAAGTAATCAAAGTGTTACATTTTAAACAACATCTGCACTGTTGTAAATAACACTTCAGGAGCTGTCAGAGCAAATAATCAACAAATCCAGGTATTTTCGCCAAAATCTACCCCGTTACAAGAAAACTATTGCTGCTTTGTTTGCTAAACATTCAGAATCCTGGAATTGATTCCTTAACAGAAATGCACTTTTTCGTTGCTGTTTTGGGTCAGCACTCCAACACGCTGTTGTTATGTTTTTTAGGAGTTGCAAAATGATCTCTGTCGAAATGACAGGTCTGCGCCTACAGCAGGGGATGATGTGGACGTGTTGTAGCAGAATTGAAATATTTCGCGAGCGCTGTTCCAGCTTGTCAGACGAGCCCTTGTGGGTGTGATTCCACTTCTTATTGTCAACAGCTTAACCTGCGGTCAGAGGTGCAGTTCTGAGGTGTTTTTCCTTAAGGAAAACCCTGTTTAACTGCTCACCTCCATCTTCGAGCTTTCTTGAGTAACTGCTTCCTCGGGTGAAAGGTCGGTTGATTGAAAAGGCAACACGCCCGTGGAGGATTAGAGGTTACTACTGTTGACCTTTTTGAGATCACTAACCCTTGTCAGGAAGAATATTTATATTTGTACCACAAATGAATCACTGTGGTATGTATTTGTCTAGTGGCTTTACTTTTAGTGTTTACTCTTACTTTTGTTTGGCCATTTATTATTTAAAGGTGAAATGTAGCTTTTATTTTTAAAAGGGACCTATTATGCCATTTTTTTTAAAGTCTTGATTTTGTTTTTGGTCTCCACTAGAACAGGTTTTCATGGTTGAATGTTTAAAAAACACGTTATTTTCCTCATATTCTCCATTGTTGCAGGTCCTCTCTTCCCAGTCTGTCAGTAACGCTCTGTTTAGTTCCTGTCTCTATGAAGCCCCGCCTTCTGAAAAGCACAATGTGCTCTGATTGGTCAGCTGGACCAGTGTGTTGTGATTGGTCAACCGCTACGAGCGTGTTTGGGAAATGTCCCGCCCCTTACCATAACCGCCAGTTTCAACACACTACTAAGTCAACCAGGCCCCATCCCTTTATTTTGCGTATGCCTTGTGTGGGAATTATTTAAATGAGGAACATTGTGACGTGTTCGTCCCCGTAAGAAAACTCAAGACTATAATGGAGGCATTTCAGGGAGTTCAGAAACAGTGCGCTCTGATATAAATATCCAACTCCTGCTGGAGGGATTTTGTGCTTTGGCACTTTGGAGATATTTTTCATGCTGAAAAAGCAATATTACACACTAAAGAAAGATGAAGATGGAAAAAAAGCATAATAGGTCCCCTTTTAGGATTTTACCCCCCCCATTTCGATGTTCTCTGAGGATATATAAAGATGTTTGTTGTAGTTTCACTGTTAGCTTTTTTCTTTTTTAGTCTGCTCTCAGTGTCATTGTGTGGTTTAGTGGTCTGGCAGAGTTTCTTTGGTATTAAGACATAAGAACGTAACAGCTTTGGTATTCGAAACAAGAGTGTTCACTTTGTGTGTTCAGCAAGTTCAGTAACACATATAAAAGCCCAAAGGTACATGTGAAATCATTGCTTGCTCTTTGTTAACAATGTAACGGATTTGTATAATGCCAGCCAGCCTATGGTCTTCACTGGCTGCCCGCGAACAACCCGAACACTGTAGTTGTAGCTGAGACTGGAAGAGTTTGGTCAAGAAGACGCTGTTTTCAGAGCTGAGAATCCACTTTGATGGACATCAGAAGGATGAGGACTTGCGCTGGAACTGATATGGGGAAAAAACAATGCCATTGTTACTGTTCGTATCACTGTGTATCAAGCACTGAGGAAGATCCGGAGCTGAAATTCAAATATGCTAATGGGTGTTTGGTTTCTGACGCGCTGTAAGCGATCAATTACAACATCTGACCAATCAGAGCAGAGCAGGCTCTCGGAAAAGGAGGAGTTTAGAGAGACCGAATCTACAAACTAATCTTTTCAGCATGTAAACCTATTGTAGGAGACCTCCAGCACAACATTAGCAACCTTTAAAATTGCATAGGGGCACTTTAAATGTACTGTTTAGTCACTAGATTCTGCCTTCATGCAATTAGAGGTTAACTGCAGAGTGAAATATCAGATCTGACTAACAATAGAAGAAAAATAGACGACGAGAAAAAAGATAAACTAGCACATCGTTATCATTTACAGTATGACTATGGATAAAGCAAATTAATAATGAAGTAAAACATAAATCAAAATTGACCCTGTTTACTTTCTTAATGCAATTGTCCGTTATTCCAAAGGAAAAAAAAAAGTTTGTAATCTTTAATTCAAATGTAATATCTCTCTTTTTAAATTTACTTCGCTTAGGTTGCACAAGTTATTAGATAATGTTGCACAATATGCAAATTGCATTAAGTCTGGCTTCATTCTGATTTGAAACAGACACTTTTAACCATCTAATCAGTTCCTGATTGGAAATTATAGAGTACCGTCTTATGTTTTCATGTTGAAAAACCTGTTTACTCACAGTATGGAAATAAAATGGGTTGGGAACGACAGTTGACTTCTGAATTTTAGAGTTTTCTTCGACCTGCACCCTGTATTCTGTCACCCTTATGTCAGTCCAAACCCATAAAACTTTCATTCGTCTTCAAAACACAAGATATATTTTTAATAAAACCTGAGAGATTCTGTCCATCCATTGAAAGTCCGTTCCACCAAAACTTTGATGCTTCAAATGGTTCATAAAATATTGTAAAAGAAATCTATATGACTGGTTTAATCCAAGCCTTCTGAAGAGACACGATTGCTTTATATGAGGAACAGATTTAATTTAGGCTCACACATAAACACTAATCAACGCACATATATATTGCACATCAAATATGGTCAATGGAAACCTCAAATGTGTGTCAGCAAACTCATTTGAGCTTCTGTTTTCCATATTTGATGGTAGGATTGACTTTCAATGGAAAGAACAGAAATCTCTCAGGTTTCATTAAAAATATCTTCATTTGTGTTTTGAAGATGATTGAAAGTATTATGGGTGTGGAACAACATCGGGGTCAGTACATTTCTTTTTAAATAATTTTTCATTACAGCGTGCAGATCAAAGAAAACTCTATAATTCAGAACTTTCAAGTCAATTTCTACTGTCGTTTACTGTCATTTTACTTCCATAATGTGGCACTTCAGAGTAAAACAGGTTATTCAATAAAGAAAACACAGGATTCTGATTTTTGTCTTTGATCTGCGCTTATTTGCTTACATGGAGTTTCTTTTTGGTTTAGTCCTATGGCGGCAAGCTGCTAATGAATTGTGTGAAATGAAAATAAACCTCCAAACAGCTGTGTTAATCATGAAACTGATGTGTTTGTGTGTTAGTCACCTGAGTGTGTGTGAGATAACATTAGGCGGTATTTACAATGATGGCAGTGTGAGTTATGGCAGCACTTTCATCTGTTTATTCTGCATACAAATGTCGCTGGAGGTTTCCCTCATTACAGTCTTGCTTCCAGGAAAGTCTTACATCATAGTTATGGTTGTATTATTAAAGTAACTTGAAGTAGATTTCAGCTGAAGGGGTTGTGTTGTGTGTTCTTGACCCTGTGGTGACCCTGCAGGGTTTTGACATTATTGATGTGTTGGGGCTCCTGTGTATCTGAAGGGCTCAGAGAATTTACCCCTCACCCACTTACACTTTGATGTTATTTCAAGAATTACCTCAAGGCTCTCCAACCACAGTCAGTGTCCCAGAATTCCACTTCCTGTGTTCATTTCCAAGCAATGGAAGTTGCTTATCCTCACTAGAAATTATGGTTATATTATGTGTAATATATATAATTATACACGCACACACACACACACACACACATATATATATATATATATAATTTAATAATACTTTATTTTATTTTATTAACCAAATTTATATTGGTTAATAAAATATTAAGTTTAATATGATATTAAGTTTAAGTTTTTCATTTAATATTTATATTTTATTTTATTTTAGCTTGATTTCAGTCACTAAAAATGATTTAAATTAAACATGATTTTTGTTTTAGTTAACAATAGCATCACTGATCTATCCATGAGCGACAGTAGCTGGCATAAAAGACTAATTAGCCCTGCTTTGTGAGATGACGGTTTGGGATGAGTGTCAAGTGTATCATTTCTGTAGGATCAGTTTTCATGTGTGTCTGGATGGATCCCTGGAGTAATGAAACATATTATTACTGTTTACACTCAGAGTCAGTCTGCTGAAACGCACCGCCAGGCATCTCATATTGGTTTCTCGTTGTCATTGTTTGCTTTACTTCTCCTGGTCTGGATTCTATTCCCTCATCAAATGAAATCATTGTTATTGTTAGTGATCGACCGATATTGATTTTTTTTTTAGAACCGATACCGATACTGATAATTTGTGTGTTTATGTGCCCGATAACCGATATGCAGAACTGATATTTATTTATTATACTTCTGTTTTTGACACGATTACAACACTACTGAACTGAACAAACCATTTTATTTATAACAATCACTCCCTCCTTGCATAGAAAACAAAACAAATCTTATTTATACACCAATAAATGAAAGTGCAAAAAATAAAGTGCACTGTTACTAAACTGTTTTTGTTGAAAATTAGTAGTCTTTCATGTTAATTTTAATCTTCATATTACAAAAATAATTGTATTTATAAAAAGCATCAGCAGCAACACTAATGTTAACAATAAGCAAAATAAATGTAGAATGTCTAATGTTTTCAAATGGAGAAAATAAATTAAAGAGAGGAGTCATATCAACTTTGCAGAAATGTAATACTTCATTTTAAACTACAGTTTTAGTAGATTTATAAGCTGTTTAATACGCTAAAGAGTGAAGAATAATTCGCTGGATAATGTTAAATAACTGAATAATATTCTCTGGAATATTGGAATAAATCAAAACATCGTATTTTATTGCATTTCTCAACTGGTATGTTATATCAGAATTATTAATAATGTTTTTGTCGTTTTAGATTGTGAAATATCTGCTGACAAAGCGCTGTTTATCTATGCATTTACGCAGAACTATACTCAAACTGCGATCGCTCGCGGAGATAATAAATAATTATTTTCCATAGAGTTGCGTTTACTTGGATGTTTATTAGCGAATTAATGGTTATATAGTAAATGTTTATATAATTACGGTGTTTTAAACAAGTGAATCTTATTAAAAGTTACATGCGGTGGCCGACCATCAACCCGCTGAGTGAACAGCAAAATGCAGACGCACTTCACGAGACTAATGATGAGCGTAGACAACAGAGAGAGATTAAATTCAGCGCTTTTATTTCCAACATGTGCTCATTCATGGCTGTATTATTTAATTCATGCAAAGTTTCATCTTTATTGGGACAAGACTTGACGGATTATCTTACGTGGCTCCGTGAGCTTGTCTCTATTTCTTAGAGACAAGCTGCATAAACTAGCTACATTTCAGGCATTTATGTAACACATCTAATTTGTGCATTAATGGCTGTTATGTTAAATAAAGTTTACTAATTACAGCAAAGCAGGTAAGTATACTTTACATGTGCACGCCGTTGTCTCGTCTCCCCTCAGATGCGCTGTAGTCCTGCGCACAATTCTCAAAACACCCACAAATCCGATAATTACAAAACCGATATCCAATTATGGTAAAAAGCTTAAATATCGGGGAAAATATCGGTAAATCGATATATCGGTCGATCTCTAGTGACTGTGTCAAGTTAAGGACTTTCTGTAGCTGTTGGCCAAAGTCTCTCTTTTATTCTCTCAATTTTCTGTTCATACATGCAAGACTTTACCTTGTTTGTACTTTATAATCTATTTTTCTTCATGATTGATAGTTGTTTTTGAACTAATGACCTGATTCAACAGGAGTGTGGAGAAAATACTCAGCATCTCAGCAATACTCATGCTGTATTTCTCATATTAGACACCTTGTTTGCCACCTATTATTAAATAACACAAGGTCAAATAAAGGGGTTTTCCATAGGTGGCAGTCCCAGTTTTCACACTGGTGCTAATGAAGTTTTCAGGCGGGCCTGAGAGATGTTTAGGATTCTAGAATATCCAAACAGCTTTACATTCAGAGTTGGTCCTCTCTGTTTCTTCAAGGATTATTGGGACTTGTGGGTAATTTGTCCATTAGCAAAGTCCTGTAATAATTACATTTGAAACATTTTTAAAATGAATTAATTTATTCTACGATTTTATGGGTGCAACGGTTCTCGGAAAAAATCGAACCGTACATGCATGCATGTATGTATGAATGTATGTATGTATGTATGTATTTATTTATTTATATTTTTTATATTTTTATAATAATTCATTTATTTATTTTTATTTTTAATAATTATTTATGTTTATTTTTAATAATTATTTATTTTGTATTTTTAATGATTATTTATTTTTTTATTTTATTTTTAATAATTATTTATTTTTTTATTGATTATTATTTTTAATTATTTATTGATTTTTATTTTTAATAATTTATTTATTTATTTTATTTTAATAGTAATTTATATTTTATTTTATTTAAATAATAATTTATTTATTTATTTATTTATTTATTTATTTTTATTTTTAATTAATAATCTGTCGTTTTCTGTAACATTCCTGAACACAATTATTTTATTTTATTTTATTTTATTTTATTTTAGCTAGCATTTTATGTATCTCAAACACAAAATTATACATTTTCATACTTTTTACATAATTTGCATTAATTACAGCTTGATTGGAAATGATACCCAGTAAAAATATATTATGCACACAAATGATGTTTACCTTGATTTTTCTTTAGTTTTTCCCCCACACACATCTCAAGCATGGGCTTCACTGTCACTCTTTTTCTCTTCGGTAACCAAGTACACTGACTTTTAAAAACTTTATTGCTTATTTGGAAAATAAAGATTGACATAATTTTCATTCAATAAATATCAAAATATTTTGGTTTCCTCTTTGTAAGTAATAGGTTTATGATGGAATTTCATATTTTAGGATTAAAAGTAGTAAAAATAAATGAAAAAAAAAAGTTTCCAAGACAGTTTTATGGCAATCTGTTATTAAAAAATTAACCCTCTGGGCCAAAAAAATGCCTGTAGTTGAAGAAACACGCAGTTATCCCTTTAATCTGAAGCCAAATATATGGATGCAATTTGCCAGTAACGTGTTCATACATTTAGTAATGTGCAGAGACAGCCCTGTCCTTCAGGAGTCTGAAGCTGAATGTTTTATCATTATGTAAGTGTTTGCTTGCTAAGGACTTTTCAGTGTTTTGTTTGCATTGCACTGACCATAACCTGACCTGTCACATGCTGAAAACATCTCAGCATGCTAGATCACAGGTCTTTTAATGTTATTATGATTACACATTACATTAAAATAACTTGGTGTACTATTATACTTATGAATAGAAAAAAATAAAGATGCCACCCCCCATTTGTTCACGCTTCAGAAGCAGTTATCCTGTTTTTCCAGGTTGTATTCCCTGAAGTGAGAAGCCAATTATGAGTTTGTGTAATCCCCGATCTCTCAGCGGAGCGGGACGGCCGTGGAGAGCGTTAATTGAAGTCTGCTCTGCTGTGGGAGGTCGGAGAACATCTTGTCACTGATAGGAGATGAAAAAAGACAAGGAGGATGGTGGATGTTTTTCAGAATAGGATAGACCTCCCTGATAAGAGACTCACTGGCGCATCGGTCTGTGTACAATAAATATGTCTGAGCTCCCTAAGGTTATCTGTGATGAGGGTGGATATATGTGCTCTTTGTACGTCTTATAGTTTTTCATCCGTTCTTTCATGCTGAACCTCTCAGTATCGTATACATTGCTGTATTGATTCTGTGGCCGACATGCTGCACAATATTCACATTATGGGTCAATTGGAATTAGAATTGCAAATGTTGTGAAAACATTCGTTAAAGGTTTGAGAGGGAACGTTTTATTGACATTGTAGATAAGCTGACACTGTATACATCTTTCAGATTTTCTGATTCCCAACCTCTTGATTCGATTTACTCGAATTTCCATTTCAGTTTGATTTGATTCTGATTCATTTGGGTATATTTCAGTTATAATGTCTATATTGCTTATGAAAAAAAGGGTATTATATTATATTATATTGCGGTATTATACAAGGCAGTGTTTCAGGCATCTAATCATTAAAAGTAAAAGTAAAAGTACTCAGAGTCATTTGTTTGTTTATTTGGCTGCTCTGGTTGTGCTGTATGTGTTTGATTCACTAAGAAGAATCGCTCACAAGAGTCATTCGTTTGTGAATCAGGCTATACTGATTGCTCTGGATGTGTTTGATTCACTAAAACTAACCGATTGAAATTGAAATGGCAAATGTTGTGAAAACATTTGATAAAGGTTTAGCGACTTTGCAGATGAGCTTACACCGTATATACATCTTTGAGATTTTCTGATTCACAACCTCTTGAGTCGATTTAATTAAATTTTAGTTTGATTTGATTGATTCATCTGGGTATATTTCAGTTTTATTTTATACTGCTACTGCTGTATTTATACAAGGCTGTGTTTCTGATTTAAAACAGTACATCATCTTGTTTTAACTATTTAATAAAAGAACCACTCGTACGAGTCAATCGTTTGTGAATCAGGCTACATTGGTTGTGCTGTATGTGTTTGATTCACTAAAAAGAACTGTTCATAAGAGTCATTCTATTTGTGAATCAGGTTAGTTGTGCTGTATGTTTTCATTCACTGAAAAGAACTGTTCATAAGAGTGAATCAAGCTACACCGGTTGCGCTGTACTGTATGTATTTGATTCACTAAAAAGAACCGCTCATAAGAGTGAATCAAGCTTGTGAGTCAAAAACATACAGTGCACACAGTGTAGCCTGATTCACAAACAAATGATGGTTACGAGTGGGAGTGCTGTATGTTTTTGATTCACTAAAAAGAACCGCTCGTAAGAGTCATTTGTTTGTGAATGGTACTACACTGTTGTATTTTGTTTTTGTGTGCAGCCCTCAAGAGCAGCTCAGTAGAAAGATGTTCCATTTTTTTCATGGAAAACAGTCTTTTTATTGGTTTACATTCAATACAGACAACAAACTAACATTTATAACTCGTAGTGTTGAAGATTCAGCAGCAGGGAGGCATTTAGAAGCACATTCACAGCAGTGAGGAAATTCAATGAATCACTGTGAATTGTACAGTACAGAGAAGATGATGCGCTATTATACGATAATGTAATGATTGCACTAGTGATTTAATTTCCTGCTGCTTGTCTCTAAAGTCAATCCAGTGCAATAAATCAGTGTGCAAAGAGTCCATTCACTGTCCCTGTTATAGTAGTTGATGGATTTACCAAATGACACCCTCACAACGTTTCGCAATGAATCGCTTTCAAAGATATCCTTCCTTTTCCTTTGTTGGAGAGAAACAAAAATCCTTCCTTTTGTCGGGCTTCCATTCAGTGCTTAAGAGAGAGTTATTGCTTTGACAAAACAGGTTTTATTATTTCGCGCGGGCTCTTGCTCTTTCCCTGGCGTCAGATATCGTGAATGTGTCATGCAGAAATGATCGTGGTTCCCTCCCTATGTCATCAGCCCTGAAGGAACGCCACACTGGAGGGAGGGAGGGCTTGTCATCATTTCCGATGATTAGATCCAAAGAGACTCAAACATTCCTCAACTCTGATTTTGAATGAGATAGAGAGAGATTATACATGAACACATTTGTGGCTGCATGATAATTACCAATATTATAATTATCAATTATTTATTTTGACAACGTAATCACAATTATTAAAGACCCCCTGTGGTGAAAATCAAGTTTTTAATGTTGTTTATATGTCTATGTGGTGTTTTTAATATGCTTTAAGACAAACCATGTGCAAATTCATCAACACCATTGCTGAGTATTTTCTCTTTAAAACTGTAGTGAAAAAACGCGGTTTGAAAATCGCCGGTGTTTTTGACGTCACAAACTACCTTGTAACCAATCACGTCAGCGTGCCAGAACGGGGGGCGGGGCTCTTTTTCGAACGCAAGCGGAGGCCCCTTCTGTCGCGATGCCCAATGTCGCAATATTTCAAGTGAAACAGGTGAAACATAGCAAAGGCGCTACTGTGTGACGAGAGTAAGGAGAGATGACTGACAAGACAGTGGCGGAGGATTTGGCACGCAACAGATCCTGAGCGTCATTGACAAATATCTTATCTTGTAAAATATGCGGCCAGTACTGCCACTCCCTATACACAGAGTACGTGTGATCATGAATTCGTAAGCAAAAGTGAAAAGCGAGCATGCATTAAAAAAGCGATTTCAAAACCCCGCATATTGATAGCGGCTTCCTGATGCCTGTTCTGTCATGAAACTCTAGATGGCGCAGACTGAAAGGCCCTTAACTTAAATGCACAATACTGTATGTAATTTTTTGCCGCTAGAAGCCGCCTATTCAAAGCAAAGGCAAAACGGGAACATGGTTTGTGTGACATTAGCAACACATTATTAGCTGTTTGATAACGTAGTCAAGCAAAAGGCTAATCCTATTAATTACCGTTGTGTGAGAGCGATACATAAAACACATTACCATTCTGATACATGGACTTGTAGACAAGCCAGTTCACTCTTCCTCTTCTTCTTCTGAATCAGTTTCAGCTTCAAACATATATGGCTGAATTAAACCAGTACTTCCACTTGCCATTGTGCAGCGTTTACTACAGTAAAGTTGACCGAGTGGATTAGGTATTCTGAGCTGGTGTGAGTGAGTGGAGGCGGGGCTAATTTGCATATTCATGGTTTTGCGTATACTAAATGAAGCAAAGGTGTAGAGTTACATTCAAGCTATTTTAAGGCATGAATAATTTTTTTTTACATGAAAAAATGTTTAAAAATGTCATTTTTGGTGATCAAAGATGAGTTTTAAGGGATAAAATTATTGACCACAGGGGGACTTTAATTTCCGGTTAACAGAATTTTGTGCAGTATAACTATGCCATATTCTTCATGTAGACGACACACCCTAAACACACTGAGAATTGTCCCTAAATTACTTATGATGTTTCATATGTACACTACTGTTCAAAAGTTTGAGGTTGGCATTTAGGGCTTCAAGCGCAAAGCGCTGAAACCCTGCTCGGTAAATGTTTGTTGTTGTTGTTGTTGAAAAAGTTCTCTTATGCTTATGCAGTGTCACATGATCCTTCAGAAATCATTCTAATAGGCTGATTTGCTTCTTAAGAAACATTTCTGATTATTATCAGTGTTGAAAACGGATGAGCTCTTTCATATTTTTGTGAAAGCCGTGATGCATTTTAGTTTTCAGGATTCTTTGATGAATAGAAAGTTCAAAAGAACAGCATTTATTTGAAAGATAAATCTTTTGTAACATTTTAAAGTGTCACTTCTGAACAATTTTATGCATTCTCGCTAAATAAAAGTATTTTATCACTAAATAAAAGTATTAAAATCTTTCTGACCCCAGAGTTTTGAAAGGCAGTATATATAAAAAGAAAAAATCCCAGTGGTGCTTTTCACGTCACTGCAAACCGATTTGAAACATAAAACAATAATCTCTGGATCAGACTGCTTAAACTTGCTCATTAGGACCGACTATCATTATTGACAGGCTTATAGACTAATTTAAACACCTCTGATTTGCCATTGATCTCATTTCTGTGATTTGGTTTCGGTGCTTAACTTCTGCAAAATAACACGTAATATAGATTGCAAATCTAAATGCAGTGCTGTAATAAACACTATTCACAATTACTTAATCATATCAGCTGTAATCATAATCTCAGTCATTTATTCAATTAATTCTGCAACCTTAAACACATCTTATAGTTGGTCTCAGATCAACACTGTGTTTTCGAGCACCAGTTCAGACCTGCTGATTCTGTCTTTACACCCCCACAAAATGACATGTATCCTCTCTCTCCACCAACACGCACGCTTTTCTGCCAGTCATCTGTGAAGCAGGAACCGGTTTTCTCCCTCTCCTGTCATTCATCTCTTCTGTCCTCAATTCACAGGCAAAACGCATGGCATGAACATGGCATCGGGTTACTGGATTATCATCAAAATCTTATTAATCGAGCTGTCATATAAGTCACAGTATGGAAAATCCATACGTGCTTTAATCGCTCTAAACCGTTGTGAAACATTCATCATATGCCATGCCGCTATACGTCACGCACAGATTGGAAACTCTACTGCGCAATTACAGAATATTTATTTCCTGTGTTTCCTCTTGCAGGTTCAGATCTGTAGGTTTAGCATTTGGTTAAAGGAGCTACAAAAATGGTGCATTTATGCCATTTTAAAGATTTCATCATCTTGGTTGGTTTGACTGCGTGTGAGCTTCTGTTTAAGTGTGTGTGTGCGTAAAAGAGCTTCGAGAAATGAGTTGACTGACAGCTGTAAGTGAGTTGTTTTCTCTGCTGGAATTCTTCAGTTACACATGAGTATTGGATTTCCTGTCATATTTATTATAGTGAAATACTTGTTTGTTTGACACACTGACCCAAACTTTACATTGTGAAGGCCTTCAACATGACACCTGAACTAACACATGCCTGACATCGTAAAGCATTACAGACCTCTCAAACATCATTGTATACACTACCGTCCAAAAGTTTGGGGTGAATACAATTTTTTTTTTTTTTTTTTTCTTCTTCTACTTTACTTTCCTTGGTTTTTTTAAAGCTTCACTATGGCCACCTAGTGATAAGCCATACAGATTGTATTACATTGATCAGCAGTAGTAGGCGTAACATGTAGGGGCGTGGTTTGTAGTACCACAGGATGCAGACGGACCGTTCTCAAATATTCAGCATCATTACTCCAATCTTCAGTGTCACATGATCCTTCAGCAAGAAGTCATACAGTGACACTTTAATTGCCCTATATCTTGAATTTTTATTAATTTTGGGCGCATTTTTGCTGCAAGCAGTGTTAATTTTGACAGCAAATTTTGATTTAGTTTTAGTTATAGTCTTTTGACTAAAATGCCATTTAGTTTTAGTCATATTTTAGTCATCGGAAATTGTTTTAGTTTTAGTCTAGTTTTAGTCGACTAAATATCATAAGATTTTAGTCGACTAAATCTACAGTAGATTTAGTCAACTAAAATCGAATTTAGTTCAATTGTGATGCATTAAGTAGCATTTCTCTAACAATACCAGATCCAATACACTGATATACATCTGATATTTTCCAAACTGATTATGTTCACTTAAGACAACCAACTGTATTTTACTCTTCAAAGCGGATGGGTTTTGACCGTTCAAATGCAAAAAGACACGAAAGAGAGCTCAATTCAGTACTTGTCAGGGATTGACACACTTATCATTGAGGTACTATTATAGTTTTTGTTTAATTTTGATTAGATTTGATTTTTAGTTTTTCTGCTTTCATTGTAATTTTAGTTAAAAGTTCTAGTAATTTTTTCTGTGTTTATGTCTTTTAGTTTTTGCTTTTAAATGTCTATATAGTTTTTTATTTCTGTTATTTTAGTACATCAGGTTAAGCTTGGAAACTAGATGAAATAAAATAAGTTTTATTTCAGTTAACGTTTATTTCAAGTAATGAAGATTTTTTATGGTTTTAGGTTTAGTTAACTATAATAACCCTTATACTTTTAAAATATATTGAATAATGTGTCAAATAATGTTCTTAGTCTTTCCTTACTGTGACAGAAGATACAGTAGTTTACTATGAATTAAATTAAATGAAATACAGTTTATTGTGTAAACAAAAGAACAATAATGACCAGGAAAAAATAATAATTATAAACCATCCTCAAATACACCGTGACTCTTGTTCTGAAATGTCTGCAGTCTGCACTGTAGCAGGCTGCTCATTTAAGTTCAGATGAGGGAGATAAAATATGCATTCTTACAACCGTATAAAACATATTACCATATAAACATCGTGTAGTAAACATTGTCATAATTCATCAACAGTAGCTTATAAGCAATCGCTTGGCATAAATGTGCGCTATTCATTAATTGCGAAGCAGTCTGAAGTGCTGCTGGGTGAGCCTGTAGAGCGCGCAAAAGCGCCACGTTTTCCCGCGGTTAGATCAGCACGTTACACTTCAAATGTGCGCATCTTCCACACAGCACAGCATTCCTGACTGGATATCTTCCCAAATCGCCCCTCTCTATAATTTTCGTCTCGTTTTTATTCGTTGACGAAAATTAGAGTAGATTTTAGTCATAGTTTTAGTCAATCAAAACGCATTTTATTTAGTCATTCTCGTTTTCGTCAGTGAAAAAATGTTGTTGACAAATTATGACAAATTATTCGTCAACGAAATTAACACTGGCTGCAAGCCCCCATTAATTTCCAACCCTGGTGTGTGCGTGGCATGATGGGGGGGCAGGCTCAAGCGCAAGCGGAGGCCCCTTCTGTCGCGATACTCATTTCAAGTGAAATGGGTGAAACATAGCAAAGCCCACCCTTGCCTGACGAGAATAAGGAGAGATGACTGACAAGACGATGGCAGAGGATTTGGCACACATCAGATCCTGAGCGTCATTGACAAATATCTTATCTTGTAAAATGTGTAGTCAGTACTGCCGCTCCCTATACACAGAGTACGTGTGATCACGAATTCGTAAGCGAAAGTGAAAAGCGAGCGCGCATTAAAAAAGCGATTTCAAAACCCTGCATATTGATAGCGGCTTCCTGATGCCTGTTCTGTCATGAAACTCTAGATGGCGCAGATTGATAAACCCTTAACCTAAAGGCACTATATGTAATTTTTCGCCACTAGAGGTCACCTATTCAAAACAAAGGCTTAGCTTGATGACGCCAAAATTGAGTGTGGAATCGCAGAATCATGGGAGATGTCATCTTCACCCTTACAGCCGCTGGAAAAGAATCCGACGGGACTTGGGCAGAAATCATGTTCATGGATGACATTATTATCGTTACTGTAGTATGAAGCAGAGCAGGGCCGAGAGATGTTGGAGCAGAATGAGGCCGCTGGAGCGATTGCTAATGAGAGACGAGCACGACAGCATTGGAGAGCGGCAGAACTTTTATTATGCCACAGTTGCCACTTCCGCTTCTTCCGGTCAAGCATATGTTGAGTAAAGCAGTGCTGTTTTATCTTATTAGATACATTTGAGTGTGTTGAAAATGATGTTGTGACGTGCGTTCGCTCAGCGGCAGCTATGAGACACTTATTGCGTAAGTACAGAAGTCAACAAAATATACAACACTGTTCTAGTGGTTTTTGGATATTTTAATCCAAAAAACTTACATATTGTGCCTTTAATCTGCCAGCAAGATCAATATTAGAATATCATATTAATAAATGGATAAACGGATAAAATGCTGTATTACTATTACTAAAAATAAAGCTGCATTATGCTATGTTAACCACTTGACAAAATAGTGTTTTTCTCTGAGGCATGGTAAAAACATGGTACTCGTGGAAAATCAAGAAAACAAGATTAAAACAATAAGATTAACAGCGTTTAGCTATATAACAATGATTAGTTTTCTGTCTATAAATGTATCCAAACAGTTGTTTCCTTGTTGAATAAAACATGTAATATATTAAAGCGTCTCCATGGTTTCTACAAAATAAAACCGGAAACCGAGGGTAACGCGGGTATGATGTCACTGATAGGCGACGCAATGACAAGGGACGGGACACTAGTTAAAATTGCTTATTTCTCTGGATTTAAACATACTTGGAAACTTCTGGGATAATGTAAGTACAGAAGTCAATAAAATATACAACACTGTTCTAGTGGTTTTTGGATATTTTAATCCAAAAAACTTACATATTGTGCCTTTAATCTGCCAGCAATCACATCATTCTCTATAGGGCACAGCTGATTGGTTCCTGCTGTATCAGTAGCCAATGAGCTCGCTGCTCAACCTTCAAATACTGGTCAGCATTTGCTGTAGCAGTTGCTGGACACTTTCCACCTTCCCCAGCTCCACCTGCATAGATCTGCTACGGGTAATTCATTTATGCTATATTGTACAGCATGTCTTACTTGCTCACAGCAGCGTGTCAAGTATGTATGGACAATAGCAAGTCTTGCTCTGCAGCAGCAGTAACCAACAGCAGCAGCAGCGTAGCAGAACATATCCATTACCATGCCAAACTCTCAGAGAGTTATCATGAAAGAAATACAATAACACCCCAAACCCCCGGTGTTATCGGTAATACCAGTGTTGTCTCACTAAACATTTAAACAGAAGTGTATAACATTTATGCTTTTTATTTCATGCCTGTTAAACAATTTTCAGCTCAACAGTTAGACTCCTTCTAGACCTCTTGCCTGAGCCTGTCCCGTTCAATAGCGCCCCACTTGACACACACAGACACGCACACTGTGCCAACCTGCATCACTGAGAGCGGCCGTGTCCCTCATGCTGTGCCAGCCGCTGTAGGGAGGTCTGGACGAGCCCCAAACACAGTGCTTTGTGTGTTTGAGTCTGCTCTGACAGCCTGGCACGGCGCCCATCGTCTGCAGCGGCCCGTGGAAAGATGCCCTATGGCTGTACCATCCTCTTACTCACAGGCCTGGCAGCGCGTGTAATGGCCATCATTGACACTCTCACCTCTCTACGTCTCTTTGGCTGCCTCTCTCTTTCTCGCACACATTCGCCGTCACTCCCGTCGTTTGCTGGTGGTCTTGGACTGTGTTGGATTGGGTTACTCATCTGTCACACCATTGACACTAATGGCCACGGTCAAAGGAAAGCCAGTGCCAGAAAACCCCTTTGCTTTTTTCCAAGCTTTTGTTGATAAAGCTGTTTGTATTTGAGACTGGTGGAAATGACTGTCAAGATGTGATTTCCTTGGCATTTCCTTCAATAATTTGTGATTCTGGCAAATAAACTGCTTAAAAAATGGTGATTGGGGGCTGGGCGACATTATTGAATATTCACAGTATATATAATTTCAAATAGGGCTAGCCAATGTCTCTAATTATTTTTGAATTAGTTCTTTGAAATGGATAGTTGAACTGATTCACAGAATGAATTAGTCTAACCAAATCTAATGCCGTTTTTACTATTAAAATTAGATGCCATTAAAACATCTTTGAAAGTCAAGTTTTTTTATGTTTTATCATGGTATGTTTTTGTTAGCAAATCTCAAAAAAAGGAATTAGGAATATATTACCGTTCAAAAGTTTGGGGTCAGTAAGATTTTTAAATGTTTTGAAAGAAGTCTCTTTTGCTCACGACTGCTTTCATTTGATCAAAAATACAGTAAAAACAGAAACATTGTGAAATATTATTACAATTTAAAATAGCTGTTTTCTATGTGAATATATAGTAAAATGTAATTTATTCCTGTGATCAAAGCTGAATTTTCAGCATTATTACTCCAGTCTTCTGTGTCACATGATCCTTCAGAAATCATTCTAATATGCTGATTTGCAACATGAAATCGCATTATTTTTCTTCAGTAATATAAAATATGATTCAGTGAGAAAAAATTTAGGTTGAGAATTGATTTTATCAGTCTGGTATTGATTGGGTTGTAAAAAGATAATATATATTTTTTTCGCTATAAATGTATAAACTTCAACTACTTTTCTTTTGAAATAATGTGTTTAATTGCATAAAATAAGAATGTATTAAAGTATATGAAGTTATTTTTTTACATTTCAATATGTCTCGGCAGCTGTATGTGTGTCGTCCCCACCCCCCACAAGCCTGCGGTTTCTCTTTCTCTGAATTTTTTTTCTTTTATTTTAATGGGAAATAAGGTGAATCACAGCTGCCATTTACTATGATATTAGTCCAGAACCTGACCTCACTCTTGGCCATATTGTCGAGGTCATCTGTATTACACGTATCATAGTATACAGAAGTACATATTGTATAGAAAAACCACATATAATAGCGTGTGTGTGCGTTTGTTTGTTGGTCCATCATGGTCTAGGAAATGTGTAAGGGTGTGTTTGAAAGTGTGGGATTACCAGAAAGTGTGTAATTACAGACGAGCATGAAACATTTGAGGGTGTTTGCTTTCATCATAAATACAAGCACACAGTTCATAAGCTCTGTAATCACACACTGTCACAGAACTCTAACTCTGATTATGATTTATATTAACTGCTGTCTTGATGTTGACAGTTACAATGTAATTGGTCATTGCAAGGTATCTTTGAATATGTTGGGTACCATGGTATTATATACATTTGAATATCTCAATTATAAACCTAAGTTGGGCTAACTAAAAAAATTTGAGGTAATCAGTTACATCAGTTTTTTTGAGTTATGATGTTCCCAATTTTAAGTAAGCAGAACTATCAAGTTTTGAGTTTGTAGTACTCATGCATGTTAATTGCTCCTAACTTAAAGTTCTTGTAAATCAAAGGAGTTTGCAAATCAAATGAGTTATTTACTTCATTGGAAACCCTAATAAGTTGTTGTCAGAACTCAAAAACGTTGAATGAGAATTTTTTAAGTTAAGAAACTTGTTCTTAACTTGAAATATTTGAGTACATTAATTTATACATTTAACTTAAAATGATCAGGTTATCTCAACATAAATATTTTGCTATAACAAACTAATTCAGAAATTGCCAACTTGCTATTTAGCTAACATGTTAACAATAGCATATTACTGAATGAGTACAGCAACTTAAAACATGTAACTTACCTGCTCTCAAACCAAGCAGAATGCGCCACTTGTCGCCATGATGGTAACTCTCTAAAAACCCACATTAACAGAAACTCTTTTAAATTAGCGTAACAAAACAGTAATCACTACTAAATCTCCCTTACTATTAATTACCATTACCATTAGATATTTTCTTTTACAGAAATCGCTTTTTAAGGACTACAACAAACGGCTGGTAGGGACTACAACGAGCTTCTTCCCGGGTCGGTGACATCACAAACCCCAAAATTTACATAATGCCTGCCCCCGGGAACACGCAACATTGGGCTGCTTTAGAGAAGAGGAAGAGTTGTTGTAGTAGAGTGTTGTTGCCATGCTGTCATTTTACGCCGGACTGCTTCACAAACGAGGGTCAATTCAACTGTTAAAGCTCCGCCCTCTTCTGGAAAGGGGGCCGGGAGCAGCAGCTCATTTGCATTTAAAGGGACACACACAAAAACGGTGTTTTTGTGCTCACACCCAAATAGGGGCAAATTTGACAAGCTATAATAAATGATCTGTGGGATATTTTGAGCTGAAACTTCACAGACACATTCTGGGGACACCAGAGACTTATATTACATCTTGTAAAAGGGGCGTAATAGGTCCCCTTTAACTCATCAAAAGTTATATGATATTCAACTCGAAGTCTGTTTAATACAATTTAAGTTAAAATGACTTGTTCAGCCAATTTGATTATAATTACAAATTTAAGGCAGCAACCAATTTAAGCTGAAGTAGGTGGAAATTTTATACAGTATACTAAAGGATTATTAAGAAGTAGCTATTGTTTAAAACATAAATTTAGTCTATATAAACATCAACTGGTGATGGAATGAGAAACAGATCCGCACAGTACTAAACTAAATTGTGTCTCAAATGGAAAGGAAATGGACACTCTTTCAAAGAAGCCTGCAGAGTGCTATTTTTTTGGAAAGGTCAAGCGTTACGAAACCTCCATTTCCCTCTGACAGAACTTAGTCACACTCTACATGCCACATAACATTAGCAAGAAGTCCACAGATGCCCTAGAGCTTTGACCGGCACGTGTTCACAGACCGCCTTCAGTGGCCCATGGCCAGATTTTACCTGTCAGAGCTACTGTCAGTCTGTCTACATAAAGGCCATGACTGAAACTCTACATCTGCACTGGCATCCAGAAACAAACTCACTGACCCCTATCCTGACATATTTATATGCTAATAACTTTTGACAGGTCAGTGTTCATCCAAAATTTCGAGTGCAGCCTCAGCCATCTGACAGATCAATTCCCATGAAACTTGTAGCAGAAGTTCCCTGGTGTTTTTGAGGATCATAATGGTATTTTGGACACGGACCCTGCCATAATTGAAGTCTCTTAGTGAAGCGTTCAAGCCTTCCACGGCCCGTTTCCTTTGATTCTGACAACATCTGATGCCATTGTTCAGATGCTCTAGATTAGACAAGCCTGAACGAATATTGGAAAGCATGTTTTAGATTTGTCTGTTAGACCGTCACAATGTGTTTTGAAGACGTGACTATACACAATATTGTCAATCCAACAGTCTATTAAGCAGTCAACTGACATCATGTAAAATGAATGTGTCAAGTTTGGCAACTGAGATATGCTATATACTATATACACAGTACTGTATATCTATTGTGGCAGTACCATGGTATAGTTATGGTTTCAGATGGTGATACCATAGTACTTCTGACTTTTTCTATGGTACAGAGTGTGTAGCAATAATAACAGACATTATCGGTTGAAAAACACACTGTAAACCATAACGCTCAAAATACTTGATTGGTTTGAGTAAGACAAACTTAAATTAAACAAATTAGTTCAGTTAAATTAACTTTTATGAGTATTTAGAACTTTCTTTTTCTTTTGAGTTCACAGAACTGACATATTTTAAGTAAACTGAACTGTTTCATTATTTTGAGTTGTATGAACTCATTTTTTTTTTTTTTTTGGTAATTTAGACGAACTTAAAGTCAACATGAAATCAAAATTGATCATTCTTATTTCGTGTTTACTGGCATGAGGGTGGGCAACCTGTCACTCGCATGAGATCCACCAATAGCAAACCACAACCATCCAATCAATTCCCCATGGACAAATCGCTTGAGGTGTTTAGATGAAGGCTTTTCAGTCTTATAAAAGTCGGCATGAAACAGAAGTTGCGCTAGTCTTTTCTTCCCTATTGTGCCGTATATCCGAGTGAAATGACTTCTGGAATAAGAACAAATGTAAGGCGGGGCTTGATTTTGTCCATGAGGAATTGATTGGATGGTTGTGGTTTGCTATTGGAGGATCTCATGTGAGTGACAGGTTGCCCCGCCCTCGTCATCAGAGAAGAGAAGAGAAGTTGCTGCAAGAGGGAGGGGAAGTTATTTTGATTAAAGATTATGAGGATACATGATTAAAAAAAGTGCACAGATAAATCATTTATAATAAATACTGCAATATTCTATAAAAATATAAGAATTGTCCATCTTGATTTCATGGTGACTTTAATAAGTGAAGCTGTATCGACTGGATCTGTTGTCTATTACCATGTAAATAATTTATCTTTTGAAGATTATGCCTGATTGTTTACATTTTGACCCCTCTAGTAGCTTAATTATTGTCACTTTCATTTCAAGTTCTATATTGGCTTGTTTGGCCAGACGTCGCCTTTGAAGTGGATCATGAAGTGCTCTTCCTTTGTTTGTTTCATTGGACACTTCCTGGTGTGTGCAGAGCTGCGATTTATGAGTCCCCATGGGAAAATAGCCTTTTATTACCTTTTTCCTTCTCTCCCTCCCTCTCTCACACACACTATCCCTGACTGAGTCGGATTCTCTGTTCTTTTGTTGTGAGGTTTTCATCTCACACAATGGAATACAGGTTAAACAAGTTTAGGTTTATATTGCTGCAGCTCAGTTTGGCTACTTAGGTGGTCATACACCTCTTATAAAAGAAGGAAACTCTTATTTACTTATGATATTTCATTCTCACAGTCTTTATTAGTAGATGGATCAGTGATGTGACGTTCAATTTTTTGGGTGCAGATCTATTTATTTATTCAAAAATACATTAAAATGTAATTTATACACAATTATTTGAATACACTTATTCTGTGATTAGCATGTTTTTCATTTCTGTATTTTTTTTGAGGGTATGAAGTAAAAGATGTCAGGGTGATACAGGATGAAAAAAAAAATGCTTTAATTTTCATTGATAGAAAAAAAAATATATTAAGTAGTTTGGCATTTTCTTTCCATCAGTGTCCGACTCCGGTTTGAACAATGCAAGGCTGAACACCGTTACTGACAATCCTCATTTTGGCTGCGTGAGATTCTCCAGCTTTGTTGTTGTTGAGCAACCGAAGCGCAAGCTGTTAAAGCTCTGCCCTCTTCTGGAAAGTGAGCCGGGAGCAGCAGCTCATTTGCATTTAAAGGGACACACACAAAAACGGCGTGTTTTTGCTCATACCCAAATAGGGGCAAATTTGACAAGCTATAATAAATGATCTGTGAGGTATTTTGAGCTGAAATTTCAGACACATTCTGGGGACACCATAGACTTATATTACATCTTGTAAAAGGGGCATTATAGGTTTCCTTTAACTAATGTAAACAAATGTCATTTTACTTAAAATAATCACCTTAATTGACAATGAAGATTTGAGAAATATACAACACTTTCAACCTCATTATGAATCAATACTTGCGCTTTAGTGCCGCTGCATCACGAAAGCGATTTGTTTCATAGCATTTAGCTTGCTTTTTGCCTCTGTTGTTTTTCTCCTTTTACTGTTACACCTATCCTCTCGTCTGCTCCATCCTGCGCTCAGACTTGTGAATGTTGGATCCATGCCCGGATTTCTTTGGCAGACACCTTTTGGTTAGTTGGTGCGATTGCATGTGTGTGTATGTGCGTTCTGTGTGAATGTATGCGTGTGTGTGGTTGACATTCACCTCACTCAGACGCACTTTATTTTAACAGCCTGATTTCTCTCAACACTTAATCTGGCCTCAGTGGACGCCATTGTCAAACTAATTTAGCCTTGAGCACATTTCAGTTCACCTGCAAGTAAAACCATCTTCAGTCACACACTTTCACACTTTGCATTAAGTGAGACATAATTCAGTTGGCTCCGTCAGTGCTGCTTATTTTAGCACAATCACATCTGTAGATGTCTAATGGGTAACAAATATGAGCCCGCTGTTCTATATCCGACACCGCAGCAGCTCTCCAGCCGTATTTAATGCTGTTATGGGTTTCATTTTGTTTTCTTTGATACCTTAGAGACATTCCTTCGTGTCTCTCTCTCTCTCTCTCTCTCTCTCTCTCTCTCTCTCTCTCTCTCTCTTCATTCAACCAATCCTTCTATTTGTAGACCAAGGACACTAATTTAGCCTTCTGCGATGCTATCAGTACTCTATAGACTGAAATGTTGGCATGATTGCTTATAATGCAGTTTAAGGTCACAGTTACACAAAGAAAACTCTGAGCTGTTTAGTAACAGAGACAGACTGAATTTTGTAATTGCGGAGTTATTTGTGTGCTTTCAGAAAAAGGTTTAAGGTTAAGGTTTGACAGACTGGAATATTGATTAAAAATTAAAATAAGGAGTTTTATGGTTTACAATTTTATGAATTATGAATTTATGGTTATGAATGGAACTGTCTGGAAGGAATAGTTCAATCAAAATTATCATTTTTACGCACTCTCATGTTCCAAACCCATTTACATTTTCCTCTCTGAAACGCAAACATTTTTTAGGGAGAATGTCAAAGTTTCCAGTACATCCATCCATCCATCCATCCATGCATCCTTCCACCCCCTGTCCATCCATCCATCCATCCATCCATCGTTCTACTCATCCATCCATCCATCCATCCATCCATCCATCCATCCATCCATCCACCCCCATCCATCCATCCATCCATCCCCCATCTGTCCATCCATCCATCCATTCTATCCCTCCGTCTGTCCATCCATCCATCCATCCATCCATCCATCCATCCATCCATCCATCCATCCATCCATCCATCCATCCCTCCCCCCGTCTGTCCATCCATCCATCCATCCATCCATCCATCCCCCGTCCATCCGTCCATCTGTCCATCCGTCCATCCATCCATCCATCCATCCATCCATTGTATATGCACTGTTTAAAAGTCCTAGATCTCATTTTCACAACTCAACTTTTAAAACTGTTTCATGGAGTTTTTGTCTACTGAAAGTATTTTTTCAAAACGACTTTTCGTCAGCTGAACAATCAGTATGTTGTTAAACAACAGTACGATTCATTGAACACACTGTATTTCTACAGTTTAAAAGTATAAAAGTTTTTTTTTTTTTTTTTTTTTTTAACCACACATCAGTGTAAAACGAGTCTATGATGCATATGATTTGTAAGCAAGTTTTCTTCTGCACGCACTGTGAGCCCTCTTGAGCAAAGACAGTGATGTTGGAATACAACAAACCCTGGCGTTACACACATATTCTGGACAAGGTACTTCATTACCAAGCCTTAAAAGAATCAATTTTGTGAACCCAGCCCAAGCTGAAACCACTATTCTCAGGAAAGAAGGACACGTTTGTTAGATAAATAAATGATGTCATTGCTGAAAGCCAAGTAACAGGGTTGGGATGTGAGAAGAAAAACAAACCTGATGTGTGTGTATACGGGTAAAAGCGTTTGAAAGAAAGTGGGATACGCCGAGACTGCATCAGTTATGATTAAGGCCTTGTCTGTGGTCACGGTTTACGGTAAATGTAGCGGTAATTACCCGCAGACTGCTTTTTCCATACTCTTCTGCTCTGCGTGGCTGTTTAATGACTCCTCTCAGCACCTCAGACCTTCTAATGGTTTCTAGAGATGATAATATTATCACAGTTTACCTTTTGTCATAGTTTGCATTGTGCTATATGTCCACTTCTTTGTTGCGTTCCATTTGCTGCATTTTGCGATTCCAACACTCAGCTTTATGTTTCACTTGGCATCGTCTAAACCTCCATCTGGTATGCATAACTCGTGGTTATGAAGTAATAAACAAATACACTGAGAAATAGTGGTGACTGCTGCGTGCTGAAGTGGTTTCATGCCGTAAGACCTGTTTCTAGAACATGCCAAATCTTGAATCTCCTTCATTAAAGTCCTGAGAATTTGCTAAACTGATGTTTAGTCTGCAGTTTGATTGGTCGACTGCCATATGCAGTAGCCAACATTTGAATGGAGCAATCACAGCCAAGATTAATGGTTCATTTGCAACAATTTTAGCACTTAAACAATAATACTGTGTTCAGGAGGTGAAAATGATTTGTATGTGGGTGTTCCTCAACTACACTGTTGTGTTCCAGGGTTTGATGATTATTGAATATTTGGGGAAAAATAAATAAATAATAAATAAATAAACAATTAAATTCAATAAGTATATATAATGTGATGAAACAATATTATTTTTAAAAAGAATAAAAAAGAATATATAAGAATATATCTAATATATTCTGTTTAAAATGATATATTATTTTATATATACTGTGTGTGTGTGTGTGTGTGTGTGTGTGTATATATATATATATATACACACACACACACACACACACAGTATATATAAAATAATCTTTTTTATTCTTTTTAAAAATCATATTGTTTCATCACATTATATATACTTATATATATATGTATATATATATATATATACACACACACACACACACACACACACACACACACAGTATATATAAAATAATCTTTTTTATTCTTTTTAAAAATCATATTGTTTCATCACATTATATATACTTCTAAGAATATATCTATATATAAGAATATATCTAATATATTCTGTTTAAAATGATATATTATTTTATATATACTGTGTGTGTGTGTGTGTGTGTGTGTGTATGTGTATATATATATATATATCTCCAATCAATCAATCAATCAATCAATCAATCAGTCAATCAATTAATTAATCAATCAATCACATTAAAGCTTTTCCGGAATTTTTCTCAGTTATTTTTTACTATTTTAAAACCTTTTATGTGTATATTTTATTGTTTTAGACTTTTGTGTCTGTTGTGACTATTGTGTCCCAATTCTTTTTTTTTCATCTAAAATATGAAAGTTCATCTAAAAGGTTTCTAAAAAAATAATCTGAAAGTATTGTTTAATAATTGAGTTTATTCAGGATTATATACAGAATGAAATTAGCCACAATTAACTATGAAATTTGCAAGACAAAGGAACCAACTATGTTTTTTAGAAACACATTTAAAATGTAATTTCCACAACTTTCATTTCCAACTCAGAAAGAAGGGTGATGTGGTAAAAAATGATGTTTTTTTTTGTTTAGAAAATGATTGTTTAGAAAAAAAAAAAAGAAAAAAAAGAAAAAAAAAAAACTCTATATACAGTATAAATACCATGCTGTCATAATTTTTTTTTACTGAAAAATGTTGTAGTAAAAGTTAAAACGCTAGTAAGAGTTAAAAGAATATTTAATAAAGTTTAATAAAGTTGCCCCCGGCTGAAGAAACCTCCATCTGAAACCCTATAGCTATCTGCAAGTGCATTGTTAGTGTGCCATTTAAATACAGTCTAAATATGATTCTTCAGCTAAGCGTTGTGTGGTGCGTGACTCTTTTCTTGGGCTTGAGTTAATTCTAGGGTTAAAGAGGTAAACTGTTTACTCATCAACTGTGGGTTGACAGCTTTGCAACATGATGCACAGAATTCCCCTCCTACTTCCTGAATGGGCAGCTGACTTCACGCAGGCTGTTCGGGATCACTTTTCCCCAGCCATGCTCACTCTCTCTGGTCTTTTTTTGTGCTAGCCCACCCCGTTTGAGCCGTCGTGGGGTTAAAGTACAGCCAATGAATGGAGCTCCCCACTGTTTAACACCGCTGGGAAACATAGATCTCTGTGCTAATGGGCCAGTTCTGCTGGCGGACTGCCCACTGTACAGATCCAGCAAAGTTAATATTAGCCGACAAAGCTAAATAAACAAAGCAAAACACATTAAATTACTTGACTGCACACTCTTGGAAGAAAACCATACAACGTCTGCATGACCCAGTATTCACACATTGTGTCTTAATTTCACATTGTGTTGGGCAGTGGTGTTGTCTAGTTGTTTGTTATTGTTTTTTTTTTGTTTTGTTTTTTTTTGTTATTTGGTTGTTTTTTCTTTGATTTGTTTGTTGTTTTCCTTTGCTTGGTTTTTGTTTTGGTTTGTTTGGTGTTAATTTTTGTTTTGTTTGGCTTGGTTTTTGTCTGTTTTGTTTGGTGTTGTGTTTTTTGTTTGGCTTGGTTTTTGTTTTGTTTGTTTTTTCTTTGTTGTGTTTGGTGTTGTTTTTGTTTGGCTTAGGTTTTGTTTGTTTTTTCTTTGTTTTGTTTGTTATTTTTGTTTTGGCTTGGTTTTTGTTTTGTTTTTTCCTTTTTTGTTTGGTGTTATTTTTTGTTTGGTTTGGCGTAGGTTTTGTTTGTTTTTTTTCTTTGTTTTGTTTTGTTATTTGGTTGTTTTTTCTTTGATTTGTTTGGTGTTTTTTGGCTTGGTTTTTGTCTGTCTTGTTTGGTGTTGTTTTTTTGTTTGGCTTTTTTTGTTTTCATTTTTTCTTGTGTCTCTAGTTGTTTTTGTTTGACTTGGGGTTTTTTTTCTTTTTTTTCTTTTTGTTTTTTATTTGTTATTTTTGTGTTTTGGTTTGGCTTAGTTTTTTGTTTTGTTTTTTTCTTTGTTTTGTTTGGTGTTAATTTTTGTCTGGTTTGGCTTAGGTTTTGTTTGATTTTTCTTTGTTATTTTTGTTTTGGCTTGGTTTTTATTTTGTTCTTTGTTTTGTTTGGTGTTATTTTTTCTTTGGTTTGGTTTAGGTTTTCTTTGTTTTGTTTTGTTGGCTGTGTGTATTCTTGTATTATTGATCTCATTGGCTCTGGTTGTGAACTTATGCTAAAACTTATGTGATCACAGTAGCTCATATGTACATAAAATGCAAATAACTGCATTGACTATTGGTTTTTGTTTTCAAATTTCATATGAATATTAAGTGTTACACATACTTTCGTCAAACTTTCAGCCTCCTCTGCTCTCTCATAAATGTTTATTTTGCTATCTAAATGAGGACATATCGTGAACTTATGTTATTTTTATATAAAGCTAATTATAACTACAGATGAACCTGAAACCTACTACACTACCGTTCAAAAGTTTGGAGTTGGTAAAATTTGTTAATGTTTTTTGCTCACCAAGACTCCATTTTATGTTATGAAAAATACATAAAAAAACAGTAATATTGTGAAATATTATTGCAATTTAAAATAACTGTATTCTATTATAATATATAGCAAAATGGAATTTATTCCTGTGATCAAAGCTGAATTTTCAGCATCATTACTCCAGTCTTCAGTGTCACAAGATCCTTCAGAAATCATTCTAATATGCTGAAGAAACATGTCTGATTATTATCAATGTTGAAAACAGTTGTTCTGCTTCATATTTTTTGTGGAAACCACAGTTCTTTGATAAATAGAAAGTTCATAAGAACAGCATTTTAAAAAAATAAATCTTTTGTAACATTATAAATGTCTTTACTGTCAGTTTCGATCAATTTAATGCATCCTTGCTGCATAAAAGTATGGATTTCTTCCAAAAAAACAAAAAACAAAAACCTACTAACCCCCAAAATTTTGAGCAGTAGTGTATGTAACTTATAGAAAGTGTATATATAATATATAGAAAAAAAAAATAATAATGTGCTTTATTAATGACTTTTTCAATTTGAGGATATCGGCAAATTTCAGATTTGCAGATTTGTGTCTCTAAACTATAGAGAAGTAAAAACCCACACTGAATGAATCTGGCTGAATCTGACCTTCACAGCTGTGCTCTTCTTCTCCCAGCATTCCTTCAGGATGGGCACTCGTTCACCTCTCTTTCTCTCTCTCTCCTACTTTTATGTCTTTCCTGAACCCCCTTTAAAACTCTCCACATGCACACAGTCTACCCTCACCCCAGTCCGTTCTGTATTTGACCACAGACAGATACATCTCTAATGCTTTAATTGTTTTAATTACATATTATTATATGCTTATTCAGTTGGATCCTTATGTGATTTTAAATACTCAGTGCTTGGATAATTATCCCAGCATCCTGCTCACATGCGGCACAATCTATCGCAGGGTTTCACGCTGGCTCAGCACTCAGGGAAACTGTTTCGGTTATCAAAACATGACATCACACATTACACAATCACTTCTCTCGGGACAAAAAACAGTCCAAATCCACTGCTGAAAATGCTGAAGAGACCAACATATATTTCAGATGCTGGTTTAACCTCTGAAGGAGGTCTGTAGTGGAATATTTGTAGAGCTCTGGCTGCATTCCCATTCATTTCAATGGCAGTTTCTTGGCTGTCACACGAACACCTATCAGTTTAATTTAGTATCTGCCATGTTTGTTTATGGGTGCTCATTTCTTTTTGAGCCAACCACCTGAGCTGTAAATGTCATGTGACTTATTATTCAAGAGATGCTGAAAGGTGATGCCATGACAATGTTGACTGGCTGATGGCAGCTCACGAATATGAACATTCCCAAACTCTATAGTCAACCAGCTTGACCAGAAAGACCATTTTGGTTAGTGAACAGCATGGCTATGCTAGCATAAATTCATCTTTTCAGTACGTTTGAGAGGACCTTAAAGAGTTAGCATGTCAGAAAAGTAAGACTGACAAGAACAATTATTAAAGGTTACCTCAGGAAACCCATGTTACCTGTTCCTCTCATGTTTTTTCAGAGATTAAATTGTAATATTTTGAAGCCTGTGTCATGGCAGATACTTCATCTTGGTGTTTGCAGTGGCTCAAAAGTTTTGGATCGGGTGTCTTACGCCTCTTATGTCTGAGCCAGTACAGCTAGCATGATGTTGGCTTCTGCCCCGCAAGAGCTTTTGGCAAACACTTTGTAGGCCGAGGCTAAAACCCAAGGCTTACCTCAACAGCTTTCCTCCCCTCTTCATTCTTTTCTCATAAACTTCAAGTTTAATTGCCATTTCCCTCTCCTTCATCTTTTATTGTGTCCTCCATGAACTCTTCTATTAAGTGAAGCCCAGTTTCATGAGGTCAGTGACTAAGCTTTATGTTTTTATGGGCTTTGTTGCAATATGATGCATCCAGTTTAAACAAATGCAACTGATATAGTGAATGTCAGTGTGTTTGAGTGTTTCAAAGAATACACAGTATGATTGAGTCAAGTAAAGGATGAATAATAAGAATGACAAAGTCCAAAATTCTGTGGTGCAGCCTTCTGTTGTCCAATTGAATGGGACTAACGCCGTGTTCCCGAAGACGCCTGATGCAGGAGTACTTGTTGAAAATCTTTCAACACCTCATATTGCTCCTGTGAATGCAAAATGTCAGATAGATGCGTTCCGTTCAACCGTAAATGCCCTTCGAAGTGTGACCTTCATAGGGTATTCAGCAATCCTAACTCTTTCCTCACCAGCGTTTTTGATCATTTTAACAAAACTTTCATGGCCCTCAGAATATTTTGTTGTATAAATATCTGAACATGCAATATATCAAAAGAAAGAGCAGAGCCTCTGCTTTCAAACAACAACAACAACAACAACAAAAAAAACATTTTATTCTAGCTTCAGGCATTCTTTTATTATCAATAATTGAATGTGGGTAAGTTTCATTAAAAAAAAAGCAACATTTTGAACAAAAAGCTGAAAAAATAGTGATTTTTTCCAAAGAATACGACGTGCGTAAGCAATGCTTTTATCACTTGTTTCTGCTCCTTTTTTACCTGTGTTTTGATCCAGAGATTCTGTACTCTTTCAGAAGATGCATAATAGCGCCCCCTACTGTATAACAGTGAAAACATGGAAATCCAGAAATTTTCGTCAATGAGTGCATGTACATGCACGTCTTTACCCGATTATGCTTAATAAGTGTCATAAAACATAAACGGATTAAAGGGTTAGTTCACCCGAAAATGAAATTTCTGTCATTAATTACTCACCCTCATGTCGTTCCATCCAAACCTGTAAGACCTTTGTTCATCTTCGGAACACAAATTAAGATATTTTTGATGAAATCCGAGATTTATCCCCCATAGAAAGCAATGAAATTACCACATTCAAGGTCCAGAAAAGTAGTAAAGACATTGTTAAAATAGTCCATGATACTACAGTGGTTCAACCTTAATGTTATGAAGCAACGAGAATACTTTTTGTGTGCAAAAACAAAACAAAAATAACGACTTTATTTAACAATTTCATCTTCTCCCCTGTCAGTCTCCTACGCTGTTTACGTTGTATAGACAGAGCAGGCTTCCAGGTTCTACGTCAGAACGCAGACTCAGTATTTGTTTTCGATAGTTTAATATAATGTTTTCGTTTGTTTTCTGGCTGTTAGCAAAGTATCAAAGTCGAAAGTGGTCCTCGATTACACCTAAAAAATGTTCCAGTCAACATGTAAACAATGAGTGTCGTTAGCTAGCTTACTATGAGCTAACTAGCTGGTTAGCTAGTAGCTCATTAACAAGTATGTGAATTCTTTCACATAGGAATTCATTGATATACAACCACTTTTATCTAAATTCAGATATGCATTTGTCTTAATGTCATTTTTACAAATCTTTCTGTGCATTTTTTTTTTTTTGACAGAAACTAGCAAAAACCAGCATATGCTGGTTAGGTAGGTTTTGAAGCATGGAAGCTGGTTTGAGCTGGTTTATGCTGGTCCTTAGCTGGTCATGAGCTGGTTTAAGCTGGTCAAGTGCTGGTCCTGAGCTGGAGCTAGTTGCTTAGGACCAGCACTTGACCAGCTTAAACCAGCTCAAACCAGCTTCTATGCTTCAAAACATACCTAACCAGCATATGCTGTTTTTTTTTCAACAGGGTGCGCAGGTCTCCATCATGTTGGAAATTACGTTATATGATGCTTTGAAGTCGGAGTTGTCTTTTCAAATCAGATGTCTGACCTCAAGAAATGATTGAGCAATGAGTTCATGACAGCTTTTGAAGGCCACACCATTCTCCTAAATCTCTCTATTGAGTTTTTCAATAGCAGAGCATCACTGTGCTGTTTACTAACTAAACCCATGAATGTAGATTCAGACTGGCATTTAATTCTACAATAAGCGGCGGGCGAGTCTCGACACGGCAGCTGCGCCTTGGGGAATGGAGAGGTGTCCGCCGCCTTCACGCTGCATCATATTCTGTCCCTTCAGACCCGCGTCTTTATTGCAGTGTGTAAGTGTCTTCTGCTCTGTGAAACCCGAGGTTGTCTCTGTGCCAGCATTGTCATTTAATCGTGCTGGTGTCTACATGGACTATCAGACATGCTGTCACACGCACACTTAACAGCTATTAATGAGTGCTAGGCCTCTGGAAATATATGCCTATCAACGCTTTTTGAAGTTTTGATTACAGAGGTTCAGAGTAGAGCTCTGTGTGTCATGTTGTCACAGTCTGCTGCCGATAGATTTAAAGCCTACTGTAAACAAATTGATGAATCTCATGGTTGCACAACGGCACAGATTGAGGTGGAAACAGTAATAATAATTATATTCAGTGTTGGGGGTAACGCATTACAGGTAACGCGAGTTACGTAATCAGATTATATTTCCCAAGTAACTAGTAAAGTAATGCATTACTTTTAAATTTACAGGGAAATATCCGAGTTACTTTTTCAAATAAGTAACGCAAGTTACTTTGTTTTCCCATTTATTAACTGACAGCTCTCCTGTCCACATGTTGAGAGAAATTGTCAGCGCAGTGAATAAATAACAATTTGAGTAAATAACACAAATAGACTTTATGTATTTAATCTCACTTTATTAACCAATGTCTTTGCTGCTGACCTTCAATGATCCAATTCAACCATACTAATAAGCAAAAATGACTTTAGATAAACATCATATTTGTTACATTTTTAGTTTTTATTATTGAAGAGTGCTGAACTTTCTTGTCTGAGCTGCGCCCTCTACTGTACAGGTGTAAATTTGCATTTCCTTCAGCCTGAGGCTTTTTCATTTTACATATGGTGTGAAAGGGCCTTTACATTTGCCAAAAATAGAATAACTTTTTTGTTATTAAAAGCCAAACAATTAAGCCCAGATGAAAAAAGTAATGCAAAAGTAACGTAACACAACACATTTCTGTAAAAAATAACTAACGCAATTAGTTACTTTTTTAGGGAGCAATGCAATATTGTAATGCATTACTTGTAAAAGTAGCTTTCCCCAACACTGATTATATTTATAAAATAATAATATCATCAATTGGAGTTAATGTGTAAGGCCTGTTCTAAGCTGCATGAAGTAAAATGAGAAATTGCACAATTTCTATCTCACTTGACCCATAGGAATCATTTTGCTTTTGTCTGGTTGATTTAAATCATTGTAAATAATTTTTGACTTGAATAAAACCAGTTCTATCATGACAACTCTCGGAAGATTGTTAGCATGGTAATGGATATGACAATGTTAATGTATTTGGTCTTGGAGGAATAGATCTGCTATGCTGCTGCTGCTGTAGAATATAGCTTTTGTTGTAGATTATTGCTGCTGCTGCAGAGCAAGTACAGGAACTTGCTACTGACAATAAATACGCAGATACGCTGCTGCGAGTAAGACATAGTGATGCTGCACAAATAGCATATATCAATAACCCATAGCAGATCTATACAGGTGGAGCTGGGGAAGGTGGAGGGTTTTAGAGAAACTCGGAGGCGCGCTGCAAACTGCTATAGTGAATGAAACCAACCAGCCATTTAAATGTGTGAGCAACAAGCTCATTGGCTGCAGCTCAACTGACATGGACCAATCAGCTTGTGCTGGGACAATCGGCTGGGACAATACATCGATTCTCGATTCACGATACGAAGAATCTGGAGCGATTCTGATGTATCGCGATTCTCTCTAATTGATTCTGAGCTTAGTTTTTAAACAGCAGATAGCACTACTATATGTGTTTAGAAACACTCGTACACTGCCTGCTTCCAGTTCCTTTACACACACCACTTAAACCTAAACTAATCATTCATAAAGTTCGAAAAGGTTGAAGCGAATTACAAATCTCGCATCATAAAAGCATTCTGAGCCGAGGTGCAAGTATATTTAACCACTTAAATGACTCACAAGCGCTATCCAGCAGTCTTCTTCGTGAGCGTTTGAGAGTGTGCGGTTAAAAACTAGCCTAGAGCGCCATCTGCTGTTAAAACTAAGCTCAGAATCGATTAGAGAGAGAGAAAATATCAGGATCGATCCAGATTCATTGTATCGATCGAGAATCGATGTATCGTCCCAGCCCTAATTATCATAATTAGCATCAACCTGCGCCATCTAGAGTTTCATGACAGAACTTGTTGCCGCATGGAGCATGTTAAGGTCAAATGACAGATTTTACAGTTAACAAAAAAATAATTACAAGTAATTTTGGTGGTTATGAATACTTATTTAGATTACTGTGGTGGCCAACTATTCTGCTTCAGACAAACCAGCAGTCATACTAGTTAAACAACAAGGAAATAAAAGCAAAAAAATCCTAGGAACCGTTTAAATCTCAACTTCAGTTTTTAGATCTTTTCCCCCCCAATGCACTTTTTTTAAAACACAATTACTAAAAAAGATAATTCTTTGAAAGAATTTAAAGGGAACACTATTATTATTTATTTATTTATTTTTTTTGGCAAAAGCGCTTTTCAAATGCATCTTCTGTATTGCACTTTCAACCAAGTACCTAAAACTCCCCAAATAATGGTTAATATCTATGGATAATAACCTGGCTTAATGACCTGGCTTCTGATTGGTCAATACAGCATTTCATTCATGCTAAAAACCACAATATAGTAAAAGCTATAGCGTGAAACACCTTTTCACCTGTGTTAGTATTTTCATGTTCATTACGTCTGACTCAAGAAAAATCAGGTGCACAAATAAATACAGTGCTCGTCATTCTCAGAGAACAAGAACAAGTGTTGTCTTGTACACAGTTTATAGACTTCTTGTGTTGTAGAGATTGTAACAGAGATCAGGTCTGTTCTGATGTTATCACCACTGGAGGAAGTGATGTAATGTGACTCATCGGGAAACCAAAGTACTTGACTGCGCACATTTACTTTTACTCTACAAACAATAGTACCTGAGATCACAAGTGTTTGTTTTTTTGTAATGTTGAACATTTTTTCCATTACAAATTATGTCTTGCTGAGTTGAAAAAATATTTTTTTTAAATGAAAAATATATTTTTTAACTTTGTATCTGAATAAATTACTATTTATTTTTGTATTTTAATTTTCAGACTTGCATGAAAAAAAGAAAAGAAAAAAAAATCAAGATTTTCAATGTCGTCTCAAACTTTCGGATCCCACTGTAGATTTTTATTACTTTTTCCCAGGCCGTCAAACATGCAGCTTTGAAAGAAAATGTATATTTACACCAGCAGGGTATATTTACACTTTCACTGGGATCAAGCGTCTCTCACACATGGCTCTTGCCTCGGGTGTGCTGCTCACAATAGGTCTTTGATACACTAGGTGCTTTACAGTCATTGAAAGTGTCATGACATGTCGCCCAACCGCCGTGATTTTGCAAAGATAAAGCTTGTGGTTAGTTCTGGAATGATTTGTCTTTTTTGTTAAGGTTAAATATGCTTTCATTGAGCATTCGTCTCTATTGTTTCATTCACTTCCTTTCCGTTCTCCCGGGAAAAGTTTGCGGGTTCGACAATGCACCGGCTGTCTGCGGGTAACTTCTGAACTTATGATTGCTTAAAGCTCATCAGCATCTGAAAGAATAAATGAAATCGAGGGGATGGTACTCATGAAAAGAACAATATTTGAACAAGCTCTGCAGCTGGCTGTGGACATTGTTTCTCTTTCTTTTTCTGATACACCCTTTCCTCCCCTGGATTGAGATGGATGAGGTCTGGGCTGCTCCTAGTTGGATTAGTTGAAGCCTGGATTTGTTCAGCATTGTGATTCAGACCTGGTTGTATTACTTCATCGAGTTATAAATGATGCTTTGACAAAGGCGTCCCTGTCTGCTCTGATCGCACACCATCCTGGAATGTTATCTCCATCCATCATCACGTCTCTCTGGTGCGGCGACCTCCTCATGGGACACGTGAGCGGCTGATAATAGATGTGTTTGTGGTGGAGAAAGAAATGTTTGTTCTGTGTGTGTGTCAGTGTAAAGGAACGCTACTTATAAAAGCATTATATTATGTTGTGTTACGCCTAATAAAACAATTACGTTATATATTGTTACTGTTCATGGAAAGTAGCACGTTACTTCTGCATTCTCAGAATGGAGCACTAAGTTTGACTTGCAGGTCATTATGTCAAATATAGCAAGTTTCATACACAAACTTCTCAGTGAAATGCCACCTGCGACAAAAACATCCAGAAATTCCAGACCCATTGTTGTTTTGTTCCTCATAATATAATTTTGGTGATGTTATTGTTGTGACAGTGAGTGCACAAGATAAAGAAAAGAAGAAAAGTTGAATTGCATTCTACAACCTTTATCTTGGATTAAAAAGGTCTTGACACATAGTCATCTTTCTTTTTTCCCCAGCATGTTTCTGCAGATTGGGTGTACCACATGATTGATCTGGCCCACAAAATTTCTTCAAATGTAAAGTGCAATATTTTAACAAACCTGCTTCACTCCTTTTTTTTTTTCTCTAAAAAATAACAATAAGATTATTAAAAAAAAATATGCAAAAAATGCTTTTAATGATGCTTTTTAAAATGTATGTTTATGTTATTCGTGTCAACATGCTACATGAAGAAAAACACAAAAAAACAAAACAAAACAAAAAAACAATAGTGTAACCCCCTCATTTAACACAGTACTTAAAGGGGACCTATTATGCCCCTTTCATAAGATGTAATATAAGTCTCTGGTGTCTCCAGAATGTGTCTGTGAAGTTCCAGCTCAAAATACCTCACAGATCATTTATTATAGCTTGTCAAATTTGCCCCTATTTGGGTGTGAGCAAAAACACGCTGCTTTTGTGTGTGTCCCTTTAAATGCAAATGAAGAGGGCGGAGCTTTAACAGCTCGTGCTTTGGTTGCTCACTAACAACAAAGCTGGAGAATCTCACGCAGCCAAAATGACAATTGTCAGTAACGGTGTTCAGCCTTACATTGTTCAAACCGGAGTCGGACACTGATGGAGAGACTCAGGAAGAAGTTACAACTTTTCCGCATTGAAAAATAAGGTGGATAGACTAAACACATAATACGCATGTGCATGCTGTCACTGTTTTCACAGATTCGCGTTTTTGCAGTTTACACAGAGAAGATAATGGTATTGTTTTCAAAAACTTCTACTTTTTCAAAAGTTTGTGTTTTCAGGCCACCAAAACGCCAAAACATGGCATCCATGTCTGCTCTTATCTTAATCCATTATCACGCCTCTGGCAAGGTGACCACTTTTTGGGACACGTGAGCGGCTAATAATAGATACATGCTAACTGTAACACATTACCTGAAAAAACATTCGTTACATTTATTTATTTGGCATAAACTGTTATCCAAAATGACTTTAGGGTGTGCATTTTATCACCATATATGTTTCCCAGGAATCAAACCCATGTCATTGGCCTTGGTGGTGCCACGTTCTACCGGTTGAGCTACATGAACGAAAAAGCAATAGCATTACTTGTAACCCCCTTATTGTAACACATTGCTGGAATGCAATGGCGTCTCTGTCTGCTCTGATCGCACACCACCCTAGAATGTTGTCTTCATCCATAATCATTTCTCTGGCATGGCGACCTCGTCTTGGGACATGTGAGTGTCTGATAATAAATGCATGCTAACTGTAACATATTACCTAAAAAAAAAAAAGTTACATTTATTTATTTGGCAGACACTTTTATCAAAGAAACTTAAAGGTTTGTGTTTTATCAGCACGTGTGTTTCCGAGGAATCAAACCCATTCGTTTTGGTTGTGCAATGTTCTACTAGTTGAGATACATGAACAAAAAAAAAAAAAAAAAGAAAGTGTTACTTGTAACCCATTTACTGTAACACATTATTTAAATGCATTGGCACTAGGGATGTAACGATGCATCCGGAACCGGTTGAAAATCGATTAAAACGTGATGATTCAAGTTGGTTGAGATGCTAAATGAATCGCGATACATTTGGGGGCGGGGGTTTATATGACTGTATGAGGGGAACTGACTGTGTTCAGAAAAGTTTAGATAGTATTTTCTTTTTATCTTACTTCCGTACAATGCATTTTAAAGTAGTTTTAGCGCACAGCGCTGCTTTGTTTATAGCAGTAACCATGGAAGCGCTGAATTGCCGCTGTTCCATAAGCGCCACCTGCTGTCAAGACAGTGAATTTGCGTTCTCATGCAGCCCGACTGCTGTTATGAAGTTTTATGTAGTCTGAACATTCTGTTTTTGCTTCAAATGTTAAAAATTATACAATCTAATTTAAATTAAAAACTGCTCATGCTGCATGTATGCAGCATCTTTGTTGGGATTGTGATTAAAGGGTTAGTTCACCCAAAAATGAAAATAATGTCATTTATTACTCACCCTCATGCCGTTCCACACCCGTAAGACCTTCGTTAATCTTCGGAACGCAAATTAAGATATTTTTGTTGAAATCCGATGGCTCAGTGAGGCCTGCATAGCCAGCAATGACATTTCCTCTCTCAAGATCCATTAATGTACTAAAAAACATATTTAAATCAGTTCATGTGAGTACAGTGGTTCAACATTAATATTATAAAGCGACGAGAATATTTTTGGTGCGCCAAAAAAAACAAAATAATGACTATAGTGATGGCCGAGTCACGTGATTTCAGCAGTTTGGCAGTTTGACACGCGATCCGAATCATGATTCGACAGGCTGATTCATAACGCTCCAAAGCTTCATGAAACAGTGTTTTGAAATCGGCCATCACTATATAAGTCGTTATTTTGTTTTTTTGGCGCACCAAAAATATTCTCGTCGCTTTATAATATTAATATTGAACCACTGTACTCACATGAACTGATTTAAATATGTTTTTAGTATATTAATGGCTCTTGAGAGAGGAAATGTCATTGCTGGCTATGGAGACCTCATTAACAAAAATATCTTAATTTGTGTTCCGAAGATGAACGAAGGTCTTACGGGTGTGGAACGGCATGACGGTGAGTAATTAATGACTGAGTTTTCATTTTTGGGTGAACTAACCCTTTAAAATGCAGTGGTTGCCTCTAATTTTAAATGACTACAGATAGTTCAGCCTGTAATAGAGCAAATAAACATCTTGTTCGTGTACTCATATGAAGAGATTTATTTTATTTGTATTATTTATTTATTTATTTATTTGATTTAGGATTTGTTTTAAAATTTCAATTTAGTTTTGTTATAAAGATATTTCAATTTCACAAAGAAATATGCAGCATTTTGTCTGAGAAATAATAAAAACACACTTTCTCATTTAAATCTCATTTTGTTAAAAAAAATCATGAGAAAATCGAATCGTGAAACCAGTATCGTGAATTGTATCGAATCGTGAGTTGAGTGAATCTTTACATCCCTAATTGGCGCCCCTGTCTACTCTGATCGCACACCATCTTGGAATGTCATTTTCATCCATCATCACGTCTCTGGCATGGAAACATCCTCTTGGGCTCTAGTTAAGCTACATTGAACAAAAAAGCAACCCCTTTATTGTAACACATCGACACATTACTTAAATGCATTACACCCAACACAGTTTCAACATGTTTTTGTGTAGTTTTGGATGCGTAGTGAGAGCCTGTCTGCATGTCACACACTTCACTTTCCTGCAGATAAGGCCAGATGTCTTTCTCTCTCGGGGGGTGAACTAACTTATCCTGCTTTATCTTTCCTTTGCCCTTCATGCTTTAATATTTCATTCCTCACATCACAGAGGGACAATGTCTTCTTTTCTCCTTGTGCATAGTTCCGTTCTTAAATCACGCATATGAGGCCTGGGCTATCCCTGCAAACCCTCCTTCATAAATAACTACTGCACAGACAGGAGAACAAGCCTTTCCCTCTCATTTCATCTTCGCTTCCATCCATCTTTTCGTGATTATTGGGTCCATTTGATTTTAAATCTGCATGTTAGTCGCTGGGTTTTAACAACCTCTATAAATGTGGGAGGACGAAGCGCTGGCCAGCGGTGCATGTCGTCTCAGCAGCAAATTTGTTCAAATATTTGCTGAGTTTTGTTCTGGGTTTGTGGCCAGAAAATGTCTTCCAGATTAACTGTTAAAACTTGGATGAACTTGTTAACCTTGTTCCTTTTGAATGGGTTCATATTTCTGTTTATTTGATTGTGACTTATTATTTTGCTGAATTATTTTGTGGTTGGTGAAGTATTAGGATAGATAATTTCTATATAATTGCTATAATTATAAGTCAGCTAATATGAATTAGCTTCATGTGTTTTTTTTAATGCTTGCAAATCAATGTTTTCGTATCTTTCTTTTTCTTTAGGAGAAATACTAAGAGGGGGAAAAAGAGGGAAAAAATGAGTTGACATTAGAAATGCACATTATATTGGTTATTCATCAATATCAATATTTATTTTTAATTTATCAATATTGACTGCTGGATATTGGATGTATAATATTGGATATTTAATTATGCATGCTTATTTCCACTATCTTAAAATTACTTTTACATTAAAATTGACCTATTTATTTGCTTTCTTAATACATGTTCCAGTTCTTGTTGTGCACAATTCATTATATTATATATCAAATCATAATATTATATATAATAATATTTTTTTTTTTTTATACATTTTTGTAATCAGTTATCAAAATTTCTGAAATGTCTTTTCTTTTTGCTTGACGTCATCAGGAAGCCTTTACTTCCAAATATTTGACATACAGAATAGAGACTTTTCACGGTCCAGTCGGTTCTTGTGGATTAATTTGTATCGTGCCAAACATTTTTTTTTTTCTTTCTGATTGCATATCCAGTTTTACTTGGAAATACATCAGATTAGGGATGAAAAGTGAAGAAAGAGAGATAGATAGAGAGATAATAAGGCACATAAAGCTACAGATGGAAATCACTCATTACTCTGGTCAAATGGCCTGCATAGACTGGCAGTCGGCAATGTGGTCGGCAGAGACTTGCATTCCATCGGTGTGCGACCCCAATTCCTCCCATCTTCATCTTCGTCATCAGCTCGCTTTGAAGCTCTTCCAGGGTCTGTGGATGCCAAGCTGACTGTGGGTTGTTCAGCTGTGCCCAGTTCTGAGTTTACAGCGGTTTAGATGAGCTGAGTTCAGTCAGTACACACGATCAAACGCAGAGAAATATTACAGTTACTGGCTGTTGATGTTGTTTGGATACATCAGACTGTGACATTGTGACATTGATGGCTGCTGTTGGGAGCATTTGAAATGTTTTTTCACTATCTCCGTTTTCTTTATTCCGCTGCCTAAGACAGCAGACAGGCTAAAGCTAATGACATGATTCTCTAATAAGCAAAAATATATATAACTCCCACAAATATTAGGTAAAATGATCTGTATTTAATTACACTGGGCTATTTTTGCATTGATACTTTGTTAAATAACATTATCACATTCAATGCTATACTGAATATTTGTCACTCTGTTATCTGGTTGTTAAATGCCTTTTACCGACAACAAGTTATGGGTATTTTGAGATAGTGGGAGGAAATCTATACATTTGAATGTCGTTGTGACACAGATTGCCTGATTGTATCTCTCTCTGTCCACTTCTCCTCTCTTAGGACCCAGGCTACTGGATACAGGTTCATCGGTTAGAACATGGAGACGGAGGCATTTTGGACCTGGATGACGTGCTATGTGATGTAGCCGACGACAAGGACAGGGTATGCCATTAGTGTGCATGAATCTTTTTTTGGTTTGTTTGTTTGTTTGTTTTAGGAGAGACGCTGATCTCTGATTAACTTTCATTTCCAGTTTGAATGTACCGGCGGAAGCAAAATGCCAAAACCATTAATACATAGTTCACCCAAAAATGAAAATTCTGTCATCCTTTACAAGTCAATGGGGTCCCATCAGCTGTTTGGTTACAGACATTTTTTAAAATATCATCTTTTGTCTTCAGCAGAAGAAAGAAATCCATACAGGTTTGGAACAACTTGAGAGTGAGTAAATCATTTTTGGGTGAACTATCCCTTTAAAATTGGATTTAAAATTCAAAATATTCATAATAATTTCTGAGATGACAACTGGATGTCACTGGCTGAATCAAAAATTCAACATAAATGAGGTCTTGTGACGACAATGAGTGTGTTTACTTGCTTTAACCCAGTCAAAAAGTGTCTGTTTTTTCGGGTTCATGAACTGTTTAAGCTAACAAGTATACTGTATTTTTGCCTATTACCCCAATTTCGGCATATAAAGACGCTTCACTGGTATTTTGGTAGATGTGTCTTGTGTGCATGTTTATATGTTTTGACATAAAGCAAATCAATATTGATTTTAAAATATCATGTATGCGTTCTTGCATTGTTGGGTTTTTATAATAAGCTAATTTTTGATGGTATTCAGCATTTTGTTATACATGTGATCAATCATTGTAGAATACTACCAACACAGTTTAATAAGAAATTGTTTTATTTGAGGTGGCAATTTCATATGAATTCGTACTATGTGATTCATACGCAAACACAGAATTGTTTTTAGAAAAGTAAACATGAACCTAGCCTGTAAGATGTACAAATTCATACGAATTAGCCACCAACTTTCCAAAACAAAAATGATGTAATGAATTACCATGAGAGTCTGTTGATGCTACTGTGTGAAGGAGTTGTCTATTTCATTATGTTTCACATACTATTTAAAAAAAAAAAAAAAAAGTTGGATATTTGGCATTATACAGTATATATTTCACAGTTTGCAGTCTGTCCAAGCGTAGTCTGTGGGTTAGTGAAAACATGGCCTTTCTACACCCACATGTTGTTTCTTGATGCAAGGTTGTCATGTATTTTGAATAAAGAGAGCCAGTGTTTATGATAAACTACTAGATGTCAAGATATCAGATATTCCACGTTTGTTTCCAAATCCCTTTAGCCGAGGGAGGGTGAGTGTAAGAAGGCAGAGGTTGTCCTTACTTTTGAGCTTCTGTTTTTCTTAATTGTTATTGTGGTTATCACATCTGCATGTGTTTCGATTTCATTTCACCAAGCTTGGGAATGGCTAGGAACATTGACTGTTTATTACTAGTGATGCACTGAAATTTCGGTGACCGAAAAATAATTTTGGTTTCGGCTGGAACTGTTTTGTACGGCGGGAAAGGTGATGTTTAATTAGCACTTCTCCGACAGTGTGTTTTGACCGTCAGTGTCTATTTTGTGCACGCAATGTGGATAAGCTACAACAGGTAAACATGTCAGCTGTGTGGACACTAGAGCTGGGTTGACATAATCAATTAATTGATCTTCATTGTGATGAACTGAGATCTTTTAGTCTATGATGTTTTCAGTTGATGCATGAACAAAAATTCACTAAATATTATTTATAGCTCGCCTACCATCCAGTAATTACAATAAGCTTTGTGTTTTGTTACTTTTGATATGAAACAAAGTCTGAGCTTTCAAATTCTCTCAGTTTTATAATGGAATTCAAACAATAAATGTGGTTTTGACACTCTTTAAAGGCACAATATGTAAGATTTTTGGATTAAAATATCCAAAAACCACTAGAATGGTGTTATATATATTTTGTTGACTTGTGTACTTAAATTATCCCAAATGTTTCCAAGAATGTTTAAATCCAGAGAAATAGGCAATTTTAACCAGGACACGGACTGTGTCCGTGCATTGCCTATCAATGACATCATACCCGCGTTACCCTCGATTTCCGGTTTTATTTTGTAAAAACCATGGAAACACCCTTTTTAAAGATGCTTTAATATATTATGTGTTTTATTAGACAAGTGAGCAACTGTTTGGATACATTCATCGACAGAAAACTAATCAATGATAAGTCTTATTGTTTAAATCTTGTTTTACCATGCCTAATATCGATCTAGCTTACTGCAGTGTGCAACAAGTGTCTCATAGTAGCCGTCGAGCGAATGTACAGAGTAGCATTATAACAACTTTCAATACACAAATGTATCAAATATAATAAAACAGTGCTGCTTTACCCCACATACGCTTGACCGGAAGAAGTGGAAGCGGCGACTGTGTCATAATAAAAGCTCCACTGCTCTCGAGCCGTGTGTTGCGCTCGTCTCTCATTAGCAATCGCTCCAGTGGCCTCGTTTCGCTCCAACGGATTTTAGCCACACCCTGCTTCATACTACAGTAATGTTAATAAATCTTTAATACATTAGCTCATCCATGAATATGATTTCTGCCCGTGTCCTGTCGGATTCTTTTCCGGCTGTAGACGTGAAGACAACACCTCCCATGATTCCGCAAAAGCAAGGCGTCATCAAGCTACGCCTTTGTTTTGAATAAGCGACCTCTAGCGGTGAAAAATTACATATTGTGCCTTAAATGTGCAGTGGCAGATCGCTGTAGCGCCTCAGTTCAAGTGGCACGTGAACCGATCATCTCTTCCTCTTTACTACTAGCTATAGCATGAAATAAACATGAATGAACATCAGAAGGAATGTTGGAAGATACGGTACAACTTACTGAAATGATTCATGTCTCAAGTAATCACTCAAACAGTGTTTCAAGTCATCAGTAAAACAACTTGTAAACAATGTCATGTAATGTTACATTTACCTCAGAAAAGCCATTCAATGATAAACACTAGAAAAAATAACTCTAGAGAGGAGCATTTTGATGAATATATGCACTAGATTACATATTCATTATATTTTGACTAAACCTGTTGTCTTCATTATTTAATGTAGACTACGTTTGAAGTTTTATTACAGGCTGCATTTGAATGTTTATATTTCAACATCGAATTGAAACATAATTATATCATTATATCAAATATCAAGTTGATATAAAAACGGCCTTATGTGCAATTTAAATGTTTACATACAACTAACAGACATAAATTTAATTCATTAATTGATTATTGAATCATTTTTTTGGTTTTGGTTTTCTGCTAAATGAAAACATTAACTTTAATTTTGGTGTTAGAAAAAAGAAAAGTCAGAAAAATAATTTCGGTGCATCACTAATGATTACCTCTTCCTTTAGTTATCCTTCAGCTGATGACAATGTGAGTCTCTGTGTTACTATCTCTCAGTTTGACTCATCAGTTTCGGACCAACTCATGCTAAATAAATCTTTCTGTTCTCTAGGAATCATCCAGGAAAAGCATCATGATATTGTCATAGCAATGGAATTTGGGACGTTTGCTCTTGTACGACCCTGACTAGCACATTGTGAATAATGGCTAATCTCAGTTCCACACAAGAGAGTTTGTCCCTCCGGTGTGTTTATAAGTATAGTTTGTTCATTAGCTTCGCTGCTAATGTTGTGAAGCCCTGATAAATGGTGTTTAGCCAGCAAGCTAATTAGCCCGTCCGATCCTGCTGGGCTCTGGTGACATCTCACTGCCTGCAGCAGCTTTTGTTCCTAGTGATTTATAATCGTCCTCTCAGCACGACCGCAATTGATAATCCATGTTAGCTCAATTAGTAAACAGCACACTCTGGCTACACTGGCATTGTGACTGCTTGGCCAAATCCATACTAGCCATTAGCATTAACATCTTAAGTAGACCTACGTGTTTAGCTTTGAGAGCAGAGGATATTGTCATCGATACATGAAAGCACACCCTGCCAAACCATATACAGTGCTGAATAAAACACCACAGTGACCAGTCCTGGCCAGTCTTCAAGACATTAACATGTATCAAAATGCATTTTAATAGCACCCTTACCAAAAAAGGGTGCTGGTAGCTTGGTACAGTAATGGTGTCAGATGATGATACTATGGTACTGAATAATAACCACATTCATATAACATGTTATTGACATGGAACACAGGAGGCGTAGTAGTTAAAGACAAAATAAAGTAAATTTATTTTGTTATACACCACTGTTCAAATGTTTGGGGTCAGTAAGATTTTTTAAAATAATTTTTATAATGTTATAAAAGATTTCTATTTCAAATAAATGCAGTTCTTTTAAACTTCCACGTTTTCTATGAAAGCTTGTTTCTGCCACTGAATTAAAAAAAATAAATAAAAAAGGTAATTGTGACTTTTTATCTCACAATTCTGACTTTTTTCTCAGAATTGTGTTTATATCTTGCAATTCTGACTTTATTGCATGCAATTGTGAGTTTATAAAGTCAGAATTGAGAGATATAAACTCGCAATTCTGAGAAAAAAGTCTTTTTTCCCTCACAACTGGATATTATAACACACAATTGTGAGTTTATATCTCACAATTCTGACTTTATATCACGCAATTCTGACTTTATAACTCGCAATTCTGACTTTATATCATGCAATTCTGACTTTATGACTCGCAATTCTGACTTTATATCTCACAATTCTGACTTTATATCACACAATTCTGACTTTATAACTCACAATTCTGACTTTATATCACACAATTCTGACTTTATGTCATGCAATTCTGACTTTATGACTCGCAATTCTGACTTTATATCACACAATTCTGACTTTATATCTCAATTCTGACTTTATATCACACAATTCTGACTTTATAACTCACAATTCTGACTTTATATCTCGCAATTCTGACTTTATATCACGCAATTCTGACTTTATATCATGCAATTCTGACTTTATAACTCGCAATTCTGACTTTATATCACGCAATTCTGACTTTATATCTCACAATTCTGACTTTATATCTCACAATTCTGACTTTATATCTCACAATTCTGACTTTATAACTCACAATTCTGACTTTATATCTCGCAATTCTGACTTTATATCACGCAATTCTGACTTTATATCATGCGATTGACTTTATAACTCGCAATTCTGACTTTATATCACGCAATTCTGACTTTATATCATGCAATTCTGACTTTATGACTCGCAATTCTGACTTTATATCACACAATTCTGACTTTATATCTCACAATTCTGACTTTATATCACACAATTCTGACTTTATAACTCACAATTCTGACTTTATAACACGCAATTCTGACTTTATATCATGCAATTCTGACTTTATGACTCGCAATTCTGACTTTATATCTCACAATTCTGACTTTATATCACACAATTCTGACTTTATATCACACAATTCTGACTTTATAACTCACAATTCTGACTTTATATCACACAATTCTGACTTTATAACTCACAATTCTGACTTTATATCACACAATTCTGACTTTATAACTCACAATTCTGACTTTATAACTCGCAATTCTGACTTTATATCTCGCAATTCTGACTTTATATCACGCAATTCTGACTTTGTAACTCGCAATTCTGACTTTATATCACGCAATTCTGAGAAAAACGTCAGCCTTTTTTCCCCTCACAATTGGACATTATAACGCAATTGCGAGGTTATATCTCACAATTCTGACTTTATAACTCACAATTCTGACTATATCACATAATTCTGACTTTATATCATGCAATACTGACTTTATAACGCGCAATTAACTCGTAACTACAGAAATATTATGGTTTTGCATCCAAAATGGTGTGACTGTTTATTATGTTTACAGAGAGAATCGTTCTTTGTCGGGTTCATGCAGTGATCTGGTGCAGAGCAGCTGTAGAGGCAGGAAAGCATACAGGCTTGTGTGTGTCTTGAGAGCTGGTGCTCATCTTGGGAGGGTTGAGCTTTTTATTCGCTGGGTGCCATGGTAACATCTCTGCCAGGACTCAGTCAGACGTCTACATCTGTGGCACTGCTGCGTGAGAAACCGCTGAGAGCCACGTAACACCTTCCTCCCTCTTCACACCCTCAACATCCTTCTCACACTTTCATCATCCGTCTTTGTTGACATGCAGACGACAGATTTCAGTGCTCCATGCATTCCATTCTTGAATATTGTTAATCTTGCATCATCTCTCTTGTTGTTTTTTCTATTTTTACATCGTCTCTCTCTTTCTCGCTGATGTCTCTCCTGTACCCTTCTAGATTTTTCCACTCACTGCTTTCGGGTCCTCTGAGATTCTGTGCACTTGCCGTCATGCATTTCTCATGACTGAGGATTAGATTTGAATATTATTTCTGCTATATGCTGTGCACACGGTGAACCATATGTAGCTTTGTGTCTTTGTGTTTATGTCAGATGTTCATGGCTTATTTTGTGTCCTTGGTCTTGTGTGATTCAATGAACCTAAACTTTATTTTTTTGTACGTTTTTGCAGCCAATATTATTCAATTTCTGGTAATATGATGCTAACACAAAAACAGAGAAGTGCTTTACAGATCAGGGCTCCAGACTGCGACCAAAAAACTTTTTTTCATGCCGGTGTGACTAAATTTTGCATTCTGCGATGCGCCACGCATTACGTAATCATGTTGGAAAGGTCACGCGTGACGTGGACGGAAGTACCTCGGTAGGGCGAAAAACTACTCCAACTTCAAAATCGTCCGACATCGTTGTTTTACCTTTTTTTTTTTTCTAAAGGGCGTTTGACTCAGTCTTTGCACGTTCGCTTTGTAAACACTTGCTCGGTACTTTCGCTTACGTCACGTGTGACCTTTCCACCGTGATTACATAATGCGTGGCACATCGCAGAGCTAGTGCTAGATGAGCATTTGTGGTTAAAAAGTATAAAAATGTTTTTTTTTTTTTTTTTATGAAAAATGAACCATTGTTTCGCTAGTTAAGACCCTTATTCCTCGTCTGGGATCGTGTAGAGTCCTTTGAAGCTGCATTGAAACTGCAATTTGGACGTTCAACCTGTTGAACCCCAGTGAAGTCCACTATATAGAGAAAAATCCTGGAATGTTTTCCTCAAAAAACCTTAATTTCTTTTCAACTGAAGAAAGAAAGACATAAACATCTTGGATGACATGGGGGTCAGTAAATGATCAGGAAATTTTACCTCTGAAGTGAACTAATCCTTTAGAACACAAATAGTTTAAAAACACTATAAACGGTCATCTTTAGCAAAAGTAAAATTATTTTTTCATACTTACGTTGTTTGATTCCTAAATGCACTTATTTTTTGTGATTTTAATTGATTTACTGTAGACAAAATATAGTATCGAATTTTAATGTTTGCCTTTTATCGGTTAACATGCAAATAATAATCAGCTAATCGGTAGTTATCCTGAGTTTAAAGTAAGTTTGACTTTGGAGTTCAGTCCCCCAAGCTGCAGTGTTTTTCTCAGGACTTCCCAGTCTGTCATCTTCATTCTTCACAAGAAAATAGACTCCTGGAAGCTGCTTAAGCCCTGAGAGCCTGTTTCGAGCCTGTGAAATATGCCCAGTGCTGTTGCTCCCTTTAGGAAGTTTCTCTGTTTATGGACTTCACAGACTGTCGCTCTGTCATTCAACCTGGAGGTCCTTCTGTTAGTGGCTGGACCTGGATGGATAAATGTTTTTCCAGGTGTCATCATGTCACCGTGAGCCCCCTCCTGCCTCAAGACCGTCCACATTCCTGCCTGCTTATGCTCTGGCCTTGGATTCTGGATGTTTCTTTCCATGATTAATATACTGTAGTTATATACTTTAGACCTGCTGAAAAGACCAGCCTGATGGCCCAATATAGTTTATGACAGCAGGAAACACTTTTTATTTTAAATTTTCTATTATAAATAAATGCTGTTCTTTTGTACATTCTATTTAGCTTTATTAAGCCGTTTTCAATATTGAAAATAATCAGAAATGTTTCTTGAGCAGCAAATCAGCATATTAGAATGATTTCTGAAGGATCATGTGACACTGAAGACTGGAGTAATGATGCTGAAAATATATTCACATAGAAAACAGTTCTTTTAAATTGTAATAATATCTCACATTTCTACTGTTTACTGTATTTTTGATCACATTTAGCCTTGGTGAGCAGAAGAGACTTCTTTCCAAAACTTTAAAAAATCTTACCAACTCCATGTGGTTCGAACAGTAGTGTACAGCTCATCCAGCGTAGTATGATTCCCAAACAGATGTTTCTAATGAACTGATTCTTTTTTTTAGTGAACCAAACACATACAGCACGACCAAAGTAGTGTGAATCCTGAACAAATGACTCTTTTTAGTGAATCAAAAACATACAGCGTGTCTAAAGTAGTGTGAATCCTGAGCAAATGACTCTTTTTAGTGAATCAAAAACATACAGCACGACCAAAATTGTGTGAATCCTGAACAAATGACTCATTTTAGTGAATCAAAAAACATAGCTTGCACCCAAGTTTGTTTAAGATGTTTAATGTTTAAGAGGAACTGGAAAATTCATAAATCATGACTAGACATGTGCCGATATTCGGTAATGCGATATATCACGATAATGAATATGCACGATATTGTTATCGTGGGCACTTCAAAATACCGTAAATAATAATTTATTACCAATTATTACAATTTTTATAATGCATTTAAGAATACTTTCCCCATCAACCGTATAAAATGCACAACACCGCTGTATGCTGCGTCAAAGGGACACGCGCTCAGATGTAAACAAGCCCAACCTGCACGAGAAGCACATGGCGGAACGAGTGAAGGAGACGCGCTGAATGAAAGTGCACGTTCACTCTCTGACAGCAGAGGGCGCTGATGGAACAGCAGAATGCAGCGGTTACCCCGGAAACCCCGCAAACAAAGCAACTGCGCTAGTGAAGTTTTTAAAATGCTTCAAACAACCATTCATTTTTTTGTAATCTCAATGTTGTTCATCACAGCACCAAATACTTAATACTTAATAGGCTATTTATTTTCAAACTTAAACATTTTTATATTTTAATCTGGACTACAACATGCCCTAATGATTAGAAATGTTCTGATTATTTGTTATTGTTCAGTAAAACTTTGAGACATACGGCTTCATTAGTTAACATGTTAATTCATTATTACCAAACTGACAATGAAAAATACTTATAAAGCATTAATTATTCTTAGTTAATGTTAATTTCTTAGTTAGTGTTTAATAACATTATTAAAATCACAAGAACTTATTTAATGGACCTGAAATAAAACTAACAATGATCAGTTGTATTTCTTAACTAACATTAACAAAAAAATAATACTTTCTGTAACAAATGTAGCTATTGCTCAATCTTAGTTAATGCATTAAATAATGAGACCTTATTGTAAAGTGTTACCTGTTGTTCTTTATAGCCTAATTCTTTTGCACTTCAATCTGTTTGAAAATTTTACTTTATATATTTTTGTTGTATTGTATTATTGTATTTAAACATTCAGAGTTCTTTTTGTTATTACAAAAAGAGTTCTTAAACCTGTTATACTATGACAACACTTTTTTTGCAACTTATTTCAATATCGTGATAATACCGTATACCGTGATAAAAGCTTCAGCAATTAATCGCAACATGAAAATTTGATACCGTCACATGCCTAATCATGACTCACCAACAAGAATCCATGATCCAAGAACGTCAGTCAGTCAGTCAATGAATGAATGAATGAATGAATCAACCAATGAATGAATGAATGAATGATTCAGTCAGTCAGTAAATCAATCAATAAATTAGTCAGTCAGTCAGTCAAACCTGTATGAATTCATTCAGTACTTATTTGATTCATATTGATGTTCCTATTAAGATATTTTTGAATTTTTCCAAATTATTACCTAAATTTTAGCAGCAATTCTGAAATTCCTTCATTTTTTTTAACTAGGAAGTAGTTGATGTTTTGGCAACACTTTACAATAAGGTCTCATTTTTAACATTAGTTAATGCATGAAATAATATGAACTAACAATGAGCAATATATTCTTACAGCATTAATTAACCTAGTTAATATTAGTTAATGAAAATGTTCATGTTACTTCACAGTGCTTTAGCTAATGTTAGCAAATGCAACTTTTGATCTTAAAAATGTATTGGTAGTAGTTTAATACTATCTAAGATCAATGAATGCTGTAGAAGAGTTGTTCATTGTTAGTTCATATCAACTAATGTATTTAACTAATGACACCTTATTATAAAGTGTTAACGATGTTTCTCATAAGCTGTGTGTGTGTGTGTGTTGTGTTTGCACGCTGATTACTGATATCCAGTTTTTCTAGTTCTCTAGCTAGCAGCTAGTTTGACTGGTTATGGCTCCATTTTAAAGGAGCTTCTGTTCTTGTATGTGTTTTAATTTCCTGTCACTGTCTCTCATCGCCGTCTCCTGCTCGTCACAGTCCACACAAGCTCAAATATATGTCAGGACGTGCCGAATATTTACACTCGAAACCTTTGAAATGTTGGACTGAATAATGCATTGTGCTTTTGCTCTTTTGAAGAAGCGTCCAAAACACATCTGCACACAATCACAAACTCATACACACACTGAACGCCTGAAGCGTTTGGTTGTTTCATGCCTTCTGATGCATTTTCATTGTTAAATGTACAGAACGAGTTTGACTTTAAGGCCCGAAACAGTATGCAAATGCTTCTCCCTCTGCAAGATCAGTGTTGTATGAGATGTTATGTTCCTGTCATATTTTAAAAATTCACACTTGCATTGCATTGGTCACGTCTGTGCTTGCATACTTATGAAGAGCTTGCTTCTGTACAAATCCGTGCCAAGTGTGCATTAGCTGTCTGTCACCTGACATGTTTATGTTCAATATGACTTTGTACCCGTGTTCATCTTGAAACAGAAACTTCAGGACTGAACGAGCTCCTGTCCTTTGAGATGTTCTCACGCAGGCTGGGTTTGTAACTGCTCATCCCTGCTGTAATTGTGTTAAATCAATCAGCTCAGATGAAGGAGAGTTTCAGCAGGGCAGCGCTCTGTCATTTATCAGGAAACACTCAGCTTGACTTTAATGCCATTAATTGGCCAGAACTGCACTAATGTAACCTGTGTGGCTGATGGGAACTTTTAGTCTTTTGACAGTCCTGAGATGGAGATTTTGGTTCTTTTTAGTAGTGTAACTACTATTTGCAACCCCCTCATTTGTATTAATGTAAATATCTAAATTAAACTAAATTAATTAATTAATTTTGTAATAATTTAGCTTAATTGATGCATTTTAATTCTTATAAAATGATAAAAAAGTAAATGATTAATAAGAAATAAAAATACTTTTTGTATATATTTTATTTTGTAAAGCTGCATTTATTTGATCACAAATACAGTAATAACAGTAATATTGTGAAATATTATTATAATTTAAAATAGCTTTTTTCTATGTGAATATATTGTAAAATGTAATTTATTTCTGTAATCAAAGCTGAATTTTCAGCATCATTACTCCAGTCTTCAGTGTCACATGATCCTTCAGAAATCATTCTAATATGCTGATTTGCTGCTCAAGAAACGTTTCTGATTATTATCAGTGTTGAAAACATTTGTGCTGCTTCAGATGTTTGTGGAAACCATGACGCTTTTTTCAGGATTCTTTGATCAATACAAAGTTCAAACATCATTTATTTGAAATAGATTTGTTTTGCAAGAATTTAGTTCATTTTTAATCAATTTAATGGGCCCTTGCTGAATAAAAGTATTAATTTCTAAATTCCAGCTGACCCCAAATGTTTGAACGATATTGTATGTGTGTACTTTTTTTGTTTTGTTTTGGGTAATAATAATAATGATTTTTTTTCAAAAAGTACTAAAAATTCAGCAGAACACAAAAGAAGATATTTTGGTAGCCAAATAGTTTTAGTTACCATTGACTTCTTCATGTTTTATTTATTTATTTACTATATATGTTAACATTACATTTACAATACATTACAATACACAATACATTTGTTAAAGTATTTATTAATCTTTTTTTAATGTTAGTTAATAAAAATCCAGCTGTTCATTGTTTGTCCATGTTAGTTCACAGTGCATTAACTAATGTTAATAAATACAACTCTTGATTTTAATAATGTATTAGTAGGGATACAAAGGAGCGGAAAATTTCCAGTAAATTTCCAGAAACTTTCCAGGATTTTTGAAAACTTTCAGGAAATTTTGGAAAGTTTCTGGAAGTTTACCGGAAATTTTCCACCCCTTTGCATCCCTGTGTATTAGTAAATGTTGAAATTAACATTATTATTTCAAATACACTGTTTAGAAGTTAGTCGGGCTGACACCAACAATAAACGCGTAACCAATCAGCATTAGGGGGCATATGACGGTCGAGGAGAGAGAACGAGCAAGAGGGAGATTTGAAAATAAGAAAAAAAAAAACTGCAGAACGAGAGATGGGACACAATACAAAAGAGCTCAAAAGAATATCACTGGAATGAAGGTTTATGACTGGGCAAGCGCTTTAGGACCGCGTTTATATTAGAAAAGCTTTCCAGCGCTGTAGAGAGATAAGTGGGAAGGCCTGAAAACAGACGTGGAGGCTGCTTTGATCCCGCTTCTCATGTGAGTAACACTGGGTTTTGATTGTCTGGAGCTGCTGTGCTGTTTGCGACTAACAACGAACACTTTGTATTTATTCTTGTGTACTGTATGTTCATTTTTTGTGCTTCCTTGTCGTTCGTTCATAAACTGCGCTTTATTTTTAGTGAAGCATTTTGTTGCGCGTCAGCTGTGATAAACAGACATCCACTCGCATTGCGTGTGTAACAGCGGCCAGATAGTGAGAGTTTTGCAGGTAAAGCACTGCACACTGACGCCCACTAGAGAATGAGGTGTTTAGCGTCATTGTTAGTGCACTCGCCTCGCATGCCAGCAGCGATCGGGCCGGGGTTTGAGACCGACTCGGAGCAGGGTGGTTAGGATTGGAGTGTGAGTTTTGGAGGTGGAGCAATGAAGAGAGGGGTGGGTTTGTTTGGGTTGATTTCAAATATCAACAATGTCCAACAGTGTTGTTCAAAATCTACTTACCGCACCTTTAACTAAGATTAATAAATGATGTAGAAGTATTGTTCATTCTTAGTTCATGTTAACTAAAGTAGTTAACTAATGGAACCTTATTGTAAAGTGTTAACATTACACATCGAATTGCAATTGGATACCATTGCTGCACAATGTTAAAAGCACTTTTTGTAAGAACTCAAAGTAAGTGATTTTGAAAATAGCACAAAATGTTTTTTAACATGACGTATGGCCCATGAGACGTTTGAGATGAATTTATACGTCTGGCTTTTAATGAGAATCCAGTATCTGTCTGTTATTTTCTGAGAATGATTATCAGTGATGATGATGATAATGAGGATAATAATTCTCTGTCATTATACAGTTCCTCATAACACTGCTGTGTGTGTGTGTGTGTGTGTGTGTGAGAGAGAGAGGAGAGAGAGAAAGAGAGTGTGTGTGTGTGTGGGTAAAGCGTGGCTCTTTGCCATACCGGCATCACAAATCCGCTATGATTTATCACCCACGATGACTCACAGTGCTTCAAACACGGACGTCTGGCCTTGCTTTACTGGGATCTGCCAGACAGACGACACGCACATGCTTTTTCTGCACTTTTACATTTTATATGTGTTTGAAGGAAAGCATCTCTATTATTTCTGCTCATATTTAGGGTTAAATTTGTGAACAAACGCCTGGCTTTTCCGCATGACCTTTTTTTTGGCCCTTTATAACTTGATGGTGATCATGCTCTATAAGCACCTGTCTCTCTGTCTGCTCTTCCACTCTTGTGATCTTAAAGGTAATGAAGCGTTTTATAACACAGACACACACGCTTTATCTGTGGCTTGAGTGGGTAAGACAGTCGTTTGGAGAAATTGGATTTCTCACCCGATTGCTTTGTGAAGTGGCCATTATGTGTTGTCGTGGTGATAAGAGAGAGCGCTGTGTCATGTGACGTGTATTGTTGAGGAAGAATAGAGGCATGAACCGGGCTATAAAATGCGTCTCCCTGTATAATAACTAGATGTCACACACAAACACGCATGTTTGCATACATAAGCTAACATGCTGTGAGAGGGCATCTCTGCTTCAGATAGTACATTCAGGGGGAAACTGTGTCAAAAGGTTATTTCTCAGACAATTGAGAATATAATATGGTGACATATTATTGAAATTGTTCAAATATGAAGTTTTCTGTGTCTCCTATAGTATGTAGTAGCTGGTTATCTTTACTGCTTTTATGGTGTCACTTGTGTGATTTAGAAATGGAAGTGCTGACCTCTAGTGGTTAGAAGCCTTCGTGAAAATTTGCAACCTATACAGAGAAAAAACTACTGTTAAAATTCAATAATTTCTATAAAAAAGATAATTTTCTATAACTGACATTGATGTATTAAAGCCTATTCAACTACATTTAAATCTAAATGTTCAGCATGACAAGTATTGATTTACTTGAGTTAATACTTACTTAAGTATATTCTTTACACTAATTTATATTTATTTTAATCAAAATGCATATCACTAAGAAAAGAGTAGCTCAACACGCACGCACACACACACACACACACACACACACACACACACACACACACATATATATATATATATATATATATATATTATATGCCAGTTGTATATTTTAAACATTATTTTGCAAGAACATAAAATTAGCAGAAAACAGAAAAAATCTGTTTATTTTGTCGCTGATTGTTCTTGTCAGTGTTAATTATCACTCCCGTATGCACATGCTTGGATGTCCTGGTTACTGGAGTGCTTGTGTCACACTGAAAGTGCTCCCTCTCAGTGGGGGGTGGGGGGGCATGATTTGAGGAGACGCTCAGATGCATGTCAGGAAGGGTTACTGCGGTAACATGTTAAGTAGTGAATACCCAGCTGTCGCACACTGGCCTCAGCAGACCACCAGAGGGCCGCAGGGTCAGTGTAACTGTATGTATTGTCATCAGACATGTGACAAGAGGCTGACCTAAAGCAATACACAGCAGGGGCTCAGGAAATACAACAAATGTGAAGGGACACATATGCACACACATAGGCATTCACATGTGTGTACAAGTACAGTCTTATTATGGTGCAGTCTGAGTATATCAGGTTCTATAAACTCTAACAAATTGTTTAGAGGAAAGAAAAATTCTGTTATTTAATCACCCTCGTGTCATTCCCAACCTGTATGACTTTTTTTCTTTTGTGCAACATAAGCCAATGGTAACTCAAACTATTTGGCTACCAAAATTATTATAAGTCAGAATTGCGTGATATAAAGTCAGAATTGCGTGATATAAAGTCAGAATTGCGAGATATAAAGTCAGAATTGCGAGTTATAAAGTCAGAATTGTGAGTTATAAAGTCAGAATTGAGTGATATAAAGTCAGAATTGTGAGTTATAGTCAGAATTGTGAGTTATAAAGTCAGAATTGCGAGTTATAAAGTCAGATTTGTCTGATATAAAGTCAGAATTGCGTGATATAGTCAGAATTGTGAGTTATAAAGTCAGAATTGTGGGTTATAAAGTCAGAATTGCGAGTTATAAAGTCAGAATTGCATTATATAGTCAGAATTGCGAGTTATAAAGTCAGAATTGAGTGATATAAAGTCAGAATTGTGAGTTATAGTCAGAATTGTGAGTTATAAAGTCAGAATTGCGAGTTATAAAGTCAGAATTGCGAGTTATAAAGTCAATCGCATGATATAAAGTCAGAATTGCGTGATATAAAGTCAGAATTGTGTGTTATAAAGTCAGAATTGCGTGAAATAAAGTCAGAATTGCGAGATATAGTCAGAATTGTGAGTTATAAAGTCAGATTTGTCTGATATAAAGTCAGAATTGCGTGATATAGTCAGAATTGTGAGTTATAAAGTCAGAAATGTGAGATATAGTCAGAATTGTGAGTTATAAAGTCAGAATTGTGAGTTATAAAGTCAGAATTGCGAGATATAAAGTCAGAATTGCGTGATATAGTCAGAATTGTGTGTTATAAAGTCAGAATTGCGTGAAATAAAGTCAGAATTGTGAGTTATAAAGTCAGAATTGCGTGATATAAAGTCAGAATTGCGTGATATAAAGTCAGAATTGTGAGTTATAAAGTCAGAATTGAGTTACAAAAGTCAGAATTGCGTGATATAAAGTCAGAATTGAGTCATAAAGTCAGAATTGTGAGTTACTGTATAAAGTCAAAATTGCATGATATAAAGAGAAACTTGCAATTCTGACTTTTTTTCTCAGAATTGTGACTTTATATCACGCAATTCTGGGAAAAAAAAAAAAAGAAAAAAAGTCAGAATTGTCAGATAAAAAGATAAAAAATCTTTTTTTTTTTTTTTTTTTTGGCGGAAACAAGCTTCCATAATGGGGACTGGAGATGTTATACTCCAAAAAACAACCTAAAAAGTGCCACTTTTTCACAAGCAATACTACTGAATGGCTTTAAAAACTTGAAATTTAGTGCAAAAGTCATCTGAACTACTTTATGGTGCCTTTTTTTGTCCTTTTTGGAGCTTGGCCTCTCTAGTCCCCATCCACTATCATATGCTTTCACATTCTGCTAAACATCACTTTTTGCGTTCCACAGAAAAGTCATACAAATTTAGAAACGTCATGAGAGTGAGATGTCAGAATTTTACATTTAGGGTAAACGATGCACTTTTAATACATGGACACCACAAAATGGTGTTAACATAAGTGTCCACTAGATGGCAGTATCAACACTGAAATGACATCGGGGGTCTGAGGTTGTTATTGACATGCCTGATCATAGTGTTGTGACAACTACATTAGCTTTCTGATTGGCTCCTCAGTGCTAAAGCCATCACCATGGAAACAGACCCATCACATGCTGCCAGGTAAATCTGACAGTTTCTAAATGGGCTACTAACTGTTGCCTCCATCTTACTGACCAGTGTGTGTGTGTGGGAATGAAAGATAGGCTATTTTCCATGTACTCCTGAGAGCAAGTAGAGTCCATTCAGAATGAACACACACACACACACAGCGTTCGGAGAGCTCTTCAAAGGGGTCGAGTCTTCAGAGGAGAGGCTTGTTCATCTCATTTGTCATTTAGTCAATACAGCGCACTCTCTGATCAATGCCGAGACTGGCGCCTCACAATCAGAGTCGATACGTGACCTTACTTTCTCTCCCTCCGCCCGCTTTCCTTTCAAATCACTTCTCACTTCAGTTTCAAGGATACTGTGAAGAATATAGAGATACAAGTGAGGACAAAGTGTTGGAACACAGAAAGACTGGGTGAAATGTGCCTCCATGCTTGCTTTTTAACCTTGAGGGTGTGTCAACGGTTTTTCAGTTAGTCTACACTTGTTTGAGTAGTTGAAGTTTAATGTTTCCCTCCCCTTACAAGAGTTTTGATGCTAATCATTAGCAAACAACACTAATAAGTGACTAACTAACTATACAATTTTGGTGGAAGCTGGTACCGTGGTACATTTTTGTAAGTTTTATGTAATTTAGTGATCACTGATTCATCTATATAATCTAATTTGTTTTTGATAGTTTGTGTTTCTATCTCTGCATACTAATTTAAGGCTATGCTAGAGCTAGTTATCCAGTTAGCAGTAAAATAACAGTGCTATTTTAGTATTATTTATATACTGCTATATTATTTATTAACTTTTTAAATTAGTTTCGAGTATTTTCAGTTTTAACTTATTTTAGTTTTAGTAATTTGGTCATGATTTTGTCATTTTTAAAAATATTTCTGTTTAACTTTAATTTATTTTTTATTTCAGTTTTGTTAAGTTTAGTTCAAGATTTATTTTATGTTAGTTACTTGCCAAGGCAACATTTCCAATTTTCATTGGTGTTTTTCATCTAATAATTTTATTTTATTTTAAGTCCAAAGTATAGTTCACTTTTTACGCATACGCGATGGTCAGTGTACAGTGTGCTTGTCACGAATTTTCGTACTCTACGCGCACCGCCAGATTTTTGTAACCGCACATACTTTGTACGCGCAGGTCGCAAATGCACATTAAATGTTTTTTGCAGTAATTAATTTATCCACAAGGTGGCAACCGTGCCCTTGGGGCGTCAGTTCACAAGGTAGTCGAAGAAAAACTGCATAAACCGAACAGACCTGAACGCATGCAAGCTACAGTGACAATGGAGGCCTACATAGACGAGAGATTGTGTGAAGAGGTTAGAAAATACTCTCATTTGTACAACTCTAGCATGAAAGAATACAAAGATGTTTACATGGGTTGTAGCTCGTGGCGAGAGATTGCTCAAAACTGCACATGCGTTGAACGCCTGTGTATGCATACGAGTCAAATGAAGTATACTTTGCAAGTCTGTGCGTTCGACTGTAAAAAAAACTCAGGATTTTCTTTTATTTTCTTTTATTTTTCAGCTTTATTTCAATCAATGAAAACTATTTTAATTTAACGTTTTATTTTTATTTTTATTTTTTAGTTATAATAACTGGACTGTTGGATCATGAAGACAGAAACTGATGAAATGAAAGAGTCCAGTGAAGAAACTGAAAGTTAAATGGAGAGTGACCAAGATTTTTGAAGAGTTTTAAAGATCTGTTTTATTGAATGAAACTTAAAATTCAAACTATGGACTTGCTGTTTTCAAGATGCGATTAAAAAAATAATAAATCAATGTGTGATGCAACGAGTTCCAAGCAACAAGTAATTCGTATGTCCACACTGAAACAAAAATACTGCATGATGCAATCACGACCAATCAGAGCATATTTAATGGTAAATATATGGATATGGTTATATTCAGCAAGATTCCAACTAACAGGGTTATATAAAGGTTATGTAAATGTTAGGATGAAACATTCATAGACTTACTAAATGTTTTCATAACGCAGGGAGAAAATATTCTTAGAACAACATTCTTGCGATGTTTAATGATGCTATTAATATTTGATGAACGTTCACATGATGTCGGCAGAAAATGTTCTTAGAAAAACATTCTTGGAACATCCTTTTAACATTAGAATAACAACTAATGTGGAACGTTCCTACAACTGTCACTAACGGTATGTAAATGTAAGCATGAAGTGTTCTTAAAATAATGTTTTGTGATGTTGATAGAATTGTGAAATGTTCTCATGACTTTGGGAGAAGACGTAGAACAACATTCTTTAAACATTCTTATGTTAATGTTTGATGGATGTTCTCATAATGTTGGGAAAAAATGTTCTTAGAGCAAGATTCTTGGAACATCATTTTGACATTAGAATGACAACTAATTAATATTTAAAGCATAATATTTTTATTATATACCTGGATTTGAACCTTTCCATCTCTAGTTTCTTCAAATCTATTGGTGCTCATTTGAATAAAGCTAAGCATTTTTCAACTTTGTTAAGTCAATGGAAACACTATGGTCATGGTTCAGAGTTAAACTTGAATACATTCCATAAAAAGTAATCTTTTTTTTTTTTTTTTTTTTGGAATCCCCAATCCAGCACAAGACCAGAAAAACAACAACAACAACAACAAAAAATTTGGTTTTCAAGGTTAAAATCAACTAACTTGCGCAGACATTCGGTTGAAGTTTCTCCCGCTGTAAGCTCTTTCTGTCAGGGTCTCTGGATGGTACATGATGCCAAATCTGCTCACTAACTCCAGTGTCTTTATCTCTGGGGCATTTGGTGTAATCTCTGAATTCTGGTGAAGCACACACACAGTACAGTCAGGCAGAGATGTTTGTCTCAGCTGACAGCTGTCAGCTCAGATAATGCTCTGGTAATAAAACACTATGCCAAACAGCCTATTAGCAACGACTCGTCTGGAAGGAGTGGAAGCCACACACACACACACACACACACACATGCAGATATGCTCAGATAGGCAGAATGAGGTCAGACACTAAGGGTGCTCTAAAACAGAGGAGACAGGCCTGCTGGGGTCTCCCAATCACCCTGGAGTGCAGGAGGACTCAAACACACACACACACACACACACACACACACACACACACACAGAGACACCACAAAAAAAGATGAGCTAATAATTACTTACTACCTAATAGGGGTGTGACGAGATCTCGCACGATTAAAATGTGACAAGATTTCTCATCGAAGTGAAAAGCTGTCTCGTGATATTGCCATGACAAAGTGTGAGGGTGAAATCAGGATAGAATATGCCACCACTACGTTTACATTACGCCTCTACTGTCGTTTTGCTTTTTATAGAAATAAAAAACATTTAATTCAGTTGGATAACAGTCGCTTCAATCCCATCCAGCTCATCCAACATGAGCTGCAGAGTCGTACGTAGTGCTGCAGGAATCAGAGTTCACTGATCACATGACAAGAGTAAGTGATGAGATGACTGACAAGACCATGGCGGAGAATTTGTTGCACAACAGAGCCTAAAAGCGTCTGACCAATGTCTTATCTTGTAGAATTTGCGCTCAGCACCACCGCTCCCTATTCACAGAGTATGCGTGAGCTTTCGTATTGGGAGATATCCATCTCTTAGCTCTGTTAGTCTCTATTTGCACTTTGAATATTGAGAGAGTACTTTGATTATGGTTGCACTTATTGTTTGCACTTAATAAGACTAAAAGACAACTGTGTTATTCATTTTTATTTATACTGTTTTTATTTCTATGATCAATTTGTTGAAATGAGTTCAGTTAGGAGGTCAAAAGTTGTAGAAGCTCATAAATCACGTACAGTAAGGTCTGAAGAGACTCATATGAAATCATACAGGAGAGAAGCCAGTCAGTTGAGTTTGAGCAAAACCTTTTACAGTGCTTGAGTATTGCTGTCTTTCACTGCATATGATAATTCATACTCAGAAAGTAGAACTAAAATGACATTAATTACAAGATGATTAGTTAAAGCATTTCAAATGCACCTGCAGACTATTTTTTTCTAGTCATGTTTTTCATCATTGAGGATTTCTTAAAAATACTGTGTAAAAATCTTGTCTCATCTTGTTCTCGTGAACTCAATCTCGTGTCTCGTGAGCTAACGGTCTCGTCACACCCCTACTACCCAAGATGCCTATCTCAAAGTAGCGTATGAAATAAACTATTTTACTAAAGAAAATTAAGATTATAATTTCATTGGCAAAATCTACGTAGACCAGGAGTGTTCAATCCTGCTCCTGGAGGGCCGCTGTCCCGCAGAGTTTAGCTCCAACCCCAATTAAACACACCTGAACCAGCTAATCAAGGTCTTACCAGGCATACTAGAAACTTCCAGATAGGTGTGTTGAACTAAACTCTGCAGGACAGTGACCCTCCAGGAGCAGGTTTGGACACCCCTGATGTAGACTAAAGTTCGGTGTGTTTATGTAATACCTGCTCTGTCCTCATGGGGGCAGCGTTTCTTTAGTCTTGTTATCTTGTTTACAGTGAAATTTGCACATGCAGTCAGCATGAAATCAAAATTGTTTATTTTGTTAATGCAAGATCCTGGTCTTATTGTGAGAGACTCATCAAGGAATGTTTTTCAAATATATATAACGACTTGATCTTCCCATGACGAGTTTCCTTTTGTGCTGATGTCACTTAGTGGGCTATTAAATGATGTTAATAGCTAAACTTGAATTCACTGCTCCTTGTAGAGGTCAATGAAAATAACATTGCGAAATAATTAAAATGTATATTTTACTTATACTATCTATATATATTCATATATTCAACCTGCATTACAAACCCGTGAGTGCACAGTCAGTTATCGTATTTTTGTAGTGTCATTTTCTACGACATAATTAAGTTCAGTTCTAATTTACTGGTTAGTTCAGTTAGTTTTTCGACAGATCAGAACTTGACAGTTTCCATGGCTGCCGTCACAACAGTGTGTGTGAAATATGCAGATGAAACTGGGCCAAAAAATAGTTTTTGTTGGCGAAGAGAGAGAGTTTGGGATTGGGAGTTTGCGAGAGGCTTTACCAGAAAAAATGTCATCTAACATCATCTAATATGGGAATTTTTGACAGTGTAATAACTAATAATGTGCACAGGGCAATAATTACAGATGTGTTAACCAATATTGTGACCTGCTGTAAACCTCTGAGAAAATAAATCAGTAAATAATTATATAGACAAGGGGTTTAAGGGACTGAAATCCCTAATGTTATTTCCCATCTGTGGAACACTGCTGTTGTTTTTATAATCCACTTCATGTTGTACCTCATAACAACTTTTAACTGTGGTAAAACCACCGTAAAGCAGTGTCACAAAGCTAAAATACCATAAAACGTCCTTCTAAGGATGTGCGCAATGTTGTTGGTTTCTTGTGTGACAGTTCAGTGTCAGTTCTGTTTCAGTGCTAATAGAGAGGTTAGCGCCCTAAGCCTTTTCTAAAATGATTTAGCTCTAATATCTCTTCAGTTTAGCATTTATGTTCTGTCGGGGCAGATGTAGGTCACACTGCCAAATTTAACAGCTCTCTTTAGACAAGACTGCGGCTGTTTGTGACTAGGAGCTCACTTTCACCCTCCTTCTGTCGCTGCTTTACTCCTGTTAGTCTGTCCTTTGGACACAAACACAACTAGCGTGACTGCAGCCCTTGACTGTCACTGCCAATTAAAATGTATGGGGAATAATATCTTAAAGGGTTAGTTCACCCAAAAATGAAAATTATGTCATTAATTACTCACTCTCATGTCGTTTCACACCCGTAAGACATGATTAGTTAATCTTCGGAACACAAATTAAGATATTTTTGATAAAATCCGATGGCTCAGTGAGGCCTGCATCGCCAGCAATAACACTCCCTTTTTCAATGCACGGAAAGCTACTAAAAACATATTTATCAAACAGTTCATGTGACTACAGTGGTTCAACCTTAATAATATAAAGCGAGGAGAATACTTTTTGTGCGCCAAAAATAACAAAATACGACTTTATTCAACAATATCTAGTGATGGGCGATTTCAAAACACTGCTTCATGAAGCTTCGAAGCTTTACAAATCTTTTGTTTCGAATCAGTGGTTCGGAGCGCCAAAGTCACATGATTTCAGTAAACGAGGCTTCGTTACGTCATAAGTGTTTTGAAACTTCAGTAGTTCACGTGACTTTGGCAGTTTGATACACGCTCCGAACCACTGATTCGAAACAAAAGTTTCGTAAAGCTTCGAAGCTTCATGAAGCAGTGTTTTGAAATCGCCCATCACTAGATATTGTTATTTTGTTATTTTTGGTGCACAAAAAAAGTTTCTGTAATGTTGGAGTTTTTGTGGTTACCATTGTGCTGAAGAGTCGATACATGAAGGTAAACACTACATTGACTCTATAAGCAATGACTGCGCTAATGCCAGGGACAAGTAATAACTTACTTGTTCATTAAATATACATGTTAAATAAGTTATGTTAGCATGTGCTATGATAGCTGATGATTTTAACTGAAATAGATAAAATTAATTGGTTCCAGGGCTACAAGTCTGGTAGTTGGAGCGGCTTAATTTTTTTGAGTAATCAGCTTAAAAATTTGTGTTTATGCTACAAATTATTAAGTTCCTCTAACTCAATGCAAATTTATGCAAACTGTTGCTGCAAATTGATGCAATTTTTTTTTTTTGAGCCAACACATTATTTTTTAGAGTGTTATTAGCTGGGTAATATCAAACTTACTGTATTATTTCAATTCCAGTTTTCACTATTCCCATAAACCGTTCAAACCTGCTGTGTTCGATATTTAGTGTTGAGCATAATGTTTTACGCGGCTACAACATTCTTGCAAATCGAATATAGCGCAAGGTCAGAGTTAAGGGCAATATAACCTAATGTGGCTGATCTGAGCTCTCACCAGATTTCATATTCAGCACGGGGAGAATGAGATGCACTCATGCGGAAACAGCAGCAGCAGAGAATTGGCCTGAATCAAGGGCTTATATTGAGTGTGTTTGACTGAGATTGGCTGTATAATGAATCTCTGAACTTATTTGAGCTCCATCTCATTTTCGAGATGGTTCAGTGGCGTGTGACTGTGTTAGCATATGGGTATGTGTGTTTCGTGTGTGTGCGCTTGAAGAGAAACAACATGACAAGCCCTGTACTTCAGTGCTAATGCTGATCTGTCAGTGTGCTGTTGACAGATCCAAACCAGCCCAGTTCCGCCCCCCTCATCCCAAACGTCAAACCCAGACCACTTCAACCCCCTCCTCTGCTCGGGCCGCCTTCTCTCACCCCATTCCATCCCCTTTCCCCTGAGAGATCCGAGTCTTATTAGTGCCGAGAGGAAGAGAGAGAGAGAGAAGCACTTTGTCCTCATACACCCTCAGAGACGACCCTCCCACCATGAGCGGCAGTAACAGATCTAACCATGTTCATCCCGCTTTCTGTGGATCAGTCGACTCTACCTTTCCCTCATCATGCCAACTCTGATAATAACCAGCACACAAAAAATAAAATCGCCATGATTTTAAAAGAGTAAACAGTGATTTACTGCAATAAAATAGTGTATTCTATGGAAGCTTGTTTCCACCACTCAATAAAAAAAGTGAGACATTTATCTCACAATTTTGACTTTTTTCCTTGTTTATATCTTGCGAATCTGACTTTGCAACTTTATTTTGCAGAATTGCAAGTTTATGTCTCGCAATTCTGACTTTATAGCTTGCAATTGGGAGTTTATATCTTGCAATTGCGAGAAAAAAGTCAGAGTTATGAGAAGTCACAATTAACTTTTGTATTTTTTGTTCCGTGGTGGAAACAAGCTTCCATAATATTCATTTTTACAGTGAAATTAATATATTTAGGTCCTTTTCTGTGGTCACATAATGAATTACTGACAAAACACCTTTTTTCACTTCTTTGTGTGACAATAGTTTAAACATTTTAAACATTTCTTTCATTTAAAGTCAGAATTATAGTGATTTCTGTTGGCAACTTTGGGCTTCATTTACTTTTATTGCTCAAGGATGCATTAAATTGATCATAAGTGTCAGTAAAGACATTTATAATGTTACAAAAAATTTCTATATCAAATAAATGCTGTTCTTTTGAACGTTCTGTTTATCAAAGAATCCTGAAAAAATGTATATCACGGTTTCCACAAAATGTTAAGCAGCAAAAACTGTTTTCAACATTGATAATAATAAGAACCATTATTAATAATAGAGCACCAATAAGAATTGATAAAATTTGAGCAGCATATTAGAATGATTTCTGAAGGATCATGTGACACTGAAGCCTGGAGTAATGATGCTGAAAATTCAGCTTTGATCACAGGAATAAATTACATTTTACAATATATACAAACAGAAAACTTTTTTTTTTTTTTATAACTGTGATGATATTTCACAACATTACTGTTTTTACTGTATTTTTTGATAAACTTTCTATTAATCAAAGAATCCTGAAAAAATGTAGCACAGTTTCAAATCCAAAATTATATAATTCATTTATTTATTTTTATTTATTTATTTTATACACACATTTGTATTTTTATATATATATATATATATATATATATATAATGAAGAAAAAAAAAAAACTTTTACTACTGTAAAAATATTACATCAGGAATTTACTTTAAATTCACACTAAAATATTTAATAAGGTATATCATAGTTGAGCTGAGCCCAGCCTGGTCTGTTTCTCAGGATGTCGTCCGGGTGAATCAACCTCCATGTCTGAGAATCTGCCTCTCAGGAGCTTCTGGAAAGAGTATACGATAGCACTTGTCACTGAGAGCTCTGCAGCGATCCAGACGCTCCGCATCTTATGAGTTCAGACATCCTGTCTTCCTTCCTTTAATCTGTTGAGAAAACCCCAGCTGTCAGAGCCGTACTGTGAGGGACTGTTACAGACAGACATTCTCCACTCAGGTCTTCTCCCTCATCGACAGGCCTGCACCGAATCACATTTCCACAGGAAGATCTAAGATTTCTACACAACACCTATCCCCAGAAAGAACAAAGACTTTTAAGCTCTAGACTTTTAAGACTATTTTGGAATTATTTATCATTTCGAATATGACAAACAGTGTCATGCTCCACAGCTTCTGCTCTGAAAAAAATAATAAATTATACACAAAAAATTCATAATGTTAATATAAAATGTTAACATGTCTTCTAAATTTGAGAAATTTCTCCTGATTTTCACAATCAGTGATGTTTGGATCCTCCTTGGGTCAACATGTTGTCCCTACATACTCTCTACATACTCTATTTCATGCGTCGCGATCTGAAATATTGCGTTGCATTCTCAGCGTTGCCAGAAGGGGTGCTATGGGGTCGTGAATTGTTGTTCTACTGTCAGTTTTCTCTTTTAAGGCCCTGATATACTTTAGGGGTAAAAAGTTTGAAATACCTTTGCAGTGATATACTCTTAGCGAATATTCTAGACGCCTACTGTTGGCGTTTAGATGAATATGTAAATATGTGCTGTGCGCTTTCCTACCAAATAACAAAATTAACAACAGAAATGACAGCAGTGAGAAAACAGCTTTTAAGAAAGCATCTGATCATATCGACGTGGATATGTTTGCCCTGGTTCTGCAATTCAGCACTCCAGTCACGTCACGTTTATTTATATAGCACTTTATACAATAGATTTCTTTAAAGCAAGATTGTCAGTGTTGCTTTCAATTAGAATTACAGCTTCAGTTACTATTATAAAGCAGCTCTCCAGTGTGTTCTTGTTTTTGTTCATGTCTGACCTCGACAGACTGAACAGAAGAAATGAACCGGAAAAGATTTACATGTCAAAGAAGGCGGCGCCACAGAGCCACCTCACTTTTTACGTAATCGACACAAGAACCAATGGTACACGCTTAAAAATAAAGATTCCAATAGGGGATTTTCACAGCAGTGCCATAGAAGAACCATTTTTGGTTCCCCAAAGAAACATTTTTTCTTAGTGTGAAGAACATTTTAAAAATCTAAAGAACCTTTTTCCACTACCTTTTGTGCAATTTAAAGTTTCCATAGATGTTAAGGTTCTTCGTGGAACCATAGATGCCAATAAAGAACCTGTATTTTTAAGAGTCTAGTTTGAATGTGTTTACCAGCATGGCTGTCAAATTAAAATTCGAATTTCGAATATATACGTCAAATTTACAATAAAAAGGCAGCCTTATCTGTGGCGCACAAGATGCAATGATGATGTGAGAGTCGTTAGCCTATCCAGTTGAACCCACTAGATGCAGCGCTTCAAATCACTGCAGAAACAGAGAAGCTCAATGCGGAGAAGATCTTGGTTACGTCAAAACCGTAACCAAGCCCTTCACACAGAACGCATTTTCCATTGTTTAAACATGCGCTTGCCGGACATCTTTGACCGTTGCACTCGCGTCTCGCACAAGAGAGCCGAATGTTTAGAAAACCATGTTAAAAGATGTTCAACCTTTAAAAAAGGTGTCTCTAGGTTTTTTCCATTCCACTGCATCTCATGTTTTTAAACGCAAAAATAGTCTATGTGATCGGTGCTTCGGCTCTTTGTATTAAAGGATTAGTTCACATCAGAATTAAAATTTCCATATAGGAGACTTCAGCGGTTACCTAAAGTTTGAAGGTCCAAATTGCAGTTTCAGTGCAGCTTCAAAGGACTCTACATGATCCCAGACGAGGAATAAGGGTCTTATCTAGCGAAATGATTGGTCATTTTCTAAAAAAAAATTAAAAATTATATACTTTTAAACCACAAATGCTTGTCTTGCACTGCTCTGCGATGTGCCACGCATTACGTAATCACGTTGGAAAGGTCACGCGTGACGTAGGCGGAAGTACCGCGGTAGGGTGAAAAACTCCATCTCATTTTCTCCTCCAACTTCAAAATCAGCCAACATTGTTGTTTTATCTTTTTTTGTAAAGGCCGTTTGGCTTAGTCTTTGCACGTTTGTTTTGTAAACACTTGATCGGTACTTCCATCTACGTAACGCGTGACCTTTCCAACGTGATTACGTAATGCGTGAAGTCGTGGACTCACATCATAGAGCAGTGCAAGACGAGCATTTGTGGTTAAAAAGTATATAAATGTAATTTTTTTTTTTTAGAAAATGACACATCGTTTCGCTAGACCTCGTCTGGGATCATGTAGAGCCCTTCGAAGCTGCACTGAAACTGCAATTTGGACCTTCAAACCATTGGTAACTGTTGAAGTCCACTATATGGAGAATATTAGTAATATTTAATTTAAACATTTTAATTTAGTTTTTCAGCCATTTTGACAGTCCTGTTTACCAGCTGGAGCAAATTTTTCCACAAATTTCATTTTGGCAAGCTGTTTCAAACTCCCAAAACGAACTCAAAATTCTAAATGACGTCACAGGCTCGTTCTTCGATTTCACTTGAAGTATATCAGTGGTTTTTGTCAAGCGACACAGCAACAGTTTGAAGAGAAACTTGCTTAGCAAGAAAGCTTGCGTGGCTTCTCGTGTAACTCTGCTGAAGAAGAAGTGAACGTAGTCTCTGCTTGCACGGTTAGCTCACGGCAGTGCTAAAGCCTGGGAAGAAAACTGATCTGATTGCATGTCAAAACACGGCTGGGGCTCCAAACGCGGCTCACGGGCTCTAGTGCACAGCTGCTCACCTCTCCTGATCATCTAAGGCACGTTCCCTATGCACTTCTCTCCTGCTTTTCATATCTTTCTGCCTCTTTTTACTAGGGGATAGGTGCAGAAAAAAAGAAAAACAGTGGCGAAGAGAAAAAGAGAGCAGGGAGTAGATATACCAATGACATTTGAAGTGAGAGAGAGAAGGGTATAAAGAAGTAGAGGAGAGAGGCAGTGTTGAGGATGGGGCCTCGGCTTCTCTCTAATCTCGTATTGATCTCCAGTCAGGGAATGAATTGTGCCTCACTCCTGCTAGGCCTCAGAAGTCTCAGCTATTGATCTGGGCTGTCAGAGAGCTCTGGAGGAACTCTACCATGCAAAGCTGTCCCTCAGCATGTCCATGCCACTGAGAGCGCAGCATTCGCTCTTCACGATATTCCTATTTGAGCTGTTGCTTGGAAACTGCTTATGAACTTCATGTGTTGCTTATGCAATTTAATTAATGTTAATTGTGCACACAACATATGTTTAACTGTTTGATTACAAACAAACCACCTTCTAATTAAAGAGTTTAAAGGTACAGGATTCATGATAATCTTTCAAACTGTTGCTTGTAAATATTGTAAATTTGATAGATTATAAGACTTTTGTAATGTTACAAAAGATTTATATTTCAAATAATTTCTGTTCTTTTGAACTTTCTATTCATCAAAGAGTCCTGAAAAAATATGTGGGTCAATGACATGACGGGTCATTGTTTTGTCCAATGGCCTTAATAATAATTAAAAACAAAGATATGACATCCAAAGTATGTAAGGTAGTACAACTAGATCTCTTTTATTGAATCCGAAAGGTTTTAATTATATTTTGCTACATATAAAGGTATTTTAAAGTTTTTGAAGTGTCAAAAGGTCATTAGGTTTAACCGTCCAAAGGCCAATACAGCCAATTCATTTATGATTAAAATATCTTAAAATGTAATAAATGTATATATTTTTTATTCTGGCATGATTTTATAACATCATGTATCAACATAGTGCAAAATGGTATTAAAATTATGTGTAGAAGTTATTGCTTTGTTATGAGAAAGAATGTCCGGAAAAATGAATTTTGTTGATGTCATTTGGAGTAACCAATATAAAGGGACCATTTTGGATCAAGTCATGCAGTCAGTATCATGTGACAGGATGTGACATCATTCAGACAATTGCAAAGGACCACATGGTCGTGAAGCAAAGTAACTAACTCTCTTTTAACTATTTGAAAATTTATGTTTTCACTTGTTCATGCGAAACATCAGGTCATTCGGTACAACCGCTATAAAACATGGAAAATGTTGTAATATTTAAAAAACTTGTACTAAATATGAAATGTTTGATTGTCCTTTTGCTAGCTAGCTAGCAAGCTAACTGGCTAGCTAGCTAGATATCAGTCTGTTAGCATTGTTTGAAAATATCATCATTCGGTATAACCAAATGTGTCATTCGGTAAAACCGAAATTTTGGTTAAACCGAATGACTTATTTGGTGACAAATTGTGTCCATCTTGTAAAAAATGACAAAAGCAGTATCAATTGATTATAAAAACCACATAATCTCACTGTTAACACTTAATAAAACTTCAAAATTAATTATATCTCCATTGTTTTTTTGTTTTTTTTTACACTTTTAAAAACCTTATTCGTCACTGACCCATGTATGACGGTTTCCACAAAAATATGAAGCAGCACAACTGTTTTCAAAATTGATAATAATAATAAATGTTTCTTGAGCATCAAATCATCATATCAGAATGATTTCTGAAGGATCATGTGACTGAAGACTGGAGGAATGATTCTGAAAATTCAGCTTTGATCACAGAAATAAATTACAGTTTACAATATATTACAATAGAAAACAGTTACTTTTTTTTACTGTATTTTAGAAGGTAAATACTGTACATTTATACTCTATATTTATACTGTATATAAAGAGATTTAAGGAGAAAATGTGGTTACAAATTGTTAATGTACATTTTGTTTTTTTGATATTCGATTTTCGATATTCGAAGTTTATGGTTGCTAAGAAATATAAAATCTGTCTTTATATAAACGTTTACTGACAAATGCACTGCAAAATTAAAATTGCAAAAATTTGATGAAAATTTAATCCACTTTTTAATAACAGAAATAATATTTCACTAAAATAACATCACCAAAAAACAAACAAACAAACAAACAAACAAACAATAACATATAGTTATGTATATATATCTTAAAAAGCTGTATGTTCCAGAGCTTTTGACTTGTTCCGCTCCTGTTGGAGAAACACAGGTCTATTTTTAATTCCAGACATGTTTGCAAGAATAAAGCATGCAGTTGGGCTCATGTACTTTGGCGTGCTGTCACACTAAGAACCTCACCAAAGTCATGGCGGCTGGCAGGCGAGGGTGGGGGTGGAGAGGTTGTAGGGGAGGCGGGGGTCTGGCTGATGGAGGGTGGGCTGGGTTGACAGCAGCTGTGCTGTGCAACAGTCTCTGAGAGTGACGTTTGCCTCTGTATGCAGAATGTGTCTGGTGTGGCTTGTCATGTTTACCTGTAGCTGGGTGGAGGCTGAACACGCTGCTTTATGGAGACTGGTTTTGATCATTGGAAGAGCATCTCTACATAGAAAACAGCGTGACTGACTTTTATTTATTTACTTGTCGAGCAAATCGTGTTTTTGAGGCCTGAAAAAAAGTCATGGTAATGTTATTTATTGAGCAAATCGTGAGTCAGTTGTTTTTCAGTGAATTAGTTAAACAGGTTCACAAATGGATCTGAGTAAGTCATTATCAAACGCTTTGATTTTGAGTCATTTCTTAAATTCCTTTAGTTATAAATGATTGAAAAAGTCATGTAAAATTATGGGAATTCATTGTTCAAAAAGTGTGAAAACTTTAGAAAGCAGAATGAGAAACAACGATTTAAAAGAGCTCTATTCAAATATTTATGAACAGAAAGAGACTGTTTTGGAGTGTTGTATGCAAATGCTGTTCAAATGTTATTTTGCTTTTTATCTTCAAGCCCCATGAGGCCTTATGTTAGTCATTATAGCTTTTGTTCTTGTTCTCTGGAGAGGTTTTTTTTTTTTTTTTTTTTTTTTTAAGTCTCCAAGAACACTGCAACAACCCTTATTCAGATTTTGCAGAATCTCTTGTGGTGTATTTATACCTGATCTCTGGTGATCATATTCATATATATATATATATATATATATATATATACACTGTAAAAAGTAATACGCTCTATCTACTTATTAAGATTGTGGCAACAGATTACAAGCAATATTATTAATTAAATTCAACATATAAGAATTGAGTTAGAATTAATCAAATTAATTCCTTAAAAGTCAACCATTTAAAATGTGTAAAATTTGCAAACACCATTGTAAAAACTACAAACTGACATAAAAAGCAAAGAGTGAAACTGCCTAACTAAATGAAACACTGATCACCATAATGGTGACCAAACATTTTTCAATAAAATCAACATCAACATCTAAACCTCAGTTAATTCATGTGTTTCTCTTTCCTTCAGTGATTCTACTTGTTATCATCAGGTGTCTTCAATGTTGACAATAAAAATGAAAGAGTCTGTCTGTTATTCAGATATTTTTGTTTAAATTTTACTTGTTTTAAATGGTTGACATTTAAGGAATTAATTTCATTAATTCTAACTCAATTCTATTTGTTGAATTTAATTAATAATATTGCTTGTAATCTGTTGCCAAAATTTTATGGAGTAGATATAGCGTATTACTTTTTACAGTGTGTATATAATATATATTAGGGGTGCAACGGTTCAGATTACTCATGGTTCGGTTTGTATCACGGTTTTAGGCTCATGGTTTCGGTACGGTTCGGTATGCACTATGATCATATACAAATAAATAAAGCTTTTCAGGTTTTTCATGTATCCAGTTTTCAGGTACTGAAATTGAATAAAGTAACTAATAAAATGTAAAACAACATTGCATGTAATCTTCACTGTGTAAATTAAATAAAGATCAATCATTATTAATTATTAAGTTACTATTTAGTCATGAGCAATGAGTGATTTCCTTGTCTTTTGTTGTTTGATTAACATTAAAAACACATTCAGACAGCAGGAATGCAAGGACTGCTGTCTCTTTAAGACATAATACACGGATCAGTACACTGATACTGTACTCGTGTACTTCTCGTGTATAAGTTCACCTAAGACATAACTGACTATGCTTGCTAGGATACTCGCCAAGACGGGCATGCTGACATAATTTTGTGTGAATTTGTCCGTTCAAGCACAAGACTTGAAAGAGACTGTATTTGCGCGCTGGACACTCGCTTCCTCGTGCGTGCTTCGGATGAGTGCACAAATCTTCTCACAGCACACTTCGCGCATTGCACTCGAAAGTTTAAATCGGCAAGGCTTAAGTGAGTTTAGTTTAAAGGCAGATAGCAACGTGTGCTGTTCAGTTCTCCCCTCCGCTTGCGAGCTATCAACACCCGGGTGATGACGGCGTAAATGACCGTATAGAGCATAAGGCACTCGCAGTGAACAAAGTTTAGAGGAAACCAGAATGCGTATCCATCGACAGAAACATACACTAGCCTAACTCTGTCTGTCTGTTTTATTTATTTTCTACAAACCATAATATAGATGCGTATGCGTCGTCAGATATGAGATGAACCGCGGTGCAAGTGCGTGCCGAACCGAGTGTGCAGAACGGTACGGTTCGATTTTTTACCGAGAACCGCTTCACCTCTAATATATATATACACATACACCAGCCACGTCTGGACCCATTTTTGTCTAAGTTTTTCATGAAATAGATTCAACAAGGTGCTGGAAACAGATTTTGGTCCATATTGACATGATAGAATCACACAGTTGCTGCAGATTTGTCAGCTGTGAATCTCCCGTTCCAGCACATCCCAAAGCTTCTCTACTGGATTGAGATCTGGTGACTGTGGAGTCAGTTTGACTTTAGTGAACTCATTGTCATGTTCAAGAAACCAGTTTGAGATGATTTGAGCTTTGTGACATGGTGTGTTATCCTGCTGGAAATAGATCAGAAGATGGTCCACTGTGGTCATAAAGGGATGGATTGTCAGCAACAATACTCAGGTAGGCTGTGGCGTTTAAACGATCCTCAGTTGGTACTAAAGGGCCCAAAGTGTGCCAAGAAAATATCCTTCACACCATTACACCACCAGCAGCATGAACCGCTGATACAAGGCAAGATGGATCAATGCTTTCATGTTGTTTAAGCCAAAGTCTGACCCTACATCTGAATGTCACAGCAGAAATCCAGACTCATCAGACCAGGCAACGCTTTTCCAATCTTCTATTGTCCAGTTTTGGTGAGTCCATGTGAATTGTATCCTCAGTTTGCTGTTGTCAGCTGACAGGAGTGGCACCAGTGTGTCGTCTTCTGCTGTAGCCCATCTGCTTCAAGGTTGGACGTGTTGTGCGTTCAGAGATGCTCTCCTGCAGACCTTGGTTGTAACGAGTGCTTATTTGAGTTATAATATGTGTATAATGTGTGTATAATATCCCAGTAGATCAGCAGTTTCTGAAATACTCAGAGCAGCTTTCATACATTTGACATATGTGACCCGTGCTGGCAAAATGAGTCGGAATGCGCACAGGCTGATTTCAAGCTACAGGCAAAACAAGTCAAAAATGTTGATTTTGATCGAATTTGAGGTTTTCACAAAAATGAGTCCTCATCTAGCGATCCAAATGCTCCAAATAGCAATTAAACATTTAAAAGTATCTTTATTTGTATGTTTTCTGAGAGGAGTACCTTTCCTTTGTCCATGAAAAATGCAATTTTTCTCTGCTCACTTCACCACTCGCGCTTCCCCTCAGCACAAATTTGGTATCGTTTTAATGCTCAGCATTCCAACTTTGTGAATATTCATAGCGAATTTTTAATGGCATGAGCCAATGAAAAGTGATTTTCAAACTCATGCTGATGTAAACAAATCGATCTTACTCGCGCTGACTGACAGATCTGAAGCGCGCGCACAAAGACGCCTCAGACAGCGCGCGATCCCGATATACAAATATATACAGAACTACAGTACTTCAAAATATTGAAGTAAAATGTTGAAAAAAAGTTCCTATAGATATATAGACGGAAAACTTTAAAGGTGCAATATGCAAAATTTTCTGTCCGCTAGAGGTCGCTAGAGGCCTATTCAAAACAAAGGCGTAGCCTGATGACGGCAAGTTTGAGTGCGGAATCTTGGGACATGTGGTCTTCACATCACAGCCGGTGGAAATAATCGGGATAGGACTCGGGAAGAAATCATGTTCATGGATGCGATTATTAAAGTTACTGTAGTATGAAGCAGAGCTGGACCGATTGTTGTGGGAGCTGAACGAGGCCGCTGGAGTGATTGCGCAACACACGCAGCGAGCAGCGGAACTTTTATTATGCCACAGTCGCCGGCGCCGCTTCGGCTTTTCCGGTCATGAGTATGAGGTAACGCAGCTTTGTTTATCATATTAGATACATTTGAGAGTGTTGAAAATGATGTTATAACGTTACTCTGTGCGTTCGCTCGGCGGCTGCTGTGAGACACTGTTGCACACTGCAGTAAGATAGATCGATTTTAGAATATCATATTAAATGCTGGATGGCTTGTGTTGATAAATGGCATGCAATTAATTTTAAAACGTATTGTATGATGGAGAAAAATCTGTATTACTGTTACTAAAAATAAAGCTGCATCTGATTATGCTATGTTAGCTACTTGACAAAATAGTGTTTTTCTCTGAGGCATGGTAAAGCATGGTACTCGCAAAAAATCAAGAAAATTAGATTTAACAATAAGACTAAACGTGTTGAGCTATATAACAACAATTAGTTTTCTGTCTATAAATGTAACCAAACAGTGGTTCCCTTGTCTATTAAAACATGTAATGTATTAAAGCGTCTTTGGTGTTTCCGTGGTTTCTACAAAATAAAACCGGAAACCGAGGGTAACGCGGGTATGACGCAATTGACAGGCGACTCCTCACACGTCCCGGAGCCTTGGTTAAAGTTGCAATTTTCTCACAATTTACAAATAGTTGGAAACATTTGGGATATTGTAAGTACTCAAGTGGACAAAATATATAACGCTGGCCTAGTGGTTTTTGGATATTTTACTGCAAAATTCTTACATATTGCACGTTTAACTCAATTTTTCTCAAAATTGACTTTGCTGACTCTATCGACTTCAAACAGGTGTAGCTCATTCATTTGTTCCCTGATTCCAACAAATCATACATCATTTTGAAAGTTTTTTAATAGAGATTGTGAAAACAATTCATTTTGGAAAATGTGTTCATTGCGACTCATTTTGCCAGCACGGGACGGGTCACATATATTGACACACTGATGTAGTATGTGATGTATATAGTCATGAAATCAGAAGACCTGAAATGGAGCTTGCAAGTTTCAAAAAGGATTCAAAAGTGCCATAAAAAGTAGTCGGCTCATGCACTGTATTCCTCTGAATCCATTTGGTGCTTTGGCTGAAGCACTTATGTTGCTTTTGCATCCTTTTTTATAAACCTTTAAAGCTTCAGCCTACATTAATTGTAATCACATGAAAAAGAGCAGCCAGCACATTCTTCAAAATATTTCCTTTTGTGTTTCACATAGGAAAGAAAGGCATACGAATATGGTAAATGATGACAGACTTTGTATTTACGGTGAACTATCCCTTTAATCGTAGGTGTAAACAGGGCATTAAGGAGTCGACAAGGCAGCAAAGACCTTGATTCTTCTCAGCATTGTTGTAAACCGTAACGATGACAGTTTTCAAGTGTTTTAAACAGCATAACCTTCATTAAAGCTTAATCGCTTCACCCCTACGCTTTCTATGAATGCATCTTTCCGCAAACTCAGCCCGCGGAACGCCGTGCCGCTCTTTGATAAAGAGCCCGAGCGTTCCGACACACCCTCCATCTGATTCATTAGAGCAAATTCTGCAGTAATTATCAGCTCACCCACGCTCATTAAATCAAGCGTATTATGGAGCTCAGCGCATCAGCGTATCCCACACATGAACCTCTTATCCTCGCGCCGTACACATGCAGCTGTTGCTCCGCCATTGTTCCGTGCACGGTGACTTAATTACTCATACACACACACACCCACACGCATTCACACGCTCACAGAATACACACTCGCTGTACATGTCGCAATCAGGGAGTAAAGCGCTCGCGTGTTGTTGTGTCTTTGGACCCCTGGGGGGAGTCATTTTTAAATGAACTCATTTAGAGTCAAACCCGCAGTGGATTTTATAAACAATGCAATCACGAAACGCAGTGTTGTGTGTGTCCACCCGTCTCTGTTTCCTCTTCCTGATTATATAGTGAATGTTTCTCATATGCCTCCAGAAAGTCTTGGATCTATATGTTGTTTAATTCTCTATGTATATCAGGCTTCCTAATTCCCCGCCTGCGAGTGCCGGCGTGTTCCTGGCCTTGGACACTTGTCGACTGTGTGATGCAACTGTGAACAACACTGGTGCAACAGACCCTCTGTGTTTTCATGGTTTATGAACAACAATATTTGTGTATTTACTGTACATAATCATAGCGTTATGCTGTTGGTTACAGGTAATGCATGAGAGGTTGTGGATAACAGTGATTTTACTGTGGTAAAAACACTAACGCAGGGTTGCCAGGTCTTTGGGACAACAACACCCCAATGATCAAAGCAAGTGCACATTGTTGAGCTATGTATATGTAGGCCATTTTTTTAAAAGTAGATGGCTGCTTAAAAATATAATATATATATATATATATATAATTTTATTTTATTTTTCCATTATTTGAAAAAATTGCAATTAATTTTCGGCCAAATATTTCAGTTTCTAAATTTAATATAATTTCTTCAAAGTATAGAAAAAAAAATAAATAAATAAAAAATAAAATTATATATATATATATATATATTGCACTTAATTGTCGACCAAATATTTCAGTTTCTAAATTTTTATGATGTATTTTCATAGTTTATTCAAAGTTTGGGTCTGAGACAAGGGTAAAACTGTTTTTTTATCTGACCACTTTATTTTATTTTATTTTTCTAAATTTAATATTTCTTCAAATTATTAAAAAAAAAAAAAAAAAAAAAAAATTATATATATATATATATATATAATTTAATTATATCTTTCAGTTTCTAAATTTTTATGATGTATTTTCATAGTTTATTCAAAGTTTGGGTCTGAGACAAGGGTAAAACTGTTTTTTATCTGACCATTTTATTTTATTTTATTTTATTTTTCTAAATTTAATATTTCTTCAAATTATTTAAAAAAACAAACAAACAAAAAATATATATATATATATATATAAAATTTAATATTTCTTCAAATTATATATATATATATATATATATATATATATATATATATATATATGCACACATACATACATAAGTTAATTTTATTTTTCCATAATTTTATTTTATTTTATTTTTCTAAATTTAATATTTCTTCAAATTATGAAAAAAAAAACATTTTGTTTTGTTTTTGCATGAAATAGAGTAGCATATTGCTTTTATAAAATAAACAATTCAAAGAAAAAAAAGAAAAAAAATGTAGTAATATTTATTATTACCATTATTACTACTATACTACTACTATAATAGTAATAATAAATCAATATAAACAATGTTTATGCCAAGTAATATAGTGTACTATCCTAGCAGAAGATTTTTTAGGTTTGCCAATCAACTTAGAAACTCATTATTATAGAATTTAAATGATATGCAGTCACAAGTGTGTGTGTGTCTGTGTCTCTCTCTCTCTCTGTGTGTGTGTATGTGTGTGTGTGTGTGTGTGTTGCCTTTTATTTGACTGTTCTATGACTCAATCAGCCAGACTGTAGAGCCAGAAGTACCCATTTTATAAACTGGAGTTTATTTATGACGTTACACATCTGAATGGATTTGCCTTTGTACACTGACTTGTTTTGTCGACCTAGACGTTAATGTCACATTGACTTCTACCTGCTGTCTGGACGAGGCCGTCTCCTCTCGCGTCTCCAGCTGATGTGTGTTCCTGCTTCCAAGCTCTTTGATGTAGGCCAGAGCTCCTCTCGTCTTCCTGTTGAGTTTTGTGCTTAATAACCTCTGCGATGTCCCCTCCGTCTCCACAGTGACCAACGGGCCCTTGACCCGAGCACTGATCTCACTGTGACCCTGCTGTTGAGAGACGATCCAGAACAGTATCAGCCTCCACATCTGCTCAAGAACCTGCTGTTAGAGCAGCAAGCCTTGTCCTTGCCTCATATTTCTATATGCATATGCTGAAGAATCTGCCAGCTGGCAGGATTTGTCAAAATCTCTGAACTCCTATTGGTTCATTATGACTTGAACTTGCATAGCCCACATAAACACCTTAAAAACGGTTGCATATGTGCTAAATGCTAACATGCTAAAAGTGTACTCTCTGTATTTTTAACAACATACAAATGTTCCAGCAATCAAGGAAACATAACCGTCTCGCTTTACCGAGCTTCCCTTAGTTCTTTACTAAAGAATAAACCTGGTTCAGCTTGCTTGTGCTGTTGTTTGCCTGCCGAACATGGCTGTTGTTACTTTTTGAACCCTCGTGTATTTCTCCCGCACGGTTTTACTCGGCTTGTCACGACTCACGCCAGATTGTTTGGATCACATAGAAGCCAGGAGCTCTGCAGTGTTTTGCACTTGTCACCTGAACTTTAATTAGTTTGGTCTGTTCGCATTTCAGAAGGGACCGAAGACTGCTGTGCGGTCCCTCGTTGTTTTGATTCAGAGCCGAGTTCTAGTTTGTGTGTGTGTACCTTGCCATTGATTTGAATTTCAAAGTCCTTATGCGCTCGTTGGCACTTTCTGGCTTGTTGGCGTCGTGGAAGCGACGGTAGGCATGACAGGTGGAAAGTGCATGTGAGTGTGTGAGGGAAAGATGCAAACTCATTGCCGTATACTGAGTGCATCTTAAATCACATCACATCACATTGACATTAAATTCAGGCAGGTGGAAGTGTTGTATATTTACTGTCATGTTCACATTCTCAGTTTGCTCATGCAGAAAGAGACAAATGAAATATTTGGCTGTGTTGTTCCTTTTCTCTTCATGAACCTCTCGAACTATCCTAAATCAATGACTAGTTCTGGGCATTACTTCAGCTATGTCTACTTTTGATTCAGTGAGCCTTTACAAAACAAACTCCATCAAATTTGTTTATACTCACACTAGTTAGAGGGTTAGTTCACACAAAAATGAAAATTCTATCATTAATTATTCACCCTCATGTCGTTCCACACCCGTAAGACCTTCATTCATCTTCTGAACACAAATTAAGATATTTTTGATAAAATCCGATGGCTCAGTGAGGCCTGCATTGACAGCAAGACATATTTAAAACAGTTCATGTGACTACAGTGGCGACGAGAATACTTTTTGTGCGCCAAAAAACAAACAAAATAACGACTTTATTCAACAATATAGTGATTTCAAAACACTGCTTCATGAAGCTTCGAAGCTTAACGAATCTTTTGTTTCGAATCAGTGGTTCAGAGCATGTATCAAACTACCAAAGTCATGTGAACCATTGCAATTTCGAAATGTTTCGAAACACTTATGACGTAACGAAGCCTCGTTTACTGAAATCACGTGTTGCGAAGATGAACGAAGGTCTTACAGGTGTGGAATGACATGAGGGTGAGTAATTAATGACAGAATTTTCATTTTTGGGTGAACTATCCCTTTAAATCTGTCAATTTTTTTTTATCTTTGTTCTGAAATGCCATTTTTTTCTGAACCAACAAATGTAATTTTTACCACATTTCAAATTATATATTGTTTATTAACTAATAAATATCTTTTAAAGAGTTTTAAGTAGAATGGCTAGCATTTTTATTTACATATACATATACATATTAAAATTGTTTATATTTCACTCATTTAGAGTGAAATAAAATATATATACATAAAGGGCATTTGAAAAGAAGTGATGAAGGTATGGGGAAAAAAAAAAAAAAAAAAAAAGTTTGGTCACACTTTAGTTTAGGGTCCAATTCTCACTCTTACCTAACTATTAACTACAACTTTTCCTCAATAAACTCCTAATTACTGCCTATTAATAGTTAGTAAGGTAGTTGTTAAGTTTATGTATTGGGTAGGATTAGTGTTGTCAAAAGAAAATTGTAAAAATGTGACGCTTTGAGCGCTGTTGTGCGGATTCGTAAACCTCTGATTGGCCATTGTGTTCACGAGCTCAACAGATATGTCTGTGATTGGCTACAATGATCAACGCATGGAAGCATTTGAAAGCAAACGGAAGTGTTTGAATTTGAAAGCGTTTTGAAAGTGGGAACGGGATATATCTGTGTAAGCGCTCGGTGAAGAACGTCATTAATGTCTATTTACAACATGCTTTTGAAGCGTTGATCATTGTAGCCAATCACAGTCATATCTGATGAGCGCGTGAACACAATGGCCAATCAGAGGTGTTTATGAATCCGCTCAACAGTGCTCAAAGCGTCACATTTTTAAAATTTCAGTACCGACTTGCTACTGAAGTCTGTACTTTTGACAGTACTACAATATCCCAGAAATATGCATGCTAATAAGCAACTAGTTAATAGTGAAAATTAGACCCAAACTAAAGTGTTACCAAAAGTTTTAATCTGACCTTCATACAACAAAAAATCTGGGACATAAAAGTGCTTGTATTTGAAGAGACACCCATCTGTGTTTTGTGTGCATTGTGCATATCCATTTTTGCCCTCGTAGTGCATATGTGTTTAAAACAGTAGTAGGTCCCATTTCAAACGCCCCATCCCGACTGAGGTAATCACTCCCAGTGAAATGCTCGTCGCGTGAATCACTCTCTCACAATATGCACGGGATAACGACAGAACCCCGAATGTGCCATTTCCTCTCCTGCGTCAACTGGCTCTGAATGGCATCATTATGCTGCTGATTTCAAAAACAAAAGATAAACATCGAGGCGGCACCATAAACAGCACACACGCACAAACGCATGCCTAAAAAAGTGGTTTTGTATTGCTCAGTCGGTGCACTACGTCTCATGCTGTTATACATAATGGCACCTGTTATACGAGGTGTCATCCATAAGCAACCTCATGTGTGGTATCTCCAGGGTAACGAAACCGTTCGGATTGTGTATTCCGCTGATAAGATGGGACAGAAACATAAAGGAGCAAAACTGTTGTTGCCATCTGAGGGATAACACATTTTCTACAGATTTAGACCGAACAAACATATAGCAGTGATCCGACTCTTCTTCAAAGAGCGGTTTAAATCAACAGCCTGATTCAGGCTGGTTTATGCTAGTTAGTGCTGGTCTAGTTGGGCCGTAACCATCCTAGACATTGAGAGGGACATGCCCTCCCTGTTATTTAGATTATTGGTTTAACTATACGGCCGCTAAATACCATTTACATCTGGTTGTCCTCAACCCAAAATATTTCTGGTTAAGCTAGCCAAGAAGTCTGGGTGGAACACCAGCACATTCATAAACCAACATTTAGTACCAGAGAAATATATGGTGGTGCATTGGCTGTATTTTATTTGATTAGACTCATCAGACCTCCTCTCTCAGTGTTGTTAAATAGTATTTTCTTTACTAAGTTCTGGTAATCAACATGGAAGAATTGTAATGACTCTGCTTCTCACGATTCAAAACGCTATTGTCAACTACTAGGTTATGGAAATGAAGTAATGCTCTGTTTTAAAATCTAAACTCAGAAAATAACCTTATGCGAGATGATGGGACACCAATTGTGTTTGTATGTTCCAGTGGATTGGAATATATGTTTGGGGATGCAATTCAGTATATGAACAGAAGGGGGCACTGTGGTATTTCAGTTGAGTTGTGTTTGACAGAAGCTTGCTTTTTTAATACTTCTCTGTGATCAAACACTCCCCAAACATAAACCGACTACCACTCAAACTCAGCATCTTTGTATGTTTTTTCATGCTGCAAAGGTTCATTTGTGCTGAAGATAAAACAATTTATGTGTTTGTGTGTGTATGCACGTGTTCATAAGCTAAAACAATTTTTGCTTGCAACTAAACATTTTTCATTGCTCACATGTGCACGCCTTTGACTTGTTTAATAGTAGCTTACATCTGGATCCAATGCACATAATCACCTTATGCAAAAGACTACAGACTTCACCAAACCTCTAACACACACCACCACACATTCCTTTTCAGAGGACATAATCCTCGATACATGCACACGGAGACCTCTTTGATCTATCTTTAATCATCCACGGACTCCCCCTACGGATAAATGTGATGGACAGACATGCATTATTTTTTAGAAGATGATATTTTCTGGGGCATGACTCTGATTCTCCAGCCATTAAGAAAGCGTACATGTTTCCAACTAAGGCTTTGAACTCCCACGCCAAGCAGCCCATCCTTTTCGCCCAGTATCTCCTACAGAGAACAGAAGTGCAATGAGGAGCTTAAGTTCACTTCCAAAAGTTCAGAGTTGACTATTGGACATAGTACTTGAACTTTGTGTTCAATGATAGACTACAGTCAGACCACTTTTCCCAGTGGATTCTCTTCTGTAAGCCTCAAGCGAAAGGCCTTGCGGAATATCGCATTCCCGTCGTCTGCACCTTTGTGGATGGGTTGGGAATAAAGACAGAGAAAGGACATGGGAAAGAGAGGGAGAGAGAGACAATGTGAGTCTTTCAATCCCATCACCTAATTCTCATTTAACAAATCATTCGGCAGATGCATGATCCATGAAATGGCTACAAACCAAAGGGATTTTCTCTAGTCTCTCATTCTCTTTTTTTTCTATTTGGCTAAATCTCTCCTTTTTAGTAGTCTTCAGAGTACAAGCTGTTTTCTGATTCATTTTCATTCGTTCTGTAATCCCTTTTCTAAAACATCACACGCTAGGGGGTCAGAATCCATACTGATGTCATTAATCCCTGCAGGATTCTGGCATGCATGTATTTGTCTGGAAGAGGCGCTGGCCTCGACGGACAGAAAACTCCAAGGTAGCCATTGTCTGTTTTTTGGCTAATTGATCGACCAGTCTCAGCGGATCGTCCCTGAAGCTTTGCAGAGTCCCCCTCGCTTTTATTGACTCTCTGTTGGGTTTCTGAGGAAATACAAATCACTTTTATCAGGCCTCCAGATGGTTTTTCCGTTAACTGATATCCTAATACATCTATCCCGTTGTCAAAGTGACTCGGTCTGAATGCATTCAGGTGTCGTCTTCTCTACATCCTCACACAACTTTCCAGAGTCTTTTCAGAGTCTTTAGCTACTTTAGCCTAATCGTTGCTTAATGTTGTCTTCGAGTTACTGAATTGCGGCCTGTGAAGTTTGGATATGGATCAAAGGCTTTCCGGCCTAGTCGTGGATGGCTCAGGGTTTTAATGCGTACCCATCTCAGTTCAGCTTCCTCTGTCATTATTTCTCCTCCCCCTCCTCTCACTCATATGTGAATCCAACATTGTATCTCCTGACTTTTGATGCCTCTTTCAGGGATTGCATCTTACTGTAGTGCCAGCGGGAGCTGAATCGAGCTAATCGCGCACTAAGCATCAGCTCATCATTGATGTAGTCCCAGGAAAACTTTCTGGATTGGCAAGCTAAGACGTTGAATGGGAGAGGAAGGATTTCTGTGTGGTAAATCTTCGCAATCCTAACGCAATGACACAGCTCAGCTTGATTCTGCAGCTCGGCACGATGAGATGCGGAAGTACTAAATCCACTCTTCCTAAAAATAACCCTAGGGTTGACGTCAAACATATTGATATTAACATGTTCTATGGCTGGCTTAGCTGAAGACATAATTTGTCCAAATGTATGAAAGGTGTGAAGTCATTAAACTCGACATCTCTTTTTAATGGTCTTTTATAGAGGACCATTTCATAGTAAATGAGAACATAGTCTAAACTGATCTATGACCCAAAGGCCACCGGATTCAGGCAACTGTGAGGCAACGCATGTAACGTAATGCAATAAACTTACCTCGCTCTGCCCTGTTCCTCTCATGAAGACTCTTCTATGGACTGTCAATCCACAGTGCATAACCTTCCACTCTTGATTTCCTGCATAGTGCCCTGACATCCTGCGATGCTTGGTTTTACGACAGCCTAGGGTGATGAGGTCACTTAAATGCCTCATCCTGTAGTTGCTTGCCATAGAATTTATGACAGTGCTCCCTCGCCATGCTTGTGATGTATACGCAAGGGCCGGATAATTTCTTTATTAGCATGATTTCATATGTTTGTGCTGTGCAAGCTCTAAAAAACAGTTGAAAAATGGAGAATTCATAGGCCTAATTCGTCTCGCTCCATGAGAGGCGGTTTTATATATAGAGAGGTGGATATTAGCTCTGTCTGGAACAGTCTTTCTGATGGCTGCGAAAGTGAAGTGGTGCATTTTCAGGGGCAGATTGCTCACATTGGAGAGCTCATAAAGATGATCCAAACGTATCTCCATCGATTCCTGCCAAAGTGGCTCTCACTGACTTGGCAGCGCTGTGAATGTTATTTGGTTCAAATAAATGGTACAAATTGTATAGCCATTCATAGCTTTTGTAGTGTCAACTCCCACCATGATATTGTGGATCATTTTGTGGAATAGATGGGCAGGTATGGAATTGGTATTTCTTCATCTTTGTTTGCTTTCAAGAGTCTGACACCTTGCTGCTTTCCTTCTCTGCCTCCTGTCTCTTGTTCTTTTCATCTATATCTCAGTCAAGAGGAGGGAGGCGTGCCCCCCACTGGTGGGTAAACAGGACGAGGGGTGGTGGAGGATACTAAGAGGTGTGGGAACTGAAGAGAGCAACAGGAGGATGCCACATGCCACTTGGCTTTTTTCGTAAGGGCCACAGCAGGAGTTCAGGGAGACTCTTCCGCTCGAAGAGCCACACGAAGCAAGATGCTTTTACACATACAGTGTGATTTAGAAAGATGGAGGAGGTGTAGGTATAAATAGATCATCATTTTCTCCTCTACTTAACCCCAACTGTCTTTTCTTTTGCTTGCTCAATTACCGATACTGTTTCATTTCACTCCCCCTTCACTCCATACTTCTTGATGCAAAACAAGGTCATGCCATTTTAGGGTGGTTGGCCTGGTTTATGAAAGATTTACATTTACGTTTTTGTGCAATTGACAGACTCTTTTATCCAAAGGGACTTGTATTGAATTCAAGGTATACATTTTATTACTTATGCATTCACTAGGAATCGAAACCATGGTGCTAAGTGCAACTCTCTACTGTTTGAGCAAAAGATGGTTGCTAATTTGTTGCCAATGGTCCACCTGATCAACCGTTCAATAGGTGTAAATGACCAGTATGGACCAGATAGAAATCATATCAGAGGCTGGTTTTAGTTAGATTTTTCACCTTCTTCCATCATCCTTCTTTCTCAACCTGTTGTGCTGTACGTGTGTTTATGGTGTAGTTGTTTGGGGATGAGCTCATGGCTCCTCCGTTAGGTCCGTGCTGAATAGGCTATACTTTACACACCATTTCTCTGGCCACTTACTGATAAGAACCTCATTACGCATCAAATGGGCACAAATTGCCTCAGTCTTGCAATGCTATCTGGATGAATAGATCCCTCCTTTGCTCTGAGGCTGTAATAGAGCTGTGTTTGCGTGTCTGAGCAGGCTTCCTAGCGTGCTTCTATTTATGTTGTTTCTCTTGTTTGTGCTTTTAAGTCTGTGACTTTTGTTGTTGTGTTGTACTTTACGTACTAAAGCACTTACTGAGGTATATATTTATCTATGGATATACCACCTTGCAGTAAAAATGTAAATACACACAAACCGTAGCCCTAGCCAGATTGCCTGGCTCTGTTTGCATGCTGCTGGGGGAACAGAGATAGAGGGGCTGATAATGTGCTATCAGATGAGTGGAGGAGGGAGAGAAAGAGTTCTGTTCACAATCACTGATCTGGTTCTCCGTTAAGCCAATTAAGCTCATTACCAGTTCAGCCCATTCTGGCACTTTACACACACACTCACGCAGAGAAACATATGCAGCTATAAAGTTTTCTTAGTGTTTGAACCAGATCCACAGTGTTCTAACCAGCAACATTCTATTTGGAACAGTGCATTAGAATGCTACTTGAAGTCAGACTTCCAGCTTATGTGGAAATCTAGACAATCAAACACCTGCAGATCTATTGTATTGTGGGGATAACACATTACAAGTAACTTGAGTTATGTAATCAGATTACTTTTCAAGTAACTAGTAAAGTAACACATTACTTTTTCAATTTACAACAAAATATCCAAGTTACTTTTTCAAATAAGTAACGCAAGTTACTTTTTCACACAAGCAAGACCAGCCCAGGTGAGAAAAAGTAACGCAAAAATAACGTAACGCATTACTTTTCATAAAAAGTAACTAACGCAATTAGTTTTTTTAGGGAGTAATGCAATATTGTAATGCATTACTTTGTATTATGTGAAAATCTAGACAATCAAACACCTGCAGATCTATTGTATTGTGGGGATAACACATTACAAGTAACTTGAGTTATGTAATCAGATTACTTTTCAAGTAACTAGTAAAGTAACACATTACTTTTTCAATTTACAACAAAATATCCAAGTTACTTTTTCAAATAAGTAACGCAAGTTACTTTTTCACACAAGCAAGCCCAGCCCAGGTGAGAAAAAGTAACGCAAAAATAACGTAACGCATTACTTTTCATAAAAAGTAACTAACGCAATTAGTTTTTTTTAGGGAGTAATGCAATATTGTAATGCATTACTTTGTATTATGTGAAAATCTAGACAATCAAACACCTGCAGATCTATTGTATTGTGGGGATAACACATTACAAGTAACTTGAGTTATGTAATCAGATTACTTTTCAAGTAACTAGTAAAGTAACACATTACTTTTTCAATTTACAACAAAATATCCAAGTTACTTTTTCAAATAAGTAACGCAAGTTACTTTTTCACACAAGCAAGCCCAGCCCAGGTGAGAAAAAGTAACGCAAAAGTAATGTAACGCATTACTTTTCATAAAAAGTAACTAACGCAATTAGTTTTTTTAGGGAGTAACGCAATATTGTAATGCATTACTTTGTATTATGTGGAAATCTAGACAATCAAACACCTGCAGATCTATTGTATTGTGGGGATAACACATTACAAGTAACTTGAGTTATGTAATCAGATTACTTTTCAAGTAACTAGTAAAGTAACACATTGCTTTTTCAATTTACAACAAAATATCCAAGTTACTTTTTCAAATAAGTAACGCAAGTTACTTTTTCACACAAGCAAGCCCAGCCCAGGTGAGAAAAAGTAACGCAAAAGTAATGTAACGCATTACTTTTCATAAAAAGTAACTAACGCAATTAGTTTTTTTTAGGGAGTAACGCAATATTGTAATGCATTACTTTGTATTATGTGGAAATCTAGACAATCAAACACCTGCAGATCTATTGTTATCATCAGTGTTGGGGGTAGCGCATTACAAGTAACTGGAGTTATGTAATCAGATTACTTTTCAAGTAACTAGTAAAGTAGCACATTGCTTTTTCAATTTACAACAAAATATCCAAGTTAGTTTTTCAAATAAGTAACGCAAGTTACTTTTTCACACAAGCAAGACCAGCCCAGGTGAGAAAAAGTAACGCAAAAGTAATGTAACACATTACTTTTCATAAAAAGTAACTAACGCAATTAGTTTTTTTAGGGAGTAACGCAATATTGTAATGCATTACTTTGTATTATGTGGAAATCTAGACAATCAAACACCTGCAGATCTATTGTTATCATCAGTGTTGGGGGTAGCGCATTACAAGTAACTGGAGTTATGTAATCAGATTACTTTTCAAGTAACTAGTAAAGTAGCACATTGCTTTTTCAATTTACAACAAAATATCCAAGTTACTTTTTCAAATAAGTAACGCAAGTTACTTTTTCACACAAGCAAGCCCAGCCCAGGTGAGAAAAAGTAACGCAAAAGTAATGTAACACATTACTTTTCATAAAAAGTAACTAACGCAATTAGTTTTTTTAGGGAGTAACGCAATATTGTTATGCATTACTTTGTATTATGTGGAAATCTAGACAATCAAACACCTGCAGATCTATTGTTATCATCAGTGTTGGGGGTAGCGCATTACAAGTAACTGGAGTTACGTAATCAGATTACTTTTCAAGTAACTAGTAAAGTAACACATTACTTTTTCAATTTACAACAAAATATCCAAGTTACTTTTTCAAATAAGTAACGCAAGTTACTTTTTCACACAAGCAAGACCAGCCCAGGTGAGAAAAAGTAACGCAAAAGTAATGTAACACGTTACTTTTTTATAAAAAGTAACTAACACAATTAGTTACTTTTTTAGGGAGTAACGCAATATTGTAATGCATTACAAAGTAACTTTCCCCAACACTGGTTATCATGCAAAACTAACTTATGACCATAAATGCCTCTCATTTTAAGATGTCAGAAGTTGGATATATAAAATTGGAATATGTGGAAAATGAAACCATGTTCTTACCGGCTGGGCCGTTAAGCAAAGAGAGCGGTTTGGCCTGAAGGTGGAAAAGCGGATATTGTTTTGCGCCTGCTAAGAATTCATTGTGCACCAACACTAAACCAGTGCTGCTGAAAATTAATTAGATTTTAGTATAAAGCTGAGTTGCAATAGTTGACATGATTGTTAGTTTGTTACTTCAATTTCATTAAAGTGTAGCTGAGGTTAAATGAGGACACTTTTAAAGCACCGCTGCCCCATGGCATCCCTGTATTGTTCAGTCTGTGTTAATTAGAATCAGCATCCACTCGCTTTCTGTGCCCTATTGGGGGTTGCAGAATGTGTTTGCATGCTGTTGCCCCCTGTGGTGAAGGTTATGTATTGCGGACATGCACCTCACGTTCTGGACCCCTGGGCAGGGAATTAGACTGGTAAATAGGTCAGCATAGAACACAAAGGAACTACGGCCAGAGGAAGTGGCAGTGCTGTTATTCTCATCTGCCTAAACAGTCAGGAATGGGGAAAGGGGGATTCAAATAGTCTGGAATCTCGAGTCAATTCCCTTTCACGCCCCATACCTCGTACGGAACGCTCTTAACCGCACACACATGGTTGATCACATATGAAAGCAGTTACATACAAGTGCATTCATGAGATACAGGTGCAGTAACACACAAAATCACCCAGATGCTGTGTGGCAGATACACATACACATACGCAGTCTATAAATATTTAGATTAAATCCTTATCACTCCAGTTAATTAGCACAAAAATTACATTCACAATGAGATACGATCAATCAACATTCAGCCGTCTGCAATCACTGTTTACAGTGACCCTCAGTGTTTGCATGAATACTAATGCATGCACACACACAAAGCTGCATGATTAATGAAGGCAGTTTGAGACAAAGACCGGGGTCACACCTCTTCTCTCCTCCCATGGCGGTGCATCCAATAATAAGACCTGTTTTAATAACACCGGCTCTTTTTAATAAAGCTCCATCACCTTGACGACTGATCCGGGCAAGATTCCACACCGCCCTCGTGTGACCGGGAAGCACTGACCCCATTGACATGAGAACCCCTCTGTGTATAAAGTAATTCTTTTGATTTAAAGAGAACACACATCCTATTGTTCAGAGGATCCTCTCTGTGCATTTTGGGAGATGAATTTAAGGTCTTGACATCGCCTTTGACCAATACTGTAATGTACACTAAGAGACCTCATGCTGAGCCTGCAGTCGCATTGGCTGGGTTTGGCAGGATGGCCTTGAAATAACAGTAATACTTCACAAAGCATACTTTTTCCATACCAGTTTTTGGAAATCATAAGTCTCTTAGGATTGTTTGGAGTGGATTTTTTGTTTTGTTTTGTTAGTTTAAAGCTGCAGTGTATAATTTCTGCTGCACCAGCCAAAATGGCAGAATAACAACCTTTTTATTATTATTATTATTATTATTATTATTTTAAAAACTTGAACAGTGTCTATTAATAATGACATTCAAGCATGTATTTCATTTGTCAAACAAACAAATAATCCTACCTCAAAACTACACCATTGTTTAGGCCATTCAAACAAATAGAGAAATGTTTGGAAAGCATCATAGCCTTCTTAATTATAGCTGTCTCTGCACATTAAAATGATAAAAGTTTTTTTTTTTTTTAATATCTTTTAAGGGGCCATATCATGGACAACAGAATTCTATTTGCCTTTATATCAAAGCTTTTTGAGTATTTAGCATCTTGACCTGCTTTGATAAACAACAGTGTGAACTGCACTAGTACGCAGAGATTAGCCAATCATAACATTTACGTCATTTACATAAGTCTTAAAGGTACAGTAACAAAACCTGTTTATGTCCCATGGCCTACCTTATATCTTACATCTCCACCTTGCAGTTGCCAGAACATTTTTTTTTTTGGTGCAAATAAGGTGTAAAATAAGGTTTATTTCAGAACACTGCCGTCTGAAGTATGCAAATATGTGTTTTTCTGACTGCTGCAGTCCAGCACGTTTCTTCAGCAGTGTCTCTCGGCATGTTTCAGAGGTACCACAGGCCTGTTTAGCATTCACACAGGCTCTCTGTGGCAGCCGATTGTAAAACTCTCATTCTCTCTCATGCGCTTTCCTCTGGCCCGTTGAGAGATGGCATGTCTGTCTCTCACATGGACGCCTGCACCTGTCAGATAGGGAATGCTGCAAGTCTCTTCTCATACAGCAGTACATGTGTCTGTTTATGCATGATTTAGTTCTAAAAACGGTTTATTTATTTATATTTATTATCATTATTATTTACGCAGTTTTTGGAAATAATGGGGGAGAGAGTGGCTAAATAATAAAAGTATGCTCTTTGTTCAAATTGTCTTTTGGCTTTAGAAATGACATATAACATATAACATAAATCAATGTAGCACAACAACATATAACGTAACAGATCATACGAGAGGCTGTGCTGTATTGTGAATAAGCGGAGCGCCTGCAACCCCTTCAGCCGTGCCTTATTCACGATACAGCACTAGCCTCGAGTACCTTATTGCTTTTATAAAACAGTTACCACACAATACAAATATTAAAGCCAAAAAATATGTATCAATGCAACTTTCATAAAGTAAAATCACTAAAAGCCTTCCTTCCGCCGGAAAAAAATAGTCCCTGACTGTGAACAGCAACAGAAGTTACATTATTACGCCATTAGATGGCGGCAAAGACCATCAAGAAAAAGTCTTTATTAGTGCGTCAGTCAGTAGCAAAGACTTTTATATTGAAAAGACTGAATTGTTGTGAACACGGAACAAGACGCAACTGACAATGCTTTGACTAGCGCTGTCAGTCACGGGAAAACCCCTTAACTGTTAAAAGGACAAGATATTGCAGCGGACATTTAAACAGATTTTTTATTATGAACATAGGACTGACCTGAAGGAAAATGCTAAATCTGAATGCAGGTAATAAACTCGCTCACTCGATCTTTCTTCTACATAATACAGTAAGATTCAATGAACAATATCAATTGAGAACAAACTGTTTACGTGGCTAAGAGTGGTTGCTAAGGGTGTTGTGTAGTGATACACAGAACCGTTGGGTGAAGCGGTCATAGCCATGTTTTATCGTGAATAAAACACAGCTATTGACCAATCAGAATCAAGGACAGGAACTAACAGTTTTATAACACATAACATAACATAACATAACGTAATGCAACACAACACAACATAACATATAACATAACAACATAACATAACACAAAGCAGCACAACACAACACAACACTTAATGAAACATGACATAACATAATAACATATAACAACATAATGTAATGCAACACAACACATAACATATAACATAACAGCATAACAACATATAACGCAACACAAAACTTAATGAAACATGACATAACAATAACATATAACATAACATAACGTAATGTAATAACGTGATGTAACATAACATACGTAACGTAACAGATCATAACATAACACATCATAACTCAACATAACGTAACAATGTAACAACGTGACGTAACAACATAACATATAATGTAACAGATCATAACATATATAACGTAACAGATCATAACATAACATATAACGTAACAGATCATAACATAACACAACATAATATAACTCAGCATAATGTAATGCAATGCAGCACAGCATAACATAATGTAACAAAACATAACAACATAACATAACGTAACATAACGTAACGTAAAAACATATAACATAACTCAACGCAATACAACACAACACAACAACATATAATGTAACGTGACATAACATGAAACATATAATATAACTCAGCATAACGTAACGTAATGTAACAACATAACATAACAACATATAATCACATATAACATCTCGTTACATAACATAACGTAACGTACCATAACATAACAACATATACAAATAATGCATTACAAAATATGTATTTGTTAATTTTGCATTTGTTAAATGGTTTTAGCTTTATATATTTGGGGATAGTGCATGAAGACCACTCTATTATGTTATGCTATATATACTTTACAAGTGGTCTCGTAACAAACTGTGGACCTCTTCAGTGGTTGAATAGTCTGAGACATGAATGATTGAAGGTCTCCTTGAAGTATGTAGGGTAAGACCTACACGAATAACAGCCATCCTTCGTTATTTCTTTGTAAAATGACCTTCGTGTCTTTTTTGAGACGAGTACACGTTGTTGTGTACTTCAGACTCTTGTAGTGCAAAATAATGCCACATGTACTCCAGGTTTCCAGAATGCCTGTTTTTAGTTATTTGGGCACCATCAACAAGAAGAGCTTGTTTGAACCGTTCTCCCAGCATCCCCTTTCATCAGCATGTTCTTAGGCATGTTTAACTTAAGTCTGAAGATTGTGTACTAGTTATTAAGCCATTATGTTTGGCTCCTATCCAAGCTTTTAGGTGTGAGGAAGATTTTATTGCTCAGAGGTAGCTTATGCATACCTCAGGAAATTTAAGGGAATAATTCACCTAAAAAATGAACTTTCTGTCATCATTTGTGGTATTTGTACCATAGATGAAGACATACCTCCACTTTGTAAAATAGTTGCTTCATAAGATTCCTGTATAAAGGAGAAATACACCAATAATGTGACCTAGTCACACAGAGTAACCATCACAAAGAATGTGTTGTTTCCCATTATTTGTGTGACAGAAGCCAATTTCAGCACTGCATTACAGGCTGTCAGGCGTCTGTGTTTTGCACATTTACAGGATTTCCTGTGAGGAGTGTTTCTCTGCTTTGGGTTACAGATTGAGGACTCCTTCAGAACGAAGAGATTGATGGAAGTTTTAGACAATCCTGTCAGGAGGACATTGTTGAAACATTGTTTGTGCTATGAAAGATATGTCTGGGGAAACGTTTTTGTTCCTTTTCAACAAATGATCAGCAAAAGAGGCAGTTAACCTTCAGAAAATATTTGTCTGCCTCAGGAGGACTCAGACTTTATATTAAATTCACTTTTATTTTACATTTATTTCATATGATGTTCATCCTTTTTGAAACCCTTTGGTAACAGGGTTGCAGATTTAGCCTAAATTAAGCTGTTCTTAAGTAGGGTTTTACTTGCGGTTACTGATAAACCTATATTTCCCATATATTAAAGAAATTATTTTATTATATTTCTTACATTTACTTTGGTAACATGATTGAATATTTGACCAAATACTCTTAACACTGAAATTTGTTTTAAAATTAAGAAAATTTAGTTGAAGAAAATACTTTTTTTCCTATAAAATGTGTATGTTTCTTTGTTGATTGATTGATTGATTGATTGATTCAAAATTAAAAGGTCAAGACCAGTGAGAAAAGAAATTAATAACTTTTTGTCCTGTGATAGATAGTTCATCAAACATATCTAATATTTCGAGGACATGGGATTTGCACCTTCATTGCAGTAAGACACCAATTTGTACCTCATTCATGAAAAGTGCCTCAAGTTTTTTGTTGTATAGATATGCTAATAGTGTTTGTACTTGATACAGGAAACATGTTTCTTGTTTCTTGTAATTTCAAATGATCATATTATAACTTTTCTAATTCTGTTGTGCATGCTTATGAACAGGAGCGAATCATATCAGGATACTTCTGTACAACCCGAATTCCGGAAAAGTTGAGACGTTTTTTAAATTTGAATAAAATGAAAACTAAAAGACTTTAAAATAACATGAGCCAATATTTTATTCACAATAGAACATAGATAACATAACAGATGTTTAAACGGAGAAATTTTACACTTTTATCCACTAAATGAGGTCATTTCAAATTTGATGCCTGCTACAGGTCTCAAAAAAGTTGGCATGGGGGCAACAAATGGCTGAAAAAGCAAGAAATTTTGAAAAGATTCTGCTGGGAGAACATCTAGCAACTAATTAAGTTAATTGATATCAGGTCTGTAACATGATTAGCTATAAAAGGGATGCCTTAGAGAGGCAGAGTCTCTTAGAAGTAAAGATGGGCATAGGCTCTCCAATCTGTGAAAGAGTGCGTAAAAAGATTGTGGAAAACAATGTTCCTCAACGTCAAATTGTAAAGGCTTTGCAAATCTCATCATCTACGGTGCATAACAACATCAAAAGATTCAGAGAAACTGGAGAAATCTGCGTAAGGGACAGGGCTGAAGACCTTTATTGGATGCCTGTGGTCTTCGGGCCCTCAGACGACACTGCATCACTCATCAGCATGATTGTGTCAATGACATTACTAAATGGGCCCAGGAAAACTTCCAGAAACCACTGTCGGTAAACACAATCCGCCGTGCCATCTGCAGATGCCAACTAAAGCTCTATCATGCAAAAAGGAAGCCATATGTGAACATGATCCAGAAGCGCCGTCGTGTCCTGTGGGCCAAGGCTCATTTAAAATGGACTGTTTCAAAGTGGAAAAGTGTTCTATGGACAGAGGAGTCCAAATTTGACATTCTTGTTGGAAATCACAGACGCCGTGTCCTCCGGGCTAAAGAGGAATGAGACGTTCCAGCGTGTTATCAGCGTTCAGTTCAAAAGCCAGCATCTCTGATGGTATGGGGGTGCATAAGTGCATACGTTATGGGCAGCTTGCATGTTTTGGAAGGCACTATGAATGCTGAAAGATATATAAAGGTTTCCAGATGACGTCTATTTTAGGGAAGGCCTTGTGTATTTCAACAGGACAATGCAAAACCACATACTGCAGCTATTACAACAGCATGGTTTCATCGTAGAAGAGTCCGGGTGCTGAATTGGCCTGCCTGCAGTCCTGATCTTTCACCTATAGAGAACATTTGGCGCATCATTAAATGAAAAATACGTCAAAGACGACCACGAACTCTTCAGCAGCTGGAAACCTATATCAGGCAAGAATGGGACCAAATTTCAACACCAAAACTCCAGAAACCCATAACTTTGATGCCCAGACGTCTTCAAACTGTTCTGAAAAGAAGAGGAGATGCTACACCATGGTAAACATGCCCCCCTGTAGCAGGCATCAAATTTGAAATGAGCTCATTTTGTGCATAAAATTGTAAAATTTCTCAGTTTAAACATTTGTTATGTTATCTATGTTCTACTGTGAATAAAACATTGGCTCATGTGATTTGAAAGTCTTTTCATTTTATTCAAATTTAAAAAACGTCCCAACTTTTCTGGAATTTGGGTTGTATTTCTGGGGGCCTTGTGAAAAATAAGATGCTATTTTCCTATGTTTCTAGAGTTGTGTCTCAATATGAGGAACAGGAGAGCGTCTCCGAGGCTTTCTGAGGGGAATCCCAGCGTTAGTGAGACTGTAATTTAGTACTTACTCGACACATTCGTCCTTGTACACACGCACACAGTCATACTGTTTCTTACCCTTGCTTTCAGATGTTTTTTTGTTTTGTTGTTTACCCAGAAGCGTTGCTGGAAAGGTCAGCGTTTATTGAGTTTTCAAAGAAAAGGCACGTCTAAAAGCCTACAGAGAAAACCATACGTTTGGCTTGTTCACCGATGGACACAAGAAAAATCTGTTTCCCAACATCAAGCGCAAAGGTCACGCTGTGCTCAAATAAGATCTTACAGCATTCAGACGGCTGGTGACATTTTAATTGTCATTGGTTAAAAAGAACAGTTGTTAAAAATGATGGACGGACTGATGAGAGACCATAAAGACGTCACTTTACTGCGATAGGTCATTTGTTTTTACTTCTCCTTTCTCCTCTTAGAAATCGGCTTTGGGGAATAACTGACAAAAAGTCATCATGCTGATGACTACATTTTTGAGTAATATACCTAACATTTTGCATCTTTTTTGTTGCAAAATACATATTTATCTAAATACTACTGTTTACTACTATTTTAAGACAATAAAACTTATTGTAAGTGATTTTTTTTTTTCTTTTTTAACATAAACCTCCACATTTTTTTAAAGATAAAGTTTTCTCTGTTATCTCTCTTTGTGCTGTTTGTTTAAGATCATAATGCAGCAAACATTTAACACCACAATTTGTATGTGTGTATATATATATATATATATATATATATATATATATATATATATGTATATATATATATACATATATATATCTATATATATATATATATATATATATATATATATATATATATATATATATATAGGGCGATAGGAGGTTGGGTTGTGTGTACACTGGTAGGTGTGTGCTTCTAATGTATGTATGTATTACACATGTGCCCATTAGGCGTCTAACAGCAGCTCCAGTGGGGCTGTTTTGTCATGGCTAATAGGACTAAAGTAGAAGCCCAGACTCTCTTAACTTTGCCGTAACAACACAGACCTATGACAATGGTATGAATCATGCAATACTGTAGCTAGTGTGTGTGTGAACATGTGAAGAAAAACACCCTTTGGGGCCTTATGTGCCAAGCAAAATAAAAACATACATCAAGCTCCTTATTTCGAGTCATCCCAGTGGCCCACTGAAGAAAATATCTGGCTGCTGTAAATTGCCAGGTTATAGTTGTGGGAATGAATTTTACTCTTGTTATTTCAGATGCTAAGATAGATTTTCCCCTAATCATTAAGTTCCATGTGTCATGAATACTGTACAATCTTAATTTGATCTAGAAGTCAAGGAGTGCTTTATGCCAAACATCTTGTTTGCTCGTCTATTCATAAAAGAAATCTTTGCTGTGATCTGTAATCGTGCTAAAGTAGATTAAGATCGGATCATGATGTTTTGATATTCCACTCCACTTTCATATCATTAACCACAAGCTCTTCAACACAGGATTATTTTATTTTATTTTATTTTATTTTATTTTATTTTATTTTATTATTTTTCATAGTATTTTATCATTTATTATCTGTATTATCTGTATCTCAGCTGCAGTGTGTCTCTGGGTCGTGTGAACGAAGCTAAGTCGTGTCTCACTACTGTTTTTCTAGGGTAGAACTAGCCTACCCATAAAAGCCCAGGCAAAACTCTCCCCAGAGTCTCTCCGATTGCCTGCTATTAAAGCCTGTGTGCTGACAGACGGCCTGTATTAGCTTTCAGTCTGTCAACTGCTGTCTGCACAGCCTGATTAACAGGGTCAGATGCCACTGAGGTCACGCCACTTACATGAGGAGGCTTGTGTTTAGGGTTAAGAAAACCTATTATTTTATTTTATTTTATTTTTGACTTTCTGCATTTTTTAGTGTTTTTGTTTAGTTTTTATTTGATATTTTTCTGTTATTTTGTTTGTTTTTGTTTTCTCTGTGGTTTGGGTTTTGTTTTGTTGTTTTTATTTTTTATTTTATTTTTCTGTATTTTTTGTGTTTTCGTTTATTTTTATTTTTATTTTTTTTTTTTTGTGTTTTTTATTTTTTTACTTTCTGCATTTTTTAGTGTTTTTGTTTAGCTTTTATTTTATATTTTTCTCTTTTTTTTCTCTCTGGTTTGGGTTTTGTTTTGTTGTTATTTTTTTATTTTATGTTTTTTTTTTTTTTTTTTTTCCTGTTTGTGGTTTGGGTTTTTTATTTTATTTTATTTTATTATTTTATTTATTTATTTTTTACTATGTATTTTTTTGTGTTGTTGTTTAGTTTAGTTTTGTTTTGACCCCAACCAAACATAAATTCCTATCAATAACATGAAAAATCATAAAAATCTGGAGCATTCACTGAAACCATGTGTCAGGTATTTAGTAGCAAACTTGAACCGCTTGATAAAGGTCTTTTGTATCATGGCCTCCAGGAAGGAGAAAGTTCCTCAGCAACAGCAAGATGTTCTCTGCTGTCCGTGTTACATTTATCATGAAGACCATTAAAATGTGCAGCTTTTACTCAGGCCTGGTACACCTTCCTCTTTCATGCCCTCTAGACAGAAAGGGGGGACACACTGGTGCACTCTGGGTAAAAGGAATAAATGGCCCCACCGGATAAAGCACAGTTCACAAATGATAGCAGTGAACAGGAAAGAGGCAAGACAAGATTTATCCATTTGCACCGTATAGCCATTTCTGTATTATTATTTACATATTCATACCGTAGAACTAGAAAGAGAATACATTAATCTCTAAATAATGTATTAAGGGACAAAAATGTTAAACAATTTCTGTTATGAAACTAATTTTTAATTATATTTAATTAATTTGTTTTGTAATGTTTAAAACCACTATTTTATTTTATTTTATTTTATTTTATTTTATTTTATTTTATTTATTTTATTTTATTTTAGGATAATCCAGTGAATGAAATCATTTACAAATGAAATATACTTCAGTTATGCTTCATCTGTCGAAACAATGATTCAAATGGACGTACATTATTAATTTTCTTATGCAGCAAATATTACAGTACGGCAATGTGGTGGACTGTGTTACTTGATGGATCCTCTCTCCCTCTCTCTCTCTCTCTCTCTCTCTCTCTCTCTCTCTCTCTCTCTCTATCTCTCTCTCTCTCAGTTTTGGTGGTAGCAGGTGGTATGGTGACATCTGGATGATAATGAACTCTCCTCTGGGAGTTCCCTTTTACATTTTCTCTTCTCCCTCCATCTCTTTTAATCTGCACCTCATCAGGCAGGTTTAGGACCTCTGTCCCAGCCCTCCAGAGCTCCTCCATTACCCATGATGCCATGGCAGGCAGCTCCAGTGATCATCCTCTCAGTTTCTTCACCTTTTCCAACATACCTTTTATCTCTTTTCCTTTCACTCTCCCTCTGTGTCTCTCACACGGTTTCTTCCTCCGGGATCTTTTCAGCATGGGACTATAATGATGCGTTAAATTCTGTCATCTGCTTCAGCAGCTGTTGTCCCAGAGGATGAGAAGTGAGAGACAGTAGAAGGACGTAGAAGGACAGCATACGTACGCTTCAGTCTCTGGTCAATGTGCTGTGACTGCTGTGATACAGCTGGAGGAACTGAGATTCTGCTAATGTTCTCTGAACTTGCTTAATTAGCATTAGCTGAAGTTCAGTAGCAGCAGGTTGTTCGGGAAGAACTGAATGAAGCATCATAGAAGCGCTTCCATTTACAAAGGGTTTTAAATGTTGCCTGCAGTGAGTTTTTGGGCATTTCTGAAGTGTTCCAATATGGCGTGCAGTGCCGTTGATCCGTTTTCCTCCATTGGGAAAATCTTGAGTGATTACTATGGAAGCTGTTTCCACTTCTGAGGTTTGAAGATTGAGTTTTAAGGGGACCTATTATGCCCCTTTTCTCAAGATGTAATATAAGTCTCTGGTGTCTCCTGAATGTGTCTGTGAAGTTTCAGCTCAAAATACCCCACAGATCATTTATTATAGCTTGTCAAATTTGCCTCTATATGGGTGTGAGCAAAAACACACCATTTTTGTGTGTCCCTTTAAATGCAAATGAGCTGCTGCTCCCGGCCCCCTTTCCAGAAGAGGGCGGAGCTTTAACAGCTCACGCTTCGGTTGCTCAACAACAACAAAGCTGGAGAATCTCACACAGCCAAAATGAGGATTGTCAGTAACGGTTACATTGTTCAAACCAGAGTCGGACACTGATGGAGAGACTCAGGAAGAAGTTACAACTTTTAGAATGAAACTGGACGTTTCTGAATGGTTAGTGGATAAATTTATACTGTGGAGTTGATTCAACTCATCGACTAGCATGTGCCGTCATGTTAATCTTTTGTGGAAAACCATCTTTTGTGAAGCAGTCCGGTGTAAAATGACGGCATTGTAACAACACTCTACTACAACAACTCTTCCTCTTCTCTAAAGCAGCCCAACATGGCCTCACCCTCTTTGTTGTGTGTTTTGCCATGGCATTAGAACTGGTACACCGCTGTTGCTTGCGAAAACAAAATGGCGGCATCGTGGGTGGAAACGTGCAGATTAAGGTCACTAGGGGAGCGAAATCTGAGCGGCCCGTTTTTTCACATGCTTGCAGAGAAAGGCTTACCAAAACAAAGTTACTGGGTTGTCCTTTTTCATGTTTTCTGGGTTGGTAGATTCACCGGGGACCCGATTATAGCACCAGAACACGGAAAAGGTCAGATTTTCATGATATGTCCCCTTTAAAATAATAAAAAAAAATACATTGTATGAGATATGAAGTCACAATTGCAAATTTAATTCTTTGTCTCTGAGGCAGAACCAGGCTCCCATAGATTATTGTACTTTTGAAAGAAAGATGCAGTCTTCAGTGTCACATGATCCTTCTGAAATCATTCTAATATGCTGTTTTGCTGCTCAAGAAACATTTCTTGTGCTTAATAAGTCACATTCACGCAGCAGCAGAATATGGTTGTCAGTCCTGTATTTGAGTCCTTAATACTGTTACGTTCACACACAGTTCAGTTATTTACAACTGCATTCTGTAACCGTTTTGTCATGTTATTCGAGATGCTACTGTAAGTCAGGGCCATAACCACCATAGACATTGAGGGGGACAAGTCCCCCCAAATAATTAGAAATGGCCACTTCTTGTTGCTGTCTTGTCATATCTGAGCATAGTTTGAGACACTGAGATCTCATCTGAAGTTCTAGTATGCAGTCTTTTTCTTAGCAGAATCACCTCATTGCTGTCTGAGAGAAACAGTTGAGATATTAAAGAATTTGTCTCTCAGTGGGTAAATGTGACACTTCAATGGAAGTGCATTGCATATCTCCTCCGCTTCATTTACATGCACTTCCAGTGGTTAGAGTCAAAACCATCATCAATGTTTGGCCATACCTTTTGCTCTTTATTCTGTCTCCTACTCTCTTATCCCATTTATTCTTTCTGGTTGGCTTGACAGGACAGGAAAAATGGAGTGCGCCACATGAAGCGGCAAACAGCCTAATTTCAATAGGCTTTGGAGAATCAATTTTGACCAGTGAAGGGCCCCTGAAATAAATGGCAGGGCCAGCATAAATAGCCATTAGGGTTTCTTATTGTCTTAGTGTCAGGTACAGAGGGTGATTTGCTGGGAAAATTGAGCGGCGGGCTGCATTTGTCAATGTTCGCTCTTGTCTTGGCTCTCTCCACTGTCTTGGTAATTGGCAGAGAAATTATTCAGTCTGTTTACCTTTTGAAAGAGCCCACTGCACGACGCTAGCTACTCATAACGGATTGATCGCCTCGAGATGGAGGGGTGCAGTCTTTTCAGTGTTGTAAATGCAGTCTGGATGAAACAAGCTAATGTTATGCTTGTGAAGGTTCTGTCTCACGTAGCACCGCTTTAGTGCCACGGTTAAGAGAAGGGATCGATTTTATAACTTACTCTCAAACTACTGCTTTTATGCATTCCCATATTAACTTGTTTTGTGAAAAAGACCAGTCTATCAGTTTTTCAACAATAGTTTTATTTTGCTGCACGTTAATCAGACAAGCTTGTTATTGAAGCTGTTGCTTTGCAGTCTATGCGAATGGCTATTGAAAAATCATGTCGATTGAAATGCTGGTGAATGTATTTAATTCTTTTCTCTGCGCTTAAAAGAATGCTTCATTCCTCCCTAAAAAAAACATTCTATTATCAGTTTTTACTCAAACTTTATTTACTCCTCAATCAAGGAGATGTTTTGAAGAATGTTCACGTGAGTCCATATGATTCATTTGCTATATTCCAAATCGTTTGAAGCCACATGGTAGCTTTATGTGAGGAACAACCTGTATTTTTGCTAAAAATATCCCCACTGTTGTAGCTCATTTCCCTCATGTGCTTTCAAATGTAGTGTGTCATGACCAGTGTTATTTTAGTATTATTTATATTAATATTATATAGTATGCATGATGTCATTGACATCAAACCGACATATGTATTTACGACATATTTGAATGTATGTGATGTTAAAAAAAGAAAAGAAAAATGTTGACTTTTCCTCACACAAAATGGTAACACTTTATTTTATGGTCTTTTAACTAGTTGCTTATTAGCTTGCATATTACTAGAATATTGGTTATTTATTAGTACTTATAAGCACATATTAATGCCTTATTCTGCATGACCTTATTCTACATTCTTAATCCTACCCCATACCTAAACTTAACAACTAACTTAATAACTATTAATACGCAGTAAATTAGGAGTTTATTGAGGGAAAAGTCGTAGTTAATAGTGAATATGTGTTCCCTATACTAAAGTGTTACCCACAAAACATATATATATATATATATATTGGGGCTGTCAAGCGATTAAAGTGTTTAATCGAATTAATTACATGATGTGGCGAAAAATTAATGTAATTAATTGCAAATTAATCACATACATTTTGGCTGAGAAATTTGAATTTTTTTAAATGAAATTATACTCTAAATAAGAAACTAAAACTGCCAGTAGGTGGCGGTAAATATCTTAAAGATTAAGTCAGGTCATTCATTCATTCGATTCATTCAAACGGCTGATTCATTCAGGAGTGAAGTAAATGATTCTCTTTATGAATGGTCCATTGAATCACTGGTTCACTCGATTCGTTCCAAACGCGGATTCAGAAATGAAACGCCGCTGTGTGTTGCTCGGAGACGAACAGTTCTGCTTTGTCTTTATAATTTTGTTATCAAAATTGAGCAAAACAGACAATATTGTGTCTAAGTAAGCAATAAGGTACGAGAGGCTGTGCTGTATCATGAATAAGTCACGGCTGAAGGGCGTTATTAGGCACGATACCTGCAACTCCTTCAGCCATGACTTATTCACGATACAGCACTAGCCTCGAGTAACTTACTGCTTTTATAAAACGGTTACCACACAATACAAATATTAAAGCCAAAAATATGTATCAATGCAACTTTCATGAAGTAAACTTTCACTAAAAGCCTTCCTTCCGCCGGAAAAAATAATCCCTGACCGTGAACAGCAACAGAAGTTACATTATTACGCCATTAGATGGCGGCAAAGACCATCTTAATGAGTGTGTCAGTCAGTAGCAAAGACTTTTACATTGAAAAGACTGAATTGTTGTGATCACGGAACAAGACGCAACTGACAGATGCTTTGACTAGTGCTGTCAGTCACGGGAAAACCCCTTAACTGTTAAAAGGACAAGATAATACATCGGACATTTAAACAGATTTTTTATTATGAACATAGGACTGACCTGAAGGAAAATGCTAAATCTGAATGCAGGTAATAAACTTGCTCACTCGATCTCTTTCTCACAGTACTCTTCTACATAATACAGGAAGCTTCAATGAACAATATCAATTGAGAACAAACAGTTTACGTTGCTAAGAGTGGTTTATAAGGGTGCTGTGTAGTGATACACAGAACCGTTGGGTGAAGCGGTCATAGCCGTGTTTTATTGTGAATAAAACACAGCTATTGACCAATCAGAATCAAGGACAGGAACTAACCGTTTTATAAAATAACAATATTAACTTCTGATTTATTGAACTGTTATATAAAATCAGTATCGCATTGTGCTATTCTAGACAAAAAAAAAAAAAACAGCACTCGTGTAATATTGCGCTTGTTGCTCGTGTGATATAGCATCATATGATGTAAATATTAGACAAAAACTCATACAGGGGCATTTTTGCCCCCATATCTTGAATTTTAGGGGCATTCTAACTACATTCTATAGGCTCCATCACGCAGAATCATATTTGTTATCATTCAACTGTATGAAATATCTGATGACCTACGTTGGTCTGGGGCGGAGCAATAATTTTTTTTTTTTTTCCCGTAACTAGCCTATTTAATCTAATTAACGCGTTAAATCAACAGCCCTTTATATATATATACAGTAGTGCCATACTTGACTGCTTGATTTTTTTTTTTTTTTTTGAAGCTTGACCTTTTTTCCTGGTCACTGTGTTCTTTCTTTGTATGGAAAAGAGCAACGTAAAAGTGATGGAAGGCAGACTGTTTGTTTTCCGTAAAAGAAAGAAAGTCATAAAGGTTTGGAATGACATGAGGGTGTGTAAATAATGACATTTCTTATTTTCTTATTTTTGACTGAACTTTTCCTTTAATTTCTGTGTGTCGGGTGTTAGGAAAGGGGTCAGTCACCCCGGTCTAGATTGATGGTGCTCTGTCCACTGACAGCTTGACTGCTTTATGCTTGTGTGGCATTTAATTGAATTTGCTGCCGCTCCAAAAATCCCCTTTCACCTCACGGCCCGCTCTCTTTTAGTGTGTCTCATTCCGTCATTCTCTGTTTCTCTTTCAATGTCTTTTTTTAATTCTTCCCCTTTACAAGCCTGCTCACAGCAATCAAATTCCCATTGTGTGTGTTGCAAAGCCACCCAGTAGAAACACACGTTGATCAATATCACAAGGAAAATGCCGGGGCCTTGGAAATGCTCGTGCACAATCCGAGTGAATCACCTCACATTATTTGAGCTATCCAAACTCATCACCTTTGTATCAAGCAGCACTTCATGTACCATTAGCGCTCTCAGCCGTTGTGTGTTTTCATATCGCTTAAAGCTTAATGTATGCTATAACCACCCCCAGCTAGAATATTTCATATCCTGCTGCTTTTAACTTGGAGAGTGAATAGATTTGGGCCATTTTATCTCTGTGATACACAAGCAGCACAAAGAAACCTTGAACTTGCATTAAACCCTATTTACCCCCTTGATTTACTTACAGCTTGAGCTCCTGTGTTGAAGAACCTCATCACCCGGACAGACTGCTCTCTTTAAGTAGCCAGTATGCTGCAAATCAACTCTCTCTAGTGCCGTCTATGCTTAAGGATATGACTGTGACGGCTTCTCTTGTGGATCAATTCCTGTGGCCACACTATACCCCTCCTGCCATCCCACCCCATATTTCAGGAGTACCAGTCAATGTCAGGCCCTCAGAGACCCTGCTGATGTAAGCGACAGTGACATCAGGCTTATTGGCTGCTCAGAGCCATCTGACCTGTGACTCTTGTTGGGGGTGGAATTCAAGACATCTCCGCTCTTCCCATAGTGTTGAGCGTAAATCAGCCCCATTTTGAACATCACTGAATGTATATTGGCTCCATACAGAGCCACTGATAATTATGGATGCTCTGTATATTCAGTTGTGGCATTTAAATTGATTCACTTTAGTTTTTAGTGGTTTATCTTTAATTTATGTAGATAAAAGAAAGTGTAGAATTGTAATATCTGCCATTTTCAGTCATCAGTTTATCAGTGTTAATTTCGTTGACGAATAATTTTCGTCAACGGCATTTTTTCACAGACGAAAACGAGACGATGGCTAAATAAAAATGCATTTTGAATGACTAAAACTATGACTAAAATCTACTCTAATTTTCGTCAATGAATAAAAACGAGACGAAAATGATAGAGAGGGGCGATTTGGGAAGATATCCAGACTGCTGTCCTGTGTGGAAGATGCGCGCGTTTGAAGTGTAACGCGCTGATCTAACCGCGGGAAACGCGGTGCTTTTGCGCGATCTACAGGCTCACCTAATTTAATTTAATTTCTATTTAATTCATAGTAAACTACTGTATCTTTTGTCACAGGAAGGAAAGTCTAACAACATTATTTAATACATTATTCAATATATTTTACAAGTATAAGGGTTATTATAGTTAACTAAACCTAAAACCATAAAAAGATACTTTACTTGGAATAAACTAAGATTACTTGAAATAAACGTTAACTGAAATTAAAAAAAATATATATATATATAAAAAATGTAAACTTATTTTATTTCATCTAGTTTCCAAGCTTTAGCTCAACCTGGTGTACTAAAATAACTAAAAAAGAAATAAAAAACTATATAGACATTTAAAAGAAAAAAAACTAAAATACATAAACACACATAAAATTACTAAAACTTTTAACTAAAATTACAATGAAAGCAAATAAAATCTAATCAAAATTTTAACAAAAACTGTAATAGTACCTCAATGATAAGTGTGTCAGTCCCTGACAAGTCCTGAATTGAGCTCTCTTTCGTGTCTTTTTGCACTTGAACGGTCAAAAACCGTACGCTTTGGCAAGTAAAATACAGTTGGTTGTCTTAAGTGAACATAAACAGTTATAAACAGAATATCAGATGTATATCAGTGTATTGGATCTGTGTATGTTAGAGAAATGCTACTTAATGCATCACAATTGAACTAAATTAGATTTTAGTCGACTAAAACTAGACTAAAACTAAAACAATTTCCGATGTCTAAAATATGACTAAAACTAAATGGCATTTTAGTCAAAAGACCATGACTAAAACTAAATCAAAATTTGCTGTCAAAATTAACACTGCAGTTCATAGTATGGAAATAATTACTGGCTTATCGGTATCGGCCAGAATTTAAATATCGGCCATTATCAGTCATAGAATGAAAATAATTATCGACTTATCGGTAACGGCCAGAATTTAAATATCGGCCATTATAAGTACAGATAAGTCGATAATTATTTTCATTCTATGACTGTAGATGGCTGATATTTAATTTTTGGTCGATACCGATAATTATTTTCATCCCATGACAGATAATGGCATATATTTAAATATCGGCCATTATCAGTCATAGAATGAAAACAGTTATTGGCTTATCGGTATCGGCCAGAATTTAAATATTGGCCATTATCAGTCATAGAATGAAAATAATGATCAACTTATAGGCCAGAATTTAAATATTGATAATTATTTTCATAATTATTTTCATACCATGACTGATAATGGCATATATTGAAACATCGGTCATTACCAGTCATATTATGAAAATAATTATCAACGTATCAGTAACGGCCAGAATTTAAATATCGGCCATTATCAGTCATAGAATGAAAACAATTATTGACTTATCGGTATCGGCCAGAATTTAAATATTGGCCATAATCAGTCATAGAATGAAAATAATGATCAACTCATCGGCCAGAATTTACATATCAGCCATTATCAGTCATGGTAGGAAAATAATTATTGACTTATCGGTATCGGCCAGAATTTACATATTAGCCATTATCAGTCATGGTATGAAAATAATTATCAGCTTATTGGTATCGACCAGAATTTAAATATCAGCCATTTTCAGTCATAGAATAAAAATAATTATCGACTTATTGATATCGGCCAGAATATAATATCCGCCATTATCAGTCATAGTATGAAAATAATTATAAACTTATTGCTAACGACATGAAAATAAATGTCAGCCATTATCAGTCATAGTATTAAAAAAAATTATTGGCTTATTGGCATTCACCAGAATTTAAATATCAGCCATAGAATTAAAATAATTATTGACGTATCGGTAATGGCCAGAATTGAAATATCAGCCATTATAAGAATAAGTCGATAATTATTTTCATTCTATGACTGTTGATGGCTGATATTTAAATTCTGGTCAATACCAATAAGCCGATAATTATTTTCATACCATGACTGATAATGGCATATATTGAAATATCGGCCATTATCAGTCATATTATGAAAATAATTATCAACGTATCACTAACGGCCAGAATTTAAATATTGGCCATTATCAGTCATAGAATGAAAATAATGATCAACTTATCGGCCAGAATTTAAATATTGATAATTATTTTCATAATTATTTTTTTTATACCATGACTGATAATGGCATGTATTGAAATATCGGCCATTATCAGTCATATTATGAAAATAATTATCGGCTTATTGGCATTCACCAGAATTTAAATATCAGCCATAGAATGAAAATAATTATGTCAGAGATCGGCCAGGCTCCATCAGCACCCAATCACAGAGGTCACAATCACCAGAGTACTAATCACCGCACCTGATCATCATCACCTCATCATCACAGCAGTATTTAAGCACACACTTCACCACAGCGCTTTGTCTGGTCTCAACTTCGAGAAGGACTCACTTACCTGATCTACTTGCCTCCATGCTCCATCGTTCCCGCGTCTCTCCCGATCCTCTGTGTCTCCAGCGTCTCCCTGATTGTCTGTGTCTCCAGCGTCTTCTCATCCCGGACTCCATCCCACTCCAATATACTCACCGAAGTGTGTGCTCGAATGCTCAGCTCCACGATCTCCTCCAACCATCTACAAAACAAAGAACTGTCAGTATTCTCATTCAATATTACCATCCTGCTTATACTATACTTACCTGCTTGTTTACAAACCCTGCTACGATCAATAAAGCCTCATATTCATTTCTACGTTGTTGTGAGTCTGTGTTCCGTAACAAATTATCAACTTATTGCTAACGACAAGTAAATAAATATCGGCCATTATCAGTCATAGAATGAAAATAATGATCAACTTATCGGTATTGGCCAGAATTTAAATATTGCCCATTTATCAGCTTATCAGCCCTAATTTTACTCTTATCCATTTTTCAGTTATAGTATGAAAATAATCATTGGCTTATGAGTATCAGCCAGAATTTTAATATTGGAGCATCCCTAGTGATTATGGATTTTCCTATTCCATGTTTCAGATATGGTTTTATCAGGTAGGTGATCTATCATGCTCTCAGATGGTACGTTAGGTATGGAGGCGCTTGCACTTTTGGGATGCGATCTTGTACTTGTCTTGTAAATATTTAAGACACATTGTCAAGAAATATATTTTAAGTCTCCCACGTTCTGTTCCGTTCCTTTGTGCTCAGTCTAGCTGTGCGAATGCCCTCCATCTCTTCCCTCAAGAAAACTGGCATCTCATGTTTTCTTGAAGTTGGACAAATTATTTGATATTGTGGAATTCTACCTGGATTTCTTCTAAACTTCAAAACAAATTTAGAAGCTTTAAATGAAGTTATGTTTTGAAGACAAAATTGCATATTAATGCACTAGGGTTCTGTTAATTCCTTCTTTGTGCAGTCTGTTTCCCAAAGCAAACCTAAATTGGAATGAAGCAGTCTTCAAACTACGCAGAGCAGTATCTTTTTGTCTATAGTAATGACCTGAGTATTGATTGCTCAAATGCTTTGGGATCGCAAAGCACTCAGAATATTTTTCCATAAAATGTATTTTTTCCCCTCCTCTGATAAGACTTGAGGGAGAACATGAGCAATTATCTTAAAATGAGCTCAGCTCCTTGGCGAAGTCTCTGCTCATCGAGGGAAATACTGTCAGGGAAATGACCCCTGCCGGGCCCCTGTAGAGCGTCATGTGGGTGTCTCTGGATTAAAGACGACGCTAATGTGTCAGAATGCTTATCGTTTCTTTTACCACTTCTTTTATCGTTTCTTTTACCAGTTCTTTTATGCTGTACCGCAATGTATGAACTGTCTGAACTCTTCTTCACTTGTACAGCTCTGTTTAGAATTCTGTTATATGATATCATAAGCAATATAAGCTACATTTTAGCTTCATTAAGTGTAAGACATTTCAGTGTTGTTATTTTAAAAGTGCAGATCATCCTTTTGACATTTTCGCACATCTCCCCTTTGTTTGAGGCTGCTGTGCTTCCGGGTTTGTCATTAGCATATATATGGCTTGTGAGGCTATACTCATTTCACTTCACGCTGTTTTAAAGCGCCTTATTAGCATCTTTGCCATGGCAACCGCAAAATGATCTTAAATATGGTGTGTGCAGTGGAGGGGTTCTATCTGGAGGGGTTCTGTTGACGTGATTTTCTCAAACGAAGCGTTCGTTTTGCCCACCTCTTACTGTATGCAAATGCTACAGCCTCGAGATACACACAAGCACCATTACGGAATTAACATAATTTCCAATTCCTCCCGTTAATTTGTTTTTTGTTTGGAGATGTGTTTATTTGGATATTACACATCCACAGGAATGTAGTAATTACACCGTTTGAAAGCGGCAGCCTCCTCCGCATGTGACTGTACTTTTCGTACGCTCGCTTTGGTGCTTTATGAAACATATCTACACAAATCATGACTGCACCGTTTAAATGAATGTCTCTTTAATATAAAACACATTTTTGAAATGTGCTCAATGTTTACACATAGTAATACAAGGTTATTCTTTTGACGTACCATATAATTACTAGTGATCGACTTTTTTTTAGTAATTGGTGACAATTTACTGATAATATATTATAAACAATTATATTTTATGATGTAAATGGAATGCACATGCGATTTTAAAAATACATTTACAATTATTCACCCAATTTAAAATTCAGTTTCAAAAATAAATAAAATAATATTAAAATGGTTTATTACAAAAAATTAAAAAAGGGCAAACAGCACTCCAAGTATTTATTTATTTATTGTCTGCAGCAGTTCAACCATTTTTTTTAAATTATTTTTTTTATTTTGCAAATGTATTGTGTTTGTAATTTTTTTTATCGTAGCACTTACGCTAAACTAACCCCTGAGGCGGTGTTTTATTTCTGTGGTTGAGTGATGTTGTGTAGGGATGGTGTGGCATGTGAAATATTCACCTCACCTGTTTGCGGCGGCACTCTCTGTCTCTCTCTCTTATTTCTGCTCTGATTTGTATTCGTAGCTCCATCACAATGCAGCAAGCCCCCCTCCCCAACCGCCTCAACATGTCAGGATGCAGGGTTGCTTAGAAACACTCGTGCTGCCTCTTCTGATGGGCAGAACAGAGGGAAAGGATGCTGGCTCATTGTGAAGCTGCATCCTTCTCTAATAAAAGAAAGAATGACACAGGGCAGCTCTTTATAGAGGATGCATGTTTTGAATATACATGTATGCGTGTATATAAACGTCATGCTTCACATTTTATACTATTTATTCCATTTATTTTATTACTTTATTTTATTTTATTTATTTGATCTTTATTTTATTTTTTATTCTGTTCTGTTCTATTCTATTCTATTCTATTCTATTCTATTTTGTTATTTTTATTTTATTAAATTTTATTTAATTTTGTTTTATTTTATTTTTTATTCTATTGTTTTATTTTATTTTAAATTATTTTATTTTTTTATTTTAATCTAATCTATTCTATTTTACTTTTTAATTTTTTATTTTTTGTACTATTTTATTTTATTATTTTTTATTTTATTTTTTATTTGAATCTAATCTATTTTATTTTACTTCACTCTGATCTACTATTTATTTTATTTTATTTTTATTCTATTTTATTTATTTTTTATTTTATTTTTTATTTTAATCTAATCTATTTTATTTTACTTTGCTCTACTTTTATTTTTTTATTTTATTTTATTTTTTCAAGTATAATACATATAATTACGCTATTCACCATTATTGATCACAAACTTATTTACCCAGTTTCTGTCACCCTATGTCATACTTTTTATTCTTTTTATTCCATTTATTTAATTACTTTACTTTATTACTTTATTATCTTATTTTATTTATTTTATTTTATTTTATTTTTTATTTTATTTTGTTTTATTTTTTTATTCTTTTTTATTTTATTTTTTTTTATTTTAACCTAATCTATTTTATTTTACTTTGATGTACTATTTTATTTTATTTTATTTTATTATATTTTTATTTTATTTTAATCTATTTTATTTTACTTTACTTTTCTCTACTATTTTATTATTTTATGCATTTTATTTTTTATTCTATTATTTTATTTTATTATTTTTATTTTATTTTATTTTAATCTAATCTATTTTATTTTACTTTACTTTCTCTACTATTTTATTATTTTATTTTATTTTTTATTCTATTTTATTTTATTAGTTTTTTATTTTTTTTTATTTTAACCTAATCTATTTTATTTTACTTTGATCTACTATTTTATTTTATTTTATTTTTTATTATTTTTTATTTTATTTTAATCTATTTTATTTTACTTTACTTTTCTCTACTATTTTATTTTATTTTATTTTTTATTCCATTTTATTTTATTATTTTTTATTTTAATCTAATCTATTTTATTTTACTTTACTTTTCTCTATTTTATTATTTTATTCTATTTTATTTTATTATTTTATTTTTTATTCTATTTCATTTTATTTTATTCATGTATAATTCATATAATTATGGTATTCACCATTATTGATTACTAACTTATTTACCGAGTTTCTGTGACCCTAGTCAGCGACTTTACCCTAGCCATTACCTTCACCCCCTGCTCACCCCAAACTCTTCTGATCCACTCATTTGTTGTATCTTGCATTATTTATGGCATCATTTTGCATCCTCAGATCGCAATTAGCAAAGCACTACAGCTAGATGGTGAAAGAACTAAAAGTGAACCGCTGCATCTCAGCTCCTCTGTTATCTTCACTTGATCTCTCTCTACAGTCTGTTCTCCCATTAGCAGTTGTGTCATTCTGTTCCTAAGCAACCTCGACTCCACATAAACCCTTTGCTTGTGTTTTGTTTCGTGCCATTGAAATGTGGGCTCTGGTGACCCTTAATACACCTCACAGTAGTGAAATCCTCACACCCTTTTATCACATTAAATATTGATGGGGAGTTGATCAATAAAGTAGGTGATCAGTGTTGCATGCAAAGCAGGATCTTTGAACTATCTTGCCATTAATAGCTGACACCTTTTAAACTGAAAGAAACCGCAATAGTGCAGCAGGAGTAACAGAGCAGGTTTGACTTCTGAATGATGTTTTATTTGTGGCCCTTTGGTTTGGTTTGACGAATGTCTTTTTCTCTCTTTCTCTTTGTCATGTGCTGCCGGCCTGTCTCGTCTCCGCTGCTGTTGGGCTGAACAGGTAAGAGTTCTGTTTTAATGGTGCACATTAGGACTTGCACCAATGCGTGTGTAGTTTGTTACTTGTGTCAAGGGTTTTCAAACTTTTTGGTGCCAAAGACCCAGGGCTGCACGATTATGACAAAAATCATAATTGTCGATTAATCCCTTTGAATTGTAATTGCGATTTATTAATTACGATTATCACAATTTACATTTGAATGATGTATTGAATAGCTTTATACCATAGTTTGAAGCAACTGCATGCCATATTTTTGTATAAAAAAAACAAAAAAAACAAGCTGAAAACACTCTTCCTGAATTTTTTTTTAAATTATTTTTCTATAGCATTAAACCTCAAATGTCAACTATACATTGGTTTGGTTTCTTCTTTAAATAATAATAAAAAAGGTCAACATATGCATGGTATAATAATAGGGGCTTTTGCATCGGGTTGTTCTTGGAACGTAGATATAGGAACTAGCCACCAGTGTAGTTCCCTGAAAACTAATGTTCCCCTAGGGCCTGAAGTGACGTAAACTGCGCTTGTTGTTGTTAATTTTATTTTGACGGCACGGCTGACTTTTATTTTGACGGCGCTGAGAATAGTTCAGACAGATCCTGAGCACACAGTCTTCATTAGTTTACGATCTGTTTAACAGTCCTGTCTAATTCGTTATTAGATAGAACTGTTATACAAAGAAAGTAGACAGTATATGAAAAAATATTAGCTTTTGCCGTGTGGTTGATGCCCAATGTTGCTAGCTTAGCAGAAATATACTTAATACTTAATCATGTTTCGCTTGGTCTGCTCAAAGTCGCGCTGGATTTTCTCCTTAGCGTAAGGTTGAGAGGTCCTATCAATGATTGTAGAGTTAGTCAGTTCGTGGAGTAAATATATAGGCTGTGTACACGGCTTTTTAAAAATGGCGGGTGCTGGTGTTTCGCGTGCGTTCAACATATCACGTATACACCTACGTCACTGGTAGCTCTTTTTATGCTAGGTTAGACCTTTTACATTCTGAAGTAGTCGTGATTCGCCTCTCGCAACGTGACATGCTCTAAACACCTCTTAAACACGCAGAATAATGTAAGTGGATATTTTTCCTTGTAATTGCGCCTTTGAACGATTACGAAATCGTGGCATCGTGGCGATTAGAAATTCGATTAATTGTGCAGCCCTATAAAGATCCCAAAGTATGTATAGCTGCGTTTCCACCGCAGGAACTTTCCCCAGGAACTAGGGACTTTGGGGTGGTACTCTGTGTGTTTCAACCGCAGGAACCAGGGTCTAAATGAAGTTCCAGGTAAAAATTCCCCCCTCAGAAAGTCCCTGCTCGCGAGGTAGTACTTTTCAGTACTTCGAAGGTAGTACTTCGGTACCAAGTCGGTACTGAAATTTTAAAAATGTGACGCTTTGAGCGCTATTGAGCAGATTCGTAAACACCTCTGATTGGCCATTGTGTTCAAGCACTCATCAGATATGTCTGTGATTGGCTACAATGATCAACGCTTCAAAAACATGTTGTAAATAGACATCTTTGACGCTCTTCACCGAGCGCTTACACAGATACACACAGGAGCGTTTGAAAGCAGGCGTCTATCGGCGGACCGGTGCACTGATATGCTTTCAAACACTCACGCTCCCCCTTTCAAAACGCTTTCAAATTAAAACGCTCCCATGCGTTGATCATTGTAGCCAATCACAGACATATATGTTGAGCTTATGAACACAATGGCCAATCAGAGGTGTTTACGAATTCCCTCAACAGCGCTCAAAGCGTCACATTTTTAAAATTTCAGTACCGACTTGGTATCGAATTCGGTACTTTTGACAACACTACATACGGTAAGAATCTCTGGATTCTTACTGTATGTCAGCATGTTATTTATGCTTTTAGTTCTCCTAAAGGTTTTCTGGCACAAAATTGATCCTTCGAAAGAAGTCGAAGTCTTTGAAGTCTTTTTCCATTCCCCCCCCCTCAACTTTTCAGTGCACGCCCTTGCATTAATGGATCCCAGTTTGAAAATAAAAAACAAATAAAATTTTTTTTATTTGTTTTTAATAGTTTATATTAGTATGTGACTTATTTTCCTTTTCAGTTGCACACTCCAGACCATTTTAGAAGTCTGGAAGAAAAAGTCACACAACCAAATTTCGTTTTAGTATTGTATGTTTTGTGAGGGGTGTGTGTGTGTGTGTGTGTGTGTGTGTGTGTGTAGTTACATACTGATTGCCTACTACATAGCCTACACAGACCTTTGTCTGTACTGAGTTCAAGTCTGCTAGATGGATCTCTATATATTATTAGATGAACAGATGTGGCCTGGCCTGTCTTTAGTGAGAGAGAGATTGAGAAGATCTAGCTGACCTCGGCCATGTTAGACGTGACACTGAGGATGCCACTTCCATGGATTGATATATTGTAGATCTGCGTTTCAGTTTTATGAGGGCTGATTTGTTAATATGGGTGAGGGTCCAATCAGAGAGCGCTCGTATAGATTGATTAATAATAGCGGGTTTACAGTCAGCTGTTCATTAAATCATTTTTTTCTAATATGACTGTAGCCAAACACGGCGTAATAGCGCTGATGATTGATGCTTGAGCTGTATGAAATAATATGTTTATGTAATGTGTGTTTTATGGTGGTTTTATTATGATTGTAATGGTTGACCATGTTTGAATTGTGGGCCTATCAATCAAGGAAGATTTGTTTTTATGCTTGTCAAATCCTTGTTACGCACAGAAAATTAAATGAAACAAATTACCATTGCTATGAGCGGCAGGGTGATTTCCGCGTTTCTGTTTTTTTCTACAGTACTGCGGTGACTATTGGGAACTTGAAAATGGCACATTGACAAGCAAAGTCATTACTGGAGCTTTACCACTGTTGACAGTTTAAATAGGTAGAAGGGAATACAAATGTGCAGCATTTATAATTTATGTAACGTTTTGAATCCAGAGCTCTGTCAACATTCACAAGCTCAGACTCATGGATCAGTACACCCAAATACAACACTGAACATCGCTAATGGCCTCATTAGATCGGACCGTGTTTGACTAGTGGCCACGGGCCAGAATTCAGTCTGTGAATGTGAGTGTCCATGATGACAAATCTTTTAAAAATTAAAATAAAATAAAAGTACTTTGTGTTTGTTAGTTTCATATGGTTAATAAAATAAATAGAATAGTTAATAGGTAAAATAGTTAATAAATGGTTATTAATAATTAAATAGAAAATGAGAATTGGGGTAAAACATATGGTTAATTGTCTTGTTATTCATATCAAAATTATAGTGGTCCTAAATATATTTTTTTAAAATCTAAAGTATAATTATTTTAGTTTATTTTATTTTATCTTTTATTTTATAAAAAAAAAAAGTGTTCCATTTTCCAGAAAAGTTTAATTGTTTTGACATTTATTACATTCATTAATGAAATATCATGTGGCATTTCCAAGTAATAAAATACAGTAATTTCCTTACATTTTGAATACATGTGAGTGCCCATTTTATTTTATTTTATTTCTATTTTATTTTTATTCAAAACATTTTTATACCATTTTCCAGAAAAGTTTAATTGTAATGACATTTATGACTTTCATTGATGAAATGTCATGTGGTGTAACCAAGTAATAATATACAGTAATTTCCTTACATTTTGAATACATGTGAGTGTCCATTTTATTTTTTATTTTATTTTATTATTTTTTATTTTATTCAAAAAACAAAATGTCTATACCATTTTCATTAAGCTCATACAATTTTAACATTCATGAAATGTCATGTGGTGTAACCAAATAGTAATATACAGTAATTTCCTTACATGTTGAATACATGCGAGTGTGCACATCTTATTCATTATTTTCAAAAAAATAAAATAAAGTAAAATGTAATTTTCATGGTAGATTTTTTTTTCCTACAAAGATCATGAATTATCAATTCATTGTATTGTTTTTTTATTTTTTTATTTTGTTAAATCACACAACTGTTGCCTTGCCATAAAAAATGTCAAATTATCTGATATTTTAAGAGACTTATTGACCTTGAAATAATGTTCTTTTTTATTTTTATTGTTTTCTGCAAATTGGTTGTGCCACTTAACTCTGGTGGACAATCTTATAAGCAGTTAATCATTAATTTTTTTTTTTTTTTTTTTCTTTCAATAAAAGTTTATGCCAAATTACTTAAAAAGGTTTTTAAAAACAATTTCATTCACATCAGGACAACCATGAAATGTTCAACTTAGTGGCAAAAAATTAAATTCAAAATTTAAAATCATGTTTATCATAGAAGAGGTTGTTTTTGAGTCATTGTATGCACAAATTGCATTTTTTTAAATCATATTTGAATAAATGAATAGATGCAGACAAATTAGTAACTAATTCGGCAGTTCCTGTGCTGGAGATTGATGTGACCCGATTGGCTGTTCAGGACGCCTGGGCCGAGCGTTTGGGTGGTCAGCCTCGTTAACGTCCGACATAGCCAGTGTTAGGTTTCACTTTAGTACTGTTAGAGCCGTCTCGTGGCCGAGGGGCCGAGCTATGGAGCATTTCAAGAAAATGCTTGGGATTGTAGGGAAAATGTCTAGGTGGGGAAGGTTCCTGAAGTGCGACCCCAGTGAGCACTTAACCGTATTCTCAGCTGAGCTGTTACAATGGATGCCCTGTGTGCTGGAGTAACTCAATACCAATTAAAATTGGGAAAAGTTAAAGTGTTTTTGTAGAAAGTGAAAGTACAGGAAGGAAAAAAGTGGTTTTAAGCTTATAACCTTTGACACCAGACAAGTTTTCGGTCAAACGCTCACAGACTTTAAGAGAACTGCAAACTTGATTACTCAGAAATCCCACAAGAAAAGCTTTATTACTCAGAGGTGCTTTTATAACTCAGCAGACTGAAAATGTTTTCTCAGCTATGTTTTGAAGTAGCAATTTTGTGTCAGAAAATCTTCTTTAGGAGAACTAAAAACAAATGAGATGCTGACATACAGTAAGAGTCCAGAGCTGTAAAATGAATGTAGATAATATAATATGTATAGTATATCTCTAATAATTTTGCCTTGAAAGAATTTGAGAATTTATTTTGATTAGAGGTAGATAATCAATTCAACATATATATATATATATATATATATATATATGTGTATATGTGCACACTCACATGTATTCAACATGTGAGGAAATATTGTGGTTCAGATAACATAATATTTTGAGTTTCTGTTGATTAAACCAATCGCCTTCATTGTATTAACTCAAATTTTTAATTTCAATGAACTCAATATTTTAAGTCAACCAGGTAACTTACTTTAAGTTAAACCAACATTTCTTTTTTTTACAGTGTTTCTGTATAATTTATTGAACTTTTGCATATATAAGAAGCAGAGAGCACACAAAATGCTCTCAATTAGCTCTCCGTTTTACCTCATTGCTACAGTCGAGATATTAAAGAAATCTCATTTGTGAAATTCCTTTCCTGTGGAATGATCCATGATATACAGTAAGATTTCCTATCTCTATGAAAGTCTTCTAAAGGTTCTTATATATTACGTGACAATCTCATTTTCCATATGACAGAGAGGGAGCATTTCTGTATGAATGATTTGTGCGTTTGATGTCTTCTTACTTTCATTTCTCCTTTCATTTCTGTTAAGGTGACAGGAGCTTAATGTTCCTTGAACGCTCTCTTTTCTACTTTAGTTATGACACATTGTTCTGCAACCCAACCCCGACATTATGATCTTTTCCCAGATGGATTTGATGTCGTCTCCCTCTTTTTTTATTTTATTTCTCTGTTCTCCAGTTTTGCAGTCTCCTGCTCTCTGTCTTAGTTTCAGTGGAGTACAGTATGCGTGTGAGAGGTGAACACACAGCTGTGATGTTCATCTGTTCTTCTGCTCTCCTCTGAGCACACAGTGAAAAGATAATATGGCCTCTGGTGTTTGTCAAAAAGAGGAGTGGGAAGTGTGAGGAAAGAGACGGGCCCTTGTAGAGTTCAGAGATTCAAGAGTCAACAGTTTGTTTAGTGAAAATATCTTTGCTTCTGTATCTCTGTGTTTTGTTCCAAGTGTGCTTGTGTTGGTGTTGGAGTTGCTGTGCACTTTACACATTAATTACAGGATCATTCAACAGTTTAAGGGTTTACAATCGGTCACTTTTTGTTGTTATTATATATTATGAAAATATAATATAATAAAATTTAATATTCATTCATTCATTCATTCATTCATTTGAGCCTCAGCACAATAACAATGCATCAACTGGCAAAAAAATAAAATAAATAAAATAAAATGTATTTATTTATTTATTATTCCTTCCTTCCTTCCTTCCTTCCATTGTTACTGTGCCCGTGGCTCAAATAAATAAATTAATAGAATTTTTTTATTTAATAACAATACATCAACTGGCAAATAAATAAATAAATAAATAAATAAATAAATAAATAATTTGAGCCACAGGGTCAGTAACAATACATCAACTGGCATGAATGAATGAATGAATGAATGAATGAATGAATGAATGAATTGAGCCACTGGGACAGTAACAATACATCAACTGGAAATAAATAAATACATAAATAAATAAATAAATAAAATAAAGCAGGCAAGCCACAGGCACAGTAACAATACATCAACTGGCATGAATGAATGAATGAATGAATGAATGAATGAATGAATTGAGCCACTGGGACAGTTACAATACATCAACTGGAAATAAATAAATAAATAAATAAATAAAGCAAGCCACAGGCACAGTAACAATACATCAACTGGCATGAATGAATGAATAAATGAATGAATGAATGTATGAATAACTAACTTAATAAATAAATTTAGCCATTGGGACAGTAACAGTACATCAACTGGAAATAAATAAATAAATAAATAAATAAATTAAATAAATTAATTAATTAATTAATAAATAAAGCAAGCCACAGGCACAGTAACAATACATCAACTGGCATGAATGAATGAATGAATGAATTGAGCCATTGGAACAGTAACAAGACATCAGCTGGCATGAATGAATAAATGAATGAATGAATGAAACCACTGGGACAGTAACAATACATCAACTGGCATGAATGAATGAATGAATAAAAGAATGAATGAACAAACAAACAAATAAATAGTTAATTTGAGCCACATACAGTAACAATACATCAACTGGAATGAATGAATGAATGAATGAATGAATTGAGCCACTGGGACAGTTACAATACATCAACTGGAAATAAATAAATAAATAAATAAATAAATAAAGCAAGCCACAGGCACAGTAACAATACATCAACTGGCATGAATGAATGAATAAATGAATGAATGAATGTATGAATAACTAACTTAATAAATAAATTTAGCCATTGGGACAGTAACAGTACATCAACTGGAAATAAATAAATAAATAAATAAATAAATAAATTAATTAATTAATTAATTAATTAATAAATAAAGCAAGCCACAAGCACAGTAACAATACATCAACTGGCATGAATGAATGAATGAATGAATGAATGAATAAATGAATGAATAAATGAATGAATGAATTGAGCCATTGGAACAGTAACAATACATCAACTGGAATGAATGAATGAATGAATGAATGAATGAATTGAGCCACTGGGACAGTAACAATACATCAACTGGAATGAATGAATGAATGAATGAATGAATGAAAAGAGCCACAGGACAGTAACAATACATCAACTGGAATGAATGAATGAATGAATGAATGAATGAATGAAAAGAGCCACAGGACAGTAACAATACATCAACTGGAATGAATGAATGAATGAACGAACAAACAAACAAAAAAATAATTTAAGCCATGGACATAGTAAAAATACATCAACTAGAATGAATGAATGAATGAATGAATGAATAAATAAATAAATTTCTTTGAGCCTCAGGGACAATAACAATACATCAACTGGCAAAAAACAAATGAACAAACAATGCCAAATACTGATTCATAATACATTATTTTTGACTTTGATACGTCATTACCTGTTAATGCATACTATATTTGTTGTTCATGAATTGGTGTTTTCTTCTGATATTTCAAAAATTCCTCAACTAAAATAATATAATAATATTTAGGTGTTTACTTGCGAGTTAAAATGTTCCATCAGTTCCTCATATAAGTGTAATTACATATAGGGCAATGTTAAATATCATGTTCAAATTCACTTATATTTATAAATATTAACAGGGCTTTTTATATAAACAGCAAGCTGTCATTTTTTGCCAATGCTTTTCCCACAGTGATGTACTCTTACTATGGTAACAGTATGTTTATAATTTTTTTCCGATGATAAAGCAGTTAGTGTTAAAAAAAAATATCCTTCAAATTATATTTTGTGTTGAATAAGTGCCAGTTTTGCCTAATATGTTGTTATTAGTTTTATCTTAATATCCACAAAAACGTATAACCTTCATGGCTGAATTCAGGTAAAGTGGGCCACTTGGGGTCAACGCATGTCAAAAAGTTCCTTGGTTGACCTCAATTCCACCTATATTGAAATTGTTCTCCTCCTTTAAGTGCAAAAGCAACATTCTCCTTCAGATTCTGTCAACTTAGAAATGGAAATGTTTTAATTAGTGACTCGTGGTGATGGGGTGATGCTTGACGTCTCGTCTCAATTCAAAATGTCCAGCTCTAGCAGAAAATCAGTTCTGATGATGCAGAACCAAGAACCCCCTCATTTCTCTTCAGGCCATTGCTAACCATCTCTTCGTATCATAGCGTTAACGTCGGCTCCTTGTGCAAATATTTGAGTCTGTCTCCAAAGCCTTGATCAGGCCAATCAATTCCTGTGATATTACACTAACTCTTGAGCGCAGCTGAGCTGAACGATCATTTCTGTTCCTCCCATGTTATGTTAAAGTACATCGAAGTACATTTAATATCTAAAATCCCTGCTGGATCTGCATCTTTCTAATAAGATTCTGATATTTCATAAAGTCTCTCTGAGACTTTCCGCAAGGTAAATCTCACCGTTCTTCACTTTAGTTTTGAAATACAGCTTCGACAGCGTTTGGACCATATCATATAGCTAAATAATGCTACAAACGGCTTAATTGGGAGAGGGAAAAATAACAGTGTGTATGTATGGGAATGAAGCCTGTTCAGAAAAAGCCATAATTAGGAGGTTAGGACACGGCCAGCAAATGCATAGCTAATTAGACCGTTACCATTTCTGAGCAGATCAGCAGCAGGTATAATGGGCACATAAATTCCCATTTATAGGTCATAATCCGTCATTTATTTTCCCAAGCACCCCAATTAAAGAGGCATGATGTTTCTCTTGGGATTCTCAACATCCCCTGGCCTGCCTGTCGGGACCCCCATTAGTAACTCCTCTGACCCATTGACCACGTGAAACGGGACTTCAGATCGTAAACATCAGGAAGCAGCAGGCTGAATGAGGGCGACACGGGGAAATGTGTGATTCAAACGGGAAACTTGCATTAGGATGGATTCTCATGAACTGAATCACAACTCTTATGATATTTATTTATTTATTTATTTATTTATTTATTTTTATTTTTATTTTTTTTTTGGCATTGTGATATTATTTTCATGACATTCAAGTCTCCGCCCCAAATAAGGATATATTATTTTATATTGTTAAAAATTTAGATAAAATAATTGTTATATTATATATAATTTATAAATTATTTGTACACATTATTATTATTATTATTATTATTATCAATGTTAAATAAATAAATGTTTTTCTTTAAAAAAAAAACATACTTCATTACTGTAATTATTATTATTAATTACTATGGGGTTTAAAACGCCCCCCAATTATTATTATTGATTTAATCAATTTATTTATTTATCTATTTATTTATTTGAGCCTTTGATAATACATCAACTGGCAAAATTTAAGTAAACAAACAAACACACAAACAAACAAACAAATAAACACAAACAAATAAACAAACAAATAAATAAAAAGCCACTGGCACAGTAGCAATACATCAAATGGCAATAAATAAATAAATAAATAAGCACAGTAACAATATATCAACAAAGAAAAATATTAAATCAATCAATCAATCAATCAATTTATTTATTTATTTGAGCCTACAATCAAACAATGATTATGATTCATAATACATTATTTTTGACTTTGAGACGTCATTAACCGTAAATGCATACATATTTGAAACAAATATAGCTTGTTTGCTTGTTTGTTTCAAAAACAAGCAAACATATCAGTAAATTGTTTTTAATACTGTATTACAGTAATACAAATCTATTTAAAAATATTATGGGATTTAAAACTCAAAAGAAAAACACAAAAAAAGCATTACAGTAATGTTTGAGGTAAAAATGTTTAAAAAAAAAATTAGGTAAAAACTTGAGGTTAAAAAAAAAAAAAAATGCAGATCTTAATTTTCTTTGAGCTAAAAGTTATTCTGGGGGTGAAATATGACCCAGATGTGCTCTTGGCAGGTTTTGTTAGATTCATTTTTCGGCCATTATGGTGAAAGATTGGCTGAGTGGAAAAAAAAGGAATGGCTGAAGCATTTGGCTTTTCACCATTTTTGTTGTAACCTGTGTGGAAAGACAACAAGGCCGTTGGAAGTTTTAATTAACCACTCAAAAGCACATTCCAGTCATCCATATAAGTTCTAGAAAAGTGTCAGAGAAGCAAACTTTATAGAGTGCTACAGCATTAAAACCTCAGTGCTTCCATGTGGAAAAACAACACTCAGAGGGCTCAAAGGAAACTTCTGCTCCTTTTGTTTATTTAATGTATGAAGTCTTTCACCTTCATTGAGTCAGACTAGAGATTAAAACAGACCTGCTCAGCTTTTCACAATGATGAAACATCAAGGTTGTTCGATTCCTTTCTTTCTCACATGTAGAGTGTCAAGCATGAGGGAAAGTGTACCTCTGTATTGTTTTCTTCGTAGTCTGAACTTTGGGTAATTTCTCTTTCCTCTCCATACATGGCCAGTGACAGAATATAATATTCCAGTTTTTTCTTCCAGTCCAGGCCTAATGAAAGGTGTGGGTGCAGTGTGAACTGGCTGTCCTGACCCTGATTCAACTAAAACATGCTCACTGCCATCATTTATTTAAACATCCACACTGCACTTAACACTGCAACCAGCAATCGTTTTAAAGCTTGTGCATTATGAGCACAGAATTCATTCCCTTTTCGGCCTTCACCATCTGTCTGTTCCTGCTAAATGGCATCATTTTGAGTAGATGCACCATGTGTTATCATAAAGCGCTAACACTGAACTAAAATGGATAACAACTCCGAGCTAATGGTCTACATATGCTTTTGCAAAACGTTTTTTTTTCTCCCCGTATGCATATTTAAAAAATGTGTATTAATATATATATTCATAGTCTGTCTGACATTTTTCTTTTAAATGAACATTTTTAAAAAGTGCTCTTATGTTTAAGGTCGGTAATTTCACTTTAATGGCAATGAAAAGGTTTTTAGTCAGTTATTGAAATACCTTATTTTCAAAAATGCCACTTTAGTCAATTCATTGGTGTTTAACAAATTTGATTGTCTTTGAAGTCCATGTGTGCTTTTTTTTTTGCAAAAACCTCTAGAGCTCTTCTTTAATGTAGGTTATGTCCGTTTCTGTCAGAATTACAGCAGCACACAGAACGCTGTTGTGTTTACATACAAGAGTTTCACAGCGTTTCCTTTTGCCAGTGACTGAAACTACCACAGGTTCATCCATTTCATCACACTCCTCTATCTTGTTTAGTTAAAAATCTCTTTAAACAGGATAAAAACTTGCAGCTTGACAATTGAAAGCTGGCTCATACGCACAACGTCATTCATCTTGAAATCTTATGATTCGATTCGCATCTTCTGATTGGTTCTGTGAACTTAGAGGCTTTTTGCTGGCAAAGGGAAGTGGCATTTAGAGGTTTCTGCCAACGAACCGGTATTTCTGAATGGGCTGAGGCTGGGATTTAGCAGGTTTGAAGCATTTGCTCAATATCGTTATACAGGGCTTGACATGAACTTTTTTGCTCACCAGCCACTGTGGCTAGTGATTTTCCAAAGTTACTAGCCACTCAGCATTTTCACTGGCCACAATTTTGACATTGATACCATGGGGAAAAACTGCCATATAGATAATTTTAATATTATCTCATAATTTGAGACCTCACTTTAAGACCTGACACACAATTCCATTATACTGTTACACAAGAGTTTTCTTTCTCAACTGTTTACGTTCACTTAAAAGACCAGCATTTTGACACTATTTTGTGTGTATTTGACTGTTTAAGCGGAATAAGCAGCGAAAAAGAACTCAGTTTAGTACTGAGAGGCAGCTTTATGTGTGTGCACTTTGGGTGTGCAATACACACAATCCCACGCCGAAATTCAAGCCCTGTAACACCAACAATATTCATCTGGAGCAAATGAAACAAGTGAGTGAGGGAAGGCGGGTTTGTGTGTCAACTCACTGTCGAAGAAATGAGAGAGTGAGAAAGTGCAGCTGGTATCGTGTATCTATTCTACGGAAAGTATTGGAAGCATTTCAGATATTATTCAGACTACAGATGAAAAATGTATATATCATATACAATACATAAAATTCAACCCGCCAGCGTGTCTTGTAGGTGTGACTGCATTACACACCACTGCTGAAATCCACCCGCATTTGGCGGGTGGCGGGTGTTAATGTCAAGCCCATATCATTTTTGCATCTGAAGTCTTCATATATATACATATATTAGGGGTATGATGAGATCTCATGCCACGAGATCTCGTGAGATTAAAATGTGAGAAGATTTCTCGTCGAGGTGAAAAGCTGTCTCGCGATATTGCCAGAACAGTGTGAGGGTGAAATTAGGATAGAATATGCCACCACTACATTTACATTACGCCTCCACTGTCGTTTTGCTTTTTATGGAAATAAAAATTCAGTTGGATAGCAGTGGCTTTAATCCCATCCAGCTCATCCAAAACAAGCTGCAGAGTCGTACGTAGTGCTGCAGGAATCAGAGCTCACTGATCACGTGACGCAAGTAAATGACGAGATGACTGACAAGATCATGGTGGAGGATTCACTGCACAACAGAGACTAAGCGTCTGACAAATGTCTTTTTTTGTAGAATGGCGCTCAGCACCGTTGCTCCCTATTCACAGAATACCCGCAATCACGAAATCAAAAGCAAAAGTAAAACGCGAGCTCGCATTCAAACGTGATTTCAATACCTCGCATTTGAAAGCGGCTCCCTGATGCATGCAAATATCTCCCAATATGAAAGCTATCTTAGGCTGGGTTGTATAGTTGTAACCATCACTCAGCTCTGTATCATGCTTGAAGAAAAATTGCTCTTTGAATATTGAGAGAGTACTTTGATTATGGTTGCACATATTGTTTGAACTTAATAAGACTAAGAGAAAACTGTGTTCATTTTTATTACTGTTTTTATTTCTATGATCAATTTGTGGAAAGAAGTTCAGTTAGGAGGTCAAAAGTTGTAGAAGCTCATAAATCATGTACAATGAGGTCTGAAGAGACTCATATGAAATCATACAGGAGAGAAGCCAGTCAGTTGAGTTTGTGGCAAAACCTTTTACAGTGCTTGAGTATTGTTGTCTTTTACTGCATATGATAATTCATACTCAGAAAGTAGAACTGAAATGACATTTATTACAAGATGATTAAAGCGTTTCAAATGCACCTGCAGACTATTTTTCTAGTCATGTATTTCATCATTGAGGATTTATTAAAAATACTGTGTAAAAAATCTCGTCTCGTTCTCGTAAACTCTACTCGTGTCTCGTCTCATCTTGTGAGCTAATGGTCTCGTCACACCCCTAATATATATATTATAATCTGACTTTCTTTTCAAAACTCTCCAAAAAAACATTGTCATATACTCGCTTTCCCATAATCACCAAGTTTACCGTAAAAGAAACAAGGCCACAGAAAGTGCCAAGGTTTTTTTTTCCCTCCCCGTTAAACATCAGTCGCTGGATTGTTTTGAGACACAGTTGCTCTGTCCAACCGTTCACCCAGCTGTGTTGCAACTGCAGGCCAGCGGCCATGAGAGAACATTGTGTCAGCATGTGGGTGTATTCATTGCACATATCATTGTGACTTTGCTGTTAACTTGCAGATCAGACTTTGTTCCCACGCAAAAAAGCCCCTTTCTCGGATAGTTTTTTGTTATTTAGCCACCATTATCTCCTGGGACGGTATTGCATAAATAGCCTCTTTGTATTTGAAAAGAACAAACACCAGTCTTATTTGAAAGACAGAACGATGAAGACAAGGGCACACAGAACATCAGCCTTCCCCTGGGCATGAAAGAACAGACAAACAGGGTTAGTTTGCACTGGGTATGAGGCCAGGAATACTAAGGATGTTTTATTTTGAACAACTTGTACAGGTGGGTATTCACAGATGAAGAAAACACATGAGCAATCTACTGGATTGTTTGAATCAAAAACAATTCCCTATGTAGGAAAAGAACTAAGCCATAAGCCAAACCACCTTTCCGTTACATAAACATGCTAACACACGTACACGCTCATAGCAGATTTCCCTAGTGCTTGGAAATACAATGACGGCCTTTTTTGAATAAGTTCAGGTATGAATAATGCATTGTAGCTAATGAGGTAGTCGATTACTTTCTGCATGAATCAATTAATTAGTCAATCGATAGTCCTCCGGACTGCATTATATACTTAAATTTGTGTACTTCACTTCATCCCTAGCTTGACGTGAATAATTTAGGCCTCCTAAGAGAGGACACAAGCTGCTGGCCCTCTGTTTGGAAAGCTAAGCTAACTGTCACTTTTCCACTTGATCTATGAGTAGCACTCTCATAGACCAGCCTCCACAGATTTTTGTTTATCTTGTTTGTAATGAAGGGGCTGAACGCCAGTCCCTCTGTCATTGTCGAATATGACCAGACTTGCCAATGATGTTTATTGTTTTGTAGTGAACAGTGTCCTTTTTATTGTCATTTGAGAATAATATCTTTTAGGTATAGTCAAAATTTTGTCAAGTTATATTCATCAAACTTAGACTAATTTACTCAAGTTGCAAATTGTGTGTGTCATTTTCATTGTAGTTGACCAAAAAAAAAAAAAAACAGTAATTTTGTTGATTAGTAGTGGATTCCAGTAACTTGGTAGCAAGTTCTTTTTACTCTTCTTGGCATGTGTTTAAGTGTTTGAGGTAGGATATTTTCGAGGTGTCAGTATTGGAGTCACATTGCTTTGCGCAATGCCTAGCCTCCTTTGTTATGCGCTAAAATTGTTTTGATCTATGTCGGCGGTCAGATTGAAGTCAGCGGCGGTCTCCTTTACAGATCATTTTAATGAACGGTGAATGCCGCGCACACCTCCTGCGCTGAAGAGGGCGATGCTGGGAATGTCGGCTTAGCGCTTGAAGCCAAACCGCTGGCGCCAACCACATGGGGCGAAAATCTGGTGGAGGCGTGGCAATGGATCTTAACACACCCATGCCACACTTTTCCCATGGGACCCTTAACCGAACAAAACAAACGTTAATCACCTAAGAGCAGCCGCTGTGTAAACAGCCCACTTAAAAAATTCTATAAATGACTCTATCTGGCCATGGTAGTCATCTACAGTCTGGTTTTCTTTATTTATTTGTGGACTAGAAAAATCCTTTTTGAATGAGGAATCAGGACATCTTTGGACCAATTGGCAGAGTTAGCTTTTAACTGTTTACCGTAATCCACATTCTTATGGTTCTTCCTGTCCAGTGTGGCTTTACCCCCCTAGTGTAATTGTTAGCATATATCTGGAATTGAGCCTGAATGGCTGCTTAGGTGTTAATTGGTTTGAGAGACTGCTAATGGGGACAGACTGTAGACCAGGACAGTTAGCTTGCTTTATGTTTTCCATAAAAAGCCCGGGAGCTGTCAAAGCCTATTTGGGTTGACCTGTCCTACATTGTCCGTCAGGTGCCTCTAAGCCCCAGCCCCCAGTGGGGTGAACATCCTGTTCACGTTCCTCTGGGATTTGCCTCACTTCATTGATGCAGACCGCAGGCTCACAATTAATTCATAACAGTCCATTCATAAATCACAATGTAATGGCAGCCATGTAACTTTCTCTGAGCGCTTCACCAATGAAAGAAAACAGTGGTCCTTGTGTTCTCCAGATTCCTTATGGAAAGGTGTTTTTGTAATATCTGGAAAATAGAGGACAACTCAGACAATACACAGAATGAGCACCTGAAACTATTAGGAAAGTGTAGTTTCTCACTTGCATCCTTGCTAATGCACACTAACACATTTAGGGATGAACATATATGAAATCCTTGCTCTGAGTTCTGCAGAATTGACTAAACCACTTGATTAAATTTTATATTATAAATAGTAAATATAATAGCAAATAGTTATATTTTAAACAGTTTCAGAAATTCTTGGCTCAGAGTGCAGACCTGTTGTTCTCCAGTCCACCATGTCAAGTCAGTCATAGTAGTTTACCAAAGCATCGCATGACCAATAAATGTGAGCATTCTCAAGTAGATTACTGCTGTGTTCTTGCTCAGACTCTATAGCAGAATTATCTAACAAATTATTAAAGGGTTAGTTCACGCAAAAATGAAATTTCTGTCATTAATTACTCACCCTCATGTCGTTCCAAACCCGTAAGACCTTCGTTCATTTTCGAAACACAAATTAAGATATTTCTGATGAAATCCGAGAGGTCTCTGACTCATCTTAATTTGTGTTCCAAAGATAAATGAAGGTCTTACGGGTGTAGAACGACATGAGGGTGAGTAATTAACGACTTGAGAATTTCCAACTTTGGGTGTACTAACCCTTTAATAACTAACAGTATACGAGTCAGACGTTGCTTGTATCAGACTAGCCATACAGTACTATTTAGCTAGGTGTTTGCGGTCAGGGAGAGAGTGAGAGACTTGATCTTAAAGGGTCCTTTTGAGAAAATGAGGGAATTAGAGTGACAGGGTCTGCGTTTTAAAGGAAGTCCTGGTTTCTCTCTGAAAAACGGGGCTCTGGACTACCTCACTGTCAGATGGGAGCACTAAGGGTCTTGGAGGCTCAACGAATGTGTCGGCTCTAAGAAGGTCTTTTGGATCATGTGCCAGTCATGTTCTACCTTCAAAGAGCAGCACTTGAAGGCTGTCAGCTTTTCTTATGAGCCACATCTTCAAAGACCACTTCTACCCCCCTGGCTACTTCTGGTTTCATCCAGCCACTTAAATCGATACTTGACTGTACATTTACTATAAAACAGCAGGGCACAGATTCACAGCCACATCTCTAATCATCAGCTATCTTCACCGTGCCCCGAAATTGGGCAGTAAGGTGAAAGCGATTATGGGCCATTGCACTGAAACTCAACTCTTTGCCCTGTTTTAGATTGTGGTTTTGAGGCAGCTATCATGCCATGCTCTTGTAATGAACTTGCTTCCTTTTTTGTTTCAAACAACATTCGTTTTCCTTAGAAACGGCAACTGTTTGAGTTCGGTCGAAAATCCACCGATTATGTTTCATAAGCGTTCGGCTTACATGCCATCTGAAGGAGGAGATTATCCTCTTTGTGTTGCTCCTCTCCGTCTCTGCTGCCTCTCTGCTGCCAAGGCATGTTGCACAGCAGATCAGCGTCCACCTGCCGCAGAGCTGACATTTTGGCTCTCTCGACATGGCTCATTTGTGGAAGGGAACACTGTTTTCTGCATGGAGGAGTTGCAGCTGTGCGGGCCAACGGTGCCCACGTCTTGGTCTCCAGTGATGGTTTCTACCATTCCTGGCATTGGTTGGCGTGTAGTGTGGGACTGCGGTGCGAGCATCAGGCGTCCTTCCCTTATCTTGCTCGTCATGGGCTGTGAAGCTCCATTATTCCCTCTGCCTTTATCTTTTGATTTTTATTTTTTGTGCGTCTCCGCAATTCAATTCCACACCAGCTGTGTCTGATTGCATAAGAGATGAACTATGAGATTTCAGATGAGAAGCTCATTACAGACACAACACTCACACAATTAACTCGCGAAGGCTTTGTGCAAAGTTTTCCAACTCTCGGTGCTTGGACGAGGAGCTCGTTTTGGCACCTGTGGTACATTGTTAGGCAGTTCAGATGTCTGAATGTCTCTCCAGGCTTTAATGGAGTTGAAAGCGTGAGGAGGCTGGACTGTCCCTGTTGCCAGAGCGAGTTGAGAGATGTGTGACCGCTATTGATGTTTTTGAAATGTGGATACCTTTCAAGAGTGCTGGTGTGATGCAATAATCCACCTTTTCTGCAGTCATACATACAGAGAGATGTGTTTTAGCTCCTCTGATGTTCATGAATTGTTCACACCTTTATGGATATTTCCATCGTTCTTGCTTAGAAACCATAGCTTAATTGTTTAAACTTTTATAGTCCATATAAAAGGACTATTCCATGTAACACCTTCTATATATATAAAATGCCATTGTTTCTACACTTACAGTACTATAGTAAATCCAGTGGGTGTATTTATTGTAGAGTTTGTTGGGTGATGGAGTGGCCGTTTTATCGGACCCCCGTTTTAGGGCATGACCCCTGGTCTTTAGAAGTACACATACTAAAAATTTTTCTACATTTAATTCTGCTATTGAAACATTACATGAGGAATGTTACAGCAACATGTAAACAATATTTCAGTAAACAAAAATGTTAGATTTGAGCTCAAATTTTCTCTTGGAACAAAGCTTGCAATGAGTTGCGTTGAGCTGAGGAGGTAGCCATAGCAAGAAATGTTGTATGGTACATTAACAAATCTCTTCATTATAGATTTACATATCAAAAACATCTGGAAAAATAAAAGATATGCAAGATAGACACATCTTAACTAACTGCATGAAAATATTATAATATGTTTTAAATACAGAAGATCCTTTTGTTGACGCCCCCCTAAAAAAAAAAAAAAAAAGTCATCTAATTCACATATGGAATAAATCATTGTTCATTTTCTTAAGGGTTATGTAGCTTGGTTTTGTTTGTCTGTTTTGAAACCGAGAGCAGATTGATTGTTGTTCTGTGGTCTTGAACTGTATACTTGTGGTCTAGATGCTTAACTTATGAGGCTTCCACCAGAAGTTATTTCTCATATATCAGAGGAATGTCATCTCAAGGATCCTCTCTTGAAAGGCTTTAGAAATACCTCAATAAAAATCCATGAGTCTTAGCTACTTTATTGAACGATTGATATACTGTGAGGTTAAATGTTGTTCTAATGGATGTACTCTGAAAGAAAGCAGTAACAGGTTTATAGCATCAAACTCCCTAGTTTTAGTCTTTGGAGAGTCATGCCAAGTCTCCTGACTCATAACATTCACTCACAGATGATACTTACAAATACATATTCCTCCAAACTCATGAAGTTAAATTTGAGGAGAAGTGATGACTTTTGATTTAAATTCAGCCATACGTACACACTCAATCACAATAAAACTTAGTATTCAAATGGTTGAACCTTGGCCCAGGGGGAAGCACACTTGTAGGCGGTCCGACAGCAATACTTTCTTCCTTTTGCCGGCACCGACCCAAGCCTGTCATCAGGAGTGCCAATTAGCACTGATTAGGAGGCGTTGTGCAGGCAGCCGACAGCTGCACTGTGCCAGGCTCTCACAGCCCCCCTCCTCCCCCTGCCACAGGCCGATCAGTCCTGCTCAGCTTTCCTCACAAGGTCGAGCCAAGGAGAATCCTCGGAGAAGACGATGTGAGGCCTGCTGTCTGGACATGAGAGGTAACACGACATGCTTTCCAGGGTCAGGTATTTTTTTTGTGTGCTTGAGGAATATATTTGAAGGCAGTAGGGAAGATAAAAAGCACTCCAGAAAATGGAGTTTTGAAGTTTTCATCACCAACAACTGCGCTGAATGTGGGATATAGATCTTGTTTGTGCATCCAATAGATTCATGGCTGTATTCACCAGTTCAATAAGTTATAAAAGACAAAGCAGTCTCAATATTGTGTTAATTGCACAATAATAGAAGTTTTGTCATCTCACAGAGCCTTGTGTACAGAGGGCTAGTATCAGCTCAAACATGAGCTCATTCACTGATCTCATTGGGGTCCTCCGGTACCATTTTGGATTCATTTTCCAAACTAATTAGATTAGCCAAACTGCTTGCTATTGCGAAACACATGCACGCACACACATTCAACCATTTCACTCTTGTTGTTCTCATGGAAACAAGTACTCTGAGGATATTAAATGGGTCGAAGATGAGTGTTTTTCTACCATCGTATCAGATGGTATTTGGGTCTGGACAGGGCAGAAGGGCAGAGATATATTCAGAACAAGCGGCCCTTGACCCAGACATGATTAATTTGAACTGTCGTTGGGTTTTCATATCTTGCATGGCAACCTCTTGTTCTGTGAGAAACACAAATGTTTGTTTTTCCCCCCATGAGGGACGCCTGATTGTGGGAACCCTGTATCTTATCCTTGCTGGAAAGTTGAAGGTACTAGCTGGATTTAAATGAGTTACAGCTGGACTAAACTGGTAATTTTTGGTCATTAGCTGGTGTATATGGTTGATCAACTGGACTACTAGCTGTGTCAAGTAGGGCATGTTCCTGGATGTTTTTTTTTGGTCTGGGAACAACACTTATAGCCCTAACCCCAACTATAACCCAGGGATGTCCAATCCTGCTCCTGTAGGCCCACTTTCTTGCAAAGTTTAGCTTCACCACATCTCCCTGGAAGTTTCTAGTTATCCTGAAGACCTTAATTAGCTGGTTCAGGTTAAATTCTGCTAGAAGGTGGCTGTCCAGAAGCAAGATTGGACACCACTGCCTTAGCCCTAACCCCAAATCTAATCCTAACCAATAACTAGACCTAAATATATCCAAAGGAACATGATAGGTTGATAAGAATGATGTACAAGCCCTTAACCTCAGGTCTAACTCTGCCCCTTTACCTGTCTACTTTGCAAAATCATGTTCACCTAGTTGGTGGACCTTGTTATGACCTGGTAGACCATCTTGGTCAACCTTGTACCACCAACAAACCAGCTACAGCCAACCTGACCAACATTAGCTGCTTTGACCTGTTTTTTTCAGCAGGTATGCCACGGTTTCCTCTTCAGAACAGATTTAGCACCACTGTGAAGGTCATTGAGTGTGTGTCTGTGTATGTGTGTGTGAGACTTGGCGAGAAAGACAGGTTCAGGCCTGCAATACCAGACTGCTTCATCCATCAAAGCCTTGATAAGGAGAATGTTTAATTACACGTCTTCACCCCGTGATCCAAAGCCTCCACACTGAGCCACCGGCCCTCCTCCACCTCCCTGCCCGAGGAGATCTCGCTCCCTGGGACACTGAGCACCGAGCCACCCACCCTCCCCTGCCCGCCTCCTCCACGTCTGAGAGGCGAGATTCAGTAAGCCGATCCAGCAGTAAATCAATACTGGCCTAATTCTGAATAATTGAGGTTATTACAGTGCTGTCATGCTCCCTGTGTGAATTCCCCATCGCACAAGTGGGGCCTCCTCGAGTCTATCCCCTCCCCTCTCAACACGCCACAAATTCAGATAATTAAAGATTGAAAAATGCTCCTTTTGTTTTTTTTTTTCCCTTTGTCTTGGTCGCTTCACTTTTGATTTTGTCAGGCGTGATCTTGCACATCCTGTGCGTGTGATCTTTCAGCAGGAGATCTCGCCTCAGTTCGCTATTGTGTGCTGCATCTACTTCCTGTTTACCTGGCAACAGTGCTATCCCAGGCATGTGGTTTGTGTCTTTTTATTCTTCTGTACTGTACAGCATTGGTGGGTCCATGTTCCAGAGGGGCACTAGAGGGCACAAGATGCATATGAAAGACTCTCCGTTTGGGGGGAAAAAGGCTGCTGAGAAGCAGCTGAATTTAATTTTCACTCCACACAGAGAGCTTGTGAAGAAGAGTTTTGAAAGAACATTTTATAAGACCTTTATGGCAAATAATAAAACAACATTACATGTACTGAAGGTTTGTCTAGCTGAAAGGTTTATTGTTTTGTCTACAGTTATCAAAAACATGAATAAGGGAATGAAATATCTATATACACATAAATATATATTTGCAGACAATGTAGTAGCATACTTAAAATTTGATTTAATAGTACAGTAGAGCTCATCCAAACCCTGTGAAGGGAATATTTGTGTAAACATGAGGCTATATGTGGTATAGGAACTTAAACTCGAATCAATCTTGACTGTCTCTGAAAAATTTCTGCCACTGCCTCCTTGTGTAATAATAATAATAATAATAATAATAATAATAATAATAATGTTGTCAAGTATTGTAACATTTTTATTTTATTTTTTGAGACCTTTTTTAGACAATATCCAGTCTTTGTCATTATGGTATTAATATGTCTATTTAAATTAAAATTTTATTAAAATAAATAAATAAATAAATTTATGTGTAATAAAACAAGAAAATACTTAAAATATAGTATAAATTATAGCTAAGGATATGCACTAAACCTTTGTGTAGAACTAATATATATATATGGGTCTTTGATGAATAAGGTTTTTAAAAGTGTAAACTTTAAGTGTAAATTTTGAAGGTTTATTAAGTGTTAACAATGAGATTTTTTCATCATTTCATTTTTTTTACAATATGGACAACATTTGTCACCAAAAAAGTCATTCGGTTTTACCAAAATTTCGGTTTTACTGAATGACACTTTCGGTTATACCGAATTACATTTTCAAACAACAGGCTGATATCTAGCTAGCTAGTTAGCTTGCTAGCTAGCTAGCTAATAAAAGGCTAATCAAACATTTTATATTTAGTATTTAGTAGTAGTTTTATAGCGGTTGTACCGAATGACCTGATGTTTCGGGACATGCGTATGAGCAAGTGAAAACATGAATTTTTCAAATAGTTAAAAGAGAGTTAGTTACTTTGCTTCATGACCATGTGGTCCTTTGCAGGTGTCTGAATGATGTCACATCCTGTCACATGATAATGACCGCATGACTTGATCCAAAATGATCCTTTTTTATTGGTTACTCTGAATGGCATCAATGAAATTCATTTTTCCAGACATTCTTTCTCATAACAAATCAACGACTTCTACACATAATTTTAATACCATTTTGCACTGTTAATATATGATGTTATAAAATCATGCCAGAATAAAGAATATATACATTTATTACATTTCTAGATATTTTAATCACAAATGAAATGGCTGTATTGGCCATTTCTAGATTTTAATTTAAATATTATTTTGTATATTGCATTAAGCTATTTTTCTTATGGGACCACTGACTATTTCCTGCAATGTGCATCATTTGGGTCACAAACATTATGTATATAATTATGTATACATCGTTTCACCTGCGATGACTGTAATTCACTTGTACTGTAACTTGTACTGTACATTACCTGTTCAGTCAGACAATATCCTTTTTTACAACAGAGTACCTCACTGTCACCTCTCCAAACACACAGAATATTCTGAGAATGTTCACTGAATGTTCTGAAGTGAAACCATGCAACTGAGGTGTCATGGCACTTCAAACCTCAGACTAAAGCCCTCCACAGCTCCTCGGAATCAGACAGACGGGTACAGCGCAGATAGACAGCAGAGGCTGCAGTATGTTAGGAGTGTGTCAGAGGTGGTGAGCCAGTGCTGTGTCACGCACATCGAGGGCTGTTATGACACGCGTGGCAGGAGAGAGGCACTGACAGTCGTGTTCATAATCACTGCAAGGCCACAGACCCACTGCTGAGCTGAAAGCCCAGCGCCAAAGCACATCAAGCCAGAGAGTCATAACAGGAAGGCGTCTTACATTTCTATGGAAGGCAGTGGTTATATGTATTGTTGATGGGTGGAATGTATCGAGAATAAAAGGGAAAGCGATGAAACACGAATTTAAAGATAGAGAAGGCTGTTATAATTTTAGATCTTCATTTTAGCTTTGCAGTATGGAAGTATTTGTTTGTTCATTGCTGTCTGGAATGAAGAAAGTGAAGACCAACTGATCAACGCGATTTATATTCAAAATTGTAATCAAGCGCTGCTTTGTTTATGGTATGTTTGCGGTCCTTGTTTCGGATTCTATTTTTGAATGACAAATATAGACTACTGCCACCTGTTGGTATAGACAGTTATTGCCTCTCATGATGTGAGGCAACAACACAGTTGGCTTTCGTCACCGCTAGTTCTTTGATGTCAGTTTGGTGTGTCACGGCCTTAACATGAAAAACAAATAACTAGTGTTGTCAAAAGTACCATCTTCGGTACCAAGTCAGTACTGAACTTTTAAAAATGTGACGCTGTTAAGCGGATTCGTAAACACCTCTGATTGGCCGTTGTGTTCACGCGCTTATCAGATATGTCTGTGATTGGCTACAATGATCAACGCTTCAAAAACATGTTGTAAATAGACATCTTTGACGCTCTTCACCGAGTGCTTACACAGATACACACGGGAGCGTTTGAAAGCAGGTGTCTATCAGTGGACTGGTCCCTCTCCCGCTTTCAAACGCTCTCGTTTTCAAAACGCTTTCAAACACTCCTGTGCGTTGATCTTTGTAGCCAATCACAGACATATCTGTTGAGCTCGTGAACACAATGGCCAATCAGAGGTGTTTACGAATCCGCTCAACAGCGATCAAAGAGTCACATTTTTAAAATTTCAGTACCAACTTGGTACCGAAGTCAGTACTTTTGACAACACTACAAATAACTCTTCTACTTCTTTTTTTTTCTTCTTTTACTCTAATGGTTGCATTCTCCACACTTTTTTAGCCGCTGTACTGTTTTTGCAGTCAGAGCTGTCTGTTTTTGCACTAAGTTTCTTGTAGCATCTCACTGTTTCTCACTTGTTTGCTGTTTTTGAAACTTTTTTGTCCCTGTGTGGCCCCTAAAACAAATTGATGTGTTCAGGCTAAACCTCAGACTTCATGTACACTTGAGCTGCTTCAGGGTTTACTTTGGCTTAAGAAAGTTTTAGAGTATCATATACAGTGGCAATTGTGTTAGTATACAGTAAGGAGGATGGATGGAGGGAAAAACCCATGGCAGGGCTGGGAATGTAGAACCTGTTAAAGTTTTTAAAGAAATACTGACATTTGTTTCCATTATGATAAATATACTTGTATAAATATACTATTGTTAATGAGTCACTTAATGGATTGGTAAAAAAGACTCCCAAATTAGTCTTAAACTAAACGTTTAATCAAACAAACTCTGAAATCACTCTGAATCATTTGTAGTGCATCTTGTGAAGTCATGTCCAACTTGAAATGAAGCGAGAACTCTTACTGTGCTTCTAAGGTGGTTCATGCAACAATATGTTGTTAAAGATTCGCATTCTGAACAGAGTTCTGTTGTAATAAATCATTGTTAAAAGAAGAGGTGTGCTCTTCAAAAGTACAAAAAAGATCATCAATGGATTTGTTGAGGAACTGGAATCATTAAATGGAATTATCTTTCTGTGTCCAGAGAGTCACTCCTAACTTTTCACTCACTCACTGTTGACACAAATTTTTGAATCAAATTTGGAATTGATTAATTGAAACAGTTTGAACTGATACACAGAAATTAACATTCTAGAACGTACCTCAGTGTGACAAGCAACAAAGAAGTACTGCAAAATTAGTTTAATGACACTTTTTTAGAAAACTTAAAGGAGGCCTATTATGCCCCTTTTCACAAGATGTAATATGAGTCTCTGGTGTCCCCAGAATGTGTCTGTGAAGTTTCAGCTCAAAACATCCCACAGATCATTTATTATAGCTTGACAAATTTGCCCCTATTTGTGTGAGTAAAAACACATAGTTTTTGTGTGTGTCCCTTTAAATGCAAATGAGCACCTTTCCAGAAGAGGGCGGAGCTTTAACAGCTCGCACTTCGGTTGCTCAACAACAAAGCTGGAGAATCTCACGCAGCCAAAATGAGGATTGTCAGTAACGGTGTTCAGCCTTACATTGTTCAAACCGGAGTCGGACACTGATGGAGAGACTCAGGAAGAAGTTACAACTTTTAGAATGAAACTGGACGTTTCTGAATGGTTAGTGGATAAATTTATGTAGTTGCTGTGGAGTTGATTCAACTCATCGACTAGCATGTGTCGTCATGTTAATCTTTTTTGCAAATTGACCCTCGTTTGTGAAGCAGTCCGGCGTAAAATGACAGCATGGTAACAACACTCTACTACAACAACTCCTCTTCTTCTCTAAAGCAGCCCAACATGGCCTCACCCCCTTTGTTGTGTGTTCCCTGGGACACCCCTTTAATAGCTAAATAATAATAATAAAAAAATTCTAATTCAGTGAATTGCAATAGTTACAATGTTGATAAATTTCATATCACTGATATGAATACATTGTAAATAAATCACAGTATATATATACTATATATACTTGGTATATATACTAATGAAGTAAGAGCACCACTTTTGAAATAAGTTTTATTGGCTAGATTCTGTGAAAGACAAGCTGGCCGAAGCATTTATAAATATAATGTGAGGGACGGATATGTGGCCTGTGGAAAGCGCTCTTTCTTGCTCTTTCTCTTCCTCTTATATTCTCTCCCAGTGGAGATTCTGGCTGCAGATGTTGAGTAATGACAGGGGTTTCCCTTGAGGCCATCTCGACCCAGACAACCAGACCTGCCTCTATGTGATGGTGTGTGTGTTTGTGTGTGTGTGTGTGTGTGTGTGTGTGTGTGTGTGTGTGTGTGTGTGTGTGTGTGTGTGTGTGTGTGTCTCATAGGCCACCAGGGGGAACAGTGCAGGTAAACATATCAGCCAGCATCTCTCAATCTGTCTGAACTGAGGAGAGGAAGGCCACGCTGCAGCCTTTGCCTCTCTTTCTCTGTCTTTAGACTTATTTGCGTGGAATATTGCAATGATTTAAATTTTTTTTGGGTCATCAAGTTTCCTAAAGAGTGCATGAATATGATATACATGCTTCAGTGTCACATGATCTTTCAGAAATCATTCTAATATGATGATTTGGTGCTCAAGAAACATTTCTTATTATCATCAATGTTAAAATGGTTGTTTCATTAATAGAACAGCATTTATTTGAAATAGAAATCTCCGTAACATTATAAATGTCTTTACTGTCACTTTTGATCGATTTAACATAATACATTTTTATTTTACATGGGAAAATACCATTATATATATATTATACCATTATATATAATGTTACCTTGAACCTGACACAGTTTATATATATATATATATATATATATACATATAAAATGGCTTTTATGGCTCATATAGTGAGAATTATGGAGCTTTTAGTAAAACTTTTCACTTCTATGCCCAAATTACGCAAAAATATGCAATTTGGTGCAGATGCTGATATTTATATGGCCAAAAAGATGAAATTCTAATAGCTTGTAATGGAAATTGTGATCCTTATAACACTATCAGACTACTTACATAAACTGCTTATAAATATCAGTCGTCACTCTATATCTACCAATAATATTTTAGTAAGATAATATTTAAAGCGATAGTTCAACCGAAAATGAAAATTATCATTTACTCACCCTTGAGGTGTTCCAAACCTGTATAAATTTCTTTGTTCTGCTGTACACAAAGAAAGATATCTGGAAGAATGTTTGTAACCAAGCAGATCAAAGAAATTTATACAGGCTTGTAACAACTTGAGGGTAAAATTTTGGGTGAACTATCCCTTTAAATGCTTAGTTTTGTGATCAAAGCTCTGCATTTTTAAAACATATAATGTGTTCCTCTTGAAATAGTACTAATAATATAAAAGTCATTCTTATGTTTACTTTATATAAAGATTTCACATCAAAAAGACACATGAACCACAAGCTGAAGGTGGATGTTTGTACAATTATACTGAAAGACTTTTACCTGCTAAAAAGTATAAACTATCAATCAGACGACAGAAGGACTTTAGTAGATTGTCAGCAAAACAGGTTTTGATCATATTGATCATTTAGAGGCCTTAGAAATTTGCGTATCAAATGTGATAAAGTAGGCAGAATGTTAATAATTGTCTTCTCATTCTCTAGTGTCTTCTCATTGATTAGTATCTGTGTGAGAACTTGAGAAACATTGTTAGTTCCACAGCCTACAGGCTGGACATGGCAGATTAACAGACTCTTTACCAGAAGTCAGTTCACACGGGACTACTATTACCTTATTTTCAAGGCATTTTACAATCTTATGGTAATCTTTCCCAGCGCAGGAATGTGCCATCTGTAAAAAGTGAGGAATAATTACTGACATGGCTGATTCAGACAGGATTAAAATCACGGAGAAGCTCTGTTAATGATTACACTCCCTCGGTTCACATTATAAACCTAATCCTGTTCGATTAGTTTTTCCCGCTCTTCCTCCCTGACCTTTTCCTCCGCTACTGGTTCATTTGGTATAGTTTCTCACCAACTCTTCCACCCTCTTTTTTTGGCTCTCTATAACGGTCATTGAGGACAGTCGAGAGGCAGTGGAGAGACTTTCACGAAATGTCCTGTAGCCCTTCGTGTTTTTGATGATTATGGTCATTTTCGGTGCCTCCGCATGATCAGACTCTCTCATCTCCCAGAATTCAACTCTCAGTAATAGAGGTCAGGTCTATCTTCTACGTGTCTGTCTGTTTTCACCCCTGCCGGCCTCCTTCAGATCGAAACCACTGCTCTGGGCGACTCCAAGTTGACATTATCGTAAAACCAAACGCTGTTGGCTCATCGTCATTTCTATGAACTATAACTTTAACATGGCTGTACTTTTACCGTTCATACGATTACTAAATGACACATCTGGACAGTTATTCACCCTTCCTTCGGCCTGGATGAAAGCTGTTCAAGATGATCGGCCACTTATGCATCTGTGCGAAAACCAAGTCTGTCTTTTTCTTCAGTTCTTGCTATTCACGTTACTGAACAAGGCCAGTCTGTTCCGTTTCGCAGACAACAGGCCGCACACCTGACCTCAACCTCAGCCTGAATTCATTACATTCAGAGAGGATTCGATTCAAAGGCCGAGCCATATCTCTGGCAGTTTGCCTGTGTGTGATGTAGTGCTTGAATCCTGAGAGACACTGGGAAGAGTGCTATTCATTCACTCAAGGTTAAATATAAGTGTCTCGGGAAGGCATGGTAATGGGTGATGGCGATGCTATATATGAACTCTTTCACTGATGTTTCATGCACAAGAATTTTACTCCAATGCTAATTCCAATTGTAAATGCATAGATATTTTGATTTGTTTTCCTTGTGATAGACATTAAATAGGTCTATAAGCAAGTAGTATTTTAGTGAATTATTTTAGTACATTACTTAGTACAGTACAATTGAAATGGAATCTGTTAAATAATAATATAAAAAAACATACCTTTTGCCGCATACAATTTCATTTAGTCTTTCAAAATTAAAAATCTTAGAACGTGTATACTGTAGAAACTAAAGGAAACAAAACAGAATTTCAAAATAAAAGTCCATAGAAACAAACATAACTGTTACATACATATATTATTTTTATTCATAAGTTTATTCTCCAAGGATGATAAAATAAATTGATAAAATGTGACAGTGAATCTATTTATATTAGTGCTGTCAAATGATTACTCGCGATTAATCACATCCAAAATAAAAGTTTGTTTATATAATATATGTGTGTACTTTGTATATTTATTGTGTATATATAAATACACACATATACATGTATATATTTAAGATATATATATATTTTTTTAATTTTTTTTTTTTTTGTTTGTTAAATATATACATGCATGTGTATTTATATATACATAATAAAAAATACCCAGTACACCCACGTATATTATGTAAACACAAACTTTCATCGTGATTAATCGTGATTCATCGTGATTAATCGTTTGACAGCACCAATTTATATTGTTACAAAATTTTTCTATTTCAAGTAAATGCTGTTCTTTTGAACTTTTTATCCATCAAAAATCATGATACACAAATATGAATCAGTAGAACTCTTTTCAACATTAATAATATTAATAATATTACAAAATATTTCTTGAATGTTTCTCAAATCAGCATATTAGAATGATTTCTGAAGGATCATGTGACACTGAAGACTGGAGTAATGATGCTAAAAAATTCAGCTTTGATCACAGGAATAAATTACATTTTAATATACACTATATTGCCAAAAGTATTGGGACACCCCTCCAAATCATTGAATTCAGGTGTTCCAATCACTTCCATGGCCACAGGTGTATAAAATCAAGCACCTAGGCATTCAGACTGCTTCTACAAACATTTGTGAAAGAATGGGTCGCTCTCGGGAGCTCAGTGAATTCAAGCGTGGTACTGTGATAGGTTTCCACCTGTGCAATAAGTCCATTTGTGAAATTTCCTCACTACTAAATATTTCACGGTCAACCGTTATTGGTATTATAACAAAGTGGAAGCAATTGGGAACAACAGCAACTCAGCCACGAAGTGGTAGGCCACGTAAAATCACAGAGCGGGGTCAGCGCATGCTGAGGCGCACAGTGCGCAGAAGTCGCCAACTTTCTGCAGAGTCAATAGCTACAGACCTCCAAACTTCATGTGGCCTTCAGATTAGCTCAAGAACAGTGCGTAGAGAGCTTCATGGAATGGGTTTCCATGGCCGAGCAGCTGCATCCAAGCCTTACATCACCAAGTGCAATGCAAAGCGTCGGATGCAGTGGTGTAAAGCACACCGCCACTGGACTCTAGAGCAGTGGAGACGTGTTCTCTGGAGTGACAAATCACGCTCCTCTTTCTGGCAATCTGATGGACGAGTCTGGGTTTGGCAGTTGCCAGGAGAACGGTACTTGCCTGACTGCATTATGCCAAGTGTAAAGTTTTGTGGAGGGGGGATTGTGGTGTGGGGTTGTTTTTCTGGGGTTGGGCTTGGCCCCTTAGTTCCAGTGAAAGGAACTCTTAATGCTTCAGCATACCAAGACATTTTGGGCAATTTCATGCTCCCAACTTTGTGGGAACAGTTTGGGGATGGCCCCTTCCTGTTCCAACATGACTGCACACCAGTGCACAAAGCAAGATCCATAAAGACATGGATGAGCGAGTTTGGTGTGGAGGAACTTGACTGGCCTGCACAGAGTCCTGACCTCAACCCGATAGAACACCTTTGGGATGAATTAGAGCAGAGACTGTGAGCCAGACCTTCTCGCCAACATCACTGCCTGACCTCACAAATCACTTCTAGAAGAATGGTCAAAAATTCCCATAAACACGCTCCTAAACCTTGTGGAAAGCCTTCCCAGAAGAGTTGAAGCTGTAATAGCTGCAAAGGGTGGGCCAACTGCATATTAAACCCTACGGATTAAGAATGGGATGTCATTCATGTTCATGTGCACGTAAAGGCAGGTGTCCCAAAACTTTTGGCAATATAGTGTATATTGTTACAAAATTTTTCTATTTTAAATAAATGCTGTTCTTTTGAACCTTTTATCCATCAAAAACCATGACACACAAATATGAATCAGCAGAACTGTTTTCAACATTGCAAAATATTTCTTGCATGTTTCTCAAATAAGCATATTAGAATGATTTCTGAAAATTCAGCTTTGATCAAAGGAATAAATGACATTTACACATATATTCACATAGAAAACAGTTATTTTACTGTATATTGTAATAATATTTAGCTGTTGTAATAATATATTACTGTTTATCCTGTTCAGTTTATGATCTCAAAGGCGACTCAAACTAAAAAAAAGTTTGCAAACATCATGGGATCATTTTATGGATTTAGTTTTTATTAATGAATTTGGTTTTAATTCATTTAATTTCATTTTGATTAATTTTTATGAACAGCTCATGTTTATATAAACAGCTTATAAACACACTTTATCACTAGAAAAAAAACAAAAAACATACTTTATAAACTTTTTTTTTTTTTTTTTTTTTTAGCATAAAGGGTTCTTTAAAATTGAGTCAAGGACCCTAGAGTTCTATCTAGAACCCCAGTGAACCTTTTTTCCAAGAGTGGTTAAGAGTTTCTTAAGTGCGGCACATAACATTAGGTTAAATATAGTGTTTTGAAATGTGTCTCAAGACTGTTACATCCTGTTCTGTTCTATGTGACACCCACCAACTAGTAGTTTTTCCACATCTAGTTGCAGCCCTTATTCATTGTGGCTCACTAGAGATCCATTCACACACGCTCCATATCAAACTGTCATGGGCGTTCGGGCCCACTGCTGATCTGAGTCAGTCGCACAACGAGAGTCCGTCAGCCTTCAGCACGAGGCCGAGTGAATGGGTGATCCACGCTTGCATGTCAAGGACGGGCCGTTCTCGGCCCACATGCGCACGGATGAGTAATAGCACTGTAACTGGGGGGCCTGAGCGTTTGAAGTGCTTTTTCTTCCGCTTTTCCATCTTCTTTCTCTCCCTCAGCAGCTGCCTCGTCCCTGGATGCTGATTTTAATTACTTTCTTCTCGGATTTTGTGCATATCCAATGAAGGATTGAAGGGCACATCTTCTGACGAGCACTTTTTTATATTAGTTCTTATAATGCCGCCGTTTGAACTCAGGAATACTAATACACACAATAGAGGGCTGCGTGTATGAAAGGGAGATGTGGACGCTGCTGTTTGAATGCGAATAAAGAAGAGAAAGAGAGACGAAATGGGAGACTGCATACTGAGGAGCTCGCTGTAGGGAAACTGATTTGATTTATTTCATTTCCTAAAGGCGGTTGGCACGAATGACACCTGAAAGTGCTTTTGGAAACTATATTTAGACAGCAAGATAAATCGGGACACTGAGTGAATCAATAGAGTATCATAAACAAGAGTTCACTTGACTAAGTGAAAGTCTGTTGGCGCTCGTGCTAGCAATTCATTTTGTGTAAACAGAGTATCGTATTATTAAAAACTTTCGCTCAGATCATATCTTTCGTGTCATGCAGGGATCGATTGTGCCTAGATATTCAGTTCAAGTTTTCCTTTTGCACAGTCTTGGAAAATCTAGTTAAAATCGACTTTGGAGGGTTGCTATGTTGTCCAAGTTGGTTTTATCAGGTCATTTTGTGATCAAGATGATGTCGACTTGCAAGCTAAAATTAAGTGGAAAATTTACTTTTTTTTTTTTTTGCCCACTAGCCATATGCATTTTTACATACAAAAGTCTGCCGACTACCATTTTGGATATTGCCATTTTGTCCCCATAATGTAGGGTTTACCTGAACTATATACACACATACACATTATGAACTATAATAGATTTTGACAAATATCAAATTAAATTATCTTATACAAGTTTTCTTTAGAAAGTCTTTAGAAAAGTGTTCTTAAAGGGTTTTCTTTCAGTAACGACTTAAAGATTTGTTTAAATCTAGAGAAGTGTTTAAATTGTATTTTAAACTATGCTTTATAGAAGCTTGTTTCCGCCACTAAATAAAAAAGGTAATTGCGAATTTTTATCTCACAATTCTGACTTTTTTTCTCGCGATTTTTTTTTTTTTTTTTCAGAATTGCGAGATTTAAACTCGCAATTGCAAGTTATATTTATAGAAGTTATAGTTATAGAAGTTATAGATATAGAAAACCCTCATTTGGGGTTCTAGACTTTTTTACTCGCAATTGCGAGTTTCTATCATGCAATTCTGACTTTACATCTCACAATTCTGACTTTTTTCTCAGAATTGCGAGACATAAACTCACAATTGTGAGTTAAAGTAAGAATTGTGTGATTTAAAGTCAGAATTGTGTCTTATAAAGTCAAATATAAAGTATTATAAAGTTCTCGCAATTCTGACTTTATATCACGCAGTTCTGACTTTATATCACGCAATTCTGACTTTATATCACACAATTCTGACTTTATGACTCGCAATTCTGACTTTATAACTCGCAATTCTGACTTTATATCACGCAATTCTGACTTTATATTAGGCAATTCTGACTTTATGACTCGCAATTCTGACTTTATGACTCGCAATTCTGACTTTATATCACACAATTCAGACTTTATATCACACAATTCTGACTTTATATTAGGCAATTCTGACTTTATGACTCGCAATTCTGACTTTATGACTCGCAGTTCTGACTTTATATCACACAATTCTGACTTTATATCACGCAATTCTGACTTTATATTAGGCAATTCTGACTTTATGACTCGCAATTCTGACTTTATGACTCGCAGTTCTGACTTTATATCACGCAATTCTGACTTTATATCACACAATTCTGACTTTATGACTCGCAATTCTGACTTTATAACTCGCAATTCTGACTTTATATCACGCAATTCTGACTTTATATTAGGCAATTCTGACTTTATGACTCGCAATTCTGACTTTATATCACGCAATTCTGACTTTATATCACACAATTCAGACTTTATAACTCGCAATTGTGAGTTTATATCATGCAATTCTGAAAAATAAAGTCAGAAATGTGAGATATAAACTCGCAATTGAGAGGAAAAAAAAGTCCAAATTGTGAGATAAAAAGTTGCAATTACCCTTTTTATTTTTTATTTCATGGTGGAAACAAGCTTCCATAATCCTCTCTGAAGAGTGGGAAAAAAAAAAAAAAAAAGGTTTTACTTGGTTATGGCTAGAAATGGGTCACAATGTCATCCAACAACTTGTTATTTGATCATTGAGGCTGACTATTTTATTTATTTTTTTTGAAGTGTTGACTTTTTAGTAGCTCTGCTTTAATAAGTTCTGACAGTATGCTGTTTTTTAAACCTTTTTCACAGTGCAAACCTCTCTGAGAACTTGCACATTTAAATTTGTTTGAATACACTATATTATACTCTGTGTTAAACTATTGTTCATCTAAACTACACAAAAAGTAAGTGTTCATGACCCCATTCCTGCCTTAAGTGTTAGAATTAGCAGCTTTTCTCTTCTTTTGAGCTTGTTTGAAAGACAACATTGTGGTTAGCACTCTATACGTGATCCGTATCACATTATGAGCTCTACATCCCTCTGTAATTGTTTTTATTTTTTTATTTGTTTTTGTTTTATTTGTTTTGTTTTTTTTTGTCAACCTGACTTTTTCGAATCCTCACATCCTCGCAAAAGGCCTAACAAGGCTGAGGCCGTGCTGTACTTCCCTTCTGGGCCGAATAAAGAGTAATACAGATGGCCAGGGGTTTATTTCATTAACGTGGAGAAGGGGAGGAAAGCTTATTGGAATTTTTACATTCTGTCAGCACTGTGTAGGTAGCAGCAACATGGGCGTAAAAAGGCGAGTGAATTCATTTCCCCTGACTCTCGCAGCTCAAGAGAAACTTCAAAGGCCTGCGCTAAAAATCTCGGCCAAGTGGATTTGAAAGGATGAGTCTCTAATCTGTTTAAACTTTGCTTGCGCCGTGTATTTTCACGCCGCTTTCCCCACCTCCTCAGCTAACTCGTTCTATTTTTCTTTTCATCATCACTTTCAGGTGCAAAAAGTACCTGTCTCACCATATCTATGTCTCGGTGAATAGAGGTCAACAAAAAAAAAGACGTATTTGCATCAGTTTTTCTTCAGCACCTCAAAGAGGCGTAGTTTTGTCATCGAAATTAGGCTCCATTTAGCTTTCAAGCGTTATCGTGCTGCCTCGTCTCGAGCTAATTTTGGCGCCTATCTGCAGGTTCCCAACCGGGCACAAGCACGGAGTGAATGTTCCCCGTGTGGCAGCACTTTTGAAATATGTATTAAGGTGAGACACAAGGGGGATTTGGAGCGAGAGGGTTGGACTTATTGTCTGAATATTTGATGTTGTTAATGAGAAGCAGAACAGGGCTAAGCACTCAGTGGGCGCGCACGAGGAAGGCCCGGGCTATGGAAATAATGGATAGATAAAACGATGAAATATTCAAAGGCTGAAGTGTGATGAGAAATGTTCAGTAAAGCGTGACGGAAACGGGCCTAGGCCTCGCATCAAAGACCTTCAACCGAGAAGACTTTTGTGTGACCTTAAAGTTAATACTTTGGCAGACTTTGTCGCTTAAGAGCGTTACGTAAGAGAAGTTATTCCACAAAAAGCGAAGAAAACCTTATTCTTCCTTATTCTTCTTGTTTTGGGTGTCACTGATAAATGGTATGAGATAGTAGTTTGATGGATGTTTGATTTATGGAAGGAGGTGGAGATAGGCAGAAGAATCTGGCTAAAATGAAAAGAGTTGGTGTGTAACCTTTCAGAGGAGGAAAGTAAATGAAATATCAGTCCTTTATGGATGTCCTTGCAACTTAATGATGACAAATGCTCAGCATTAGAGAGTAGAGAAAGAGAGAGATGCTAGATCTGTAAATAAGACATATTCCATGATTTTGTTTTGAGATTGTACCAAGTTTTTTAGACAGCATGATGGTAATGGTAATACCATGATATGTCCTTTAAGGTACTATGTAAATATGTGCTGTTTGAGTATAATATTATTATAATATGTTGTAAATATTATATAATCATATTGTGATTTTATTATTATTATTATTATTTAGCCATTGAACTAAATACTTTACAAATGAAAAGGCTCATTCACTCATTCATTTAATAAATAAATGGTCAGTGAAATAAAGTGCTTCGTACTGAAAATTTTTGGTGCGGGTTTTTCGGTTCGGTATACATGTGTACCGAACACATACCGTATTGTTTTAACCATTGCACGTGCGGAACTTCATATGAAACTCATAGTTTTATATATATCTTCATTTTAATGAATTAATATTGATTCCTAAATCCCAAGATCAATCTTTTAGTCTATGCTGTTTCATCAATAAAACTTCACTAGACATTATATAGCGTGCCTCCCGTCCAATAATTCGCAATAAGCTCTGTGTTTTGTTACTTTCGATAAGAAATAAAGTCTCAAATTTCAAATTTTGTTCATTTTTAAAGGAGATTCAAACAATAAAAGCTGTTTTGATGCTCTTGGTGTGGCATGACAGATCGCTGTATAAATGCCTCAGTTCAACCAGCAGAGCGGAGCGCGAGTGAACGACCTCTTTACTACTAGGTATAGAACAAAATAAACATGAATTAACATCTCATGTAATCGCTCAATCAGTGTTTCAACTGTGTCAATCAGCTTGTAAACAGTATGTGACTTAGCATTACATTTACTTCAGGCAAGTCATTCAGTGTTAGTTCACTAGAGAAATCAACTCTAAAGAAGAGCATTTCGCTAAATATATGCACTATATTAGCTTATACTGTATATTCATTATACTTTACCTAACCTGTTAGTGATGTCTTAATTGTTTAATGTATGTTTAAATAAATCTGTCATGAAAACAATTTATGACAGCATAATGTTTTATTGGAGTAAAAACATAATTTTTCGATTAGCTTTAGAAGTCAATGTAAAAACTGTTTGCATACAATTTTGTTGATTATTATATCTAAAAATAAATAGTAATGGAATTTAAAACATTGGGCTCTGTCAGACGTTGTATATATGTGACCCTGGACCGCAAAACCAGTCATAAGTCGCACAGGTATATTTGTAGCAATAGCAATACATTGTATGGGTCAAAATTATCGATTTTTCTTTTATCCCAAAAATCATTAGGATATTAAGTAAAAATCATGTTCCATGAAGATATTTTGTAAATTTTCTACCGTAAATATATCAAAAAATTTATTTTTGTAAGTAATATGCATCGCTAAGGACTTACTTTTGGACTACATTTGGACAACTTTAACGGTGATTTTCTCAATATTTTGATTTTTTTTGCACCCTCAGATTCCAGATTTTCAAATAGTTGTATCTCAGCCAAATATTATCCTATCCTAACAAACTATACATCAATGGAAAGCTTATTTATTCAGCTATATACATTCAGATGATGTATAAATCTCAATTTCAAAAAAAAAAAAAAAAAAAAAGACCCTTATGACTGGTTTTGTGGTCCAGGGTCACATATTATCATTGTCATGATACTTGTCTCTGTTTTCATGGACTCTTACTTTGATATTCTTTTGTCTTGTTGTGCCTATGTTCAGTTCCTGTATATTTAGTTCCTGTTTCCTGTGTTTCCATTGCTGTCTTTTTAGTTTCTATAGTTACCCTATTTGTTACCAAGTCAACTAATCACCTGCACCTGTCTGTCATTAGTCCCTTGTCATCTAGTGTTTTTAAACCCTCAGTCATCCTCTGTTCATTGTACTGTCTTAAAGTTTCCTGCTGAGGTTTCTCTTTATGGTTCCTTTTGATTATTAAATGTGATTTTATTGTTCATCTGCGTCAAGCCTCCTGAGTCTGGATTATCAAGTTAAGTGAGTACATGACAATCATACTGCCCACTGTTACCTTTCTGCTGGCATTTTACTGTGAAACAACAGAAATGTCATGCTAGTTTGGGAGTAATTTTTGTAAGTAATAACAGTTGGATCCTTTTGTTGATTCCTTCATTTTGCCAGTTCTCATTCGTACTCTTTTATCCGTAATTGGTGAAATAAACGCTGGGTAAATGGAAAGAAACAGAAATGGCAGAGTGGTTTTAGAGCATTTTGCATAATAGAAATAAAGCCTGGTTAAAACCTGTTGCAAGTTGCTGTGAACAACTAACATAATGGTTTTGGCTGAACAGTGCACACCATATGTTCTTTGATGACCCTTCATTAGGACTGAACTGCAATTCCCATTGAACATTTTCGATTAGAAGCCCATTAAATTAACCACCCTTGAAATCCTGGCAAGTCCAAAGCACTTGGCGATGTTGTCATACGATTGACTTTAGAAGGCTGGCGCGAATGGATGTGATATGGACGATTGTTTTGCAAGCAGATGTGTTCTGTTGTTTGTAACCAAACGTCGTTCGTGAGCTGGCGTCCTTCGTACACACTCAGTATGCTTGCTTTTACTTTAAGTTTTGTCAGTTTTTGAGGCTTTGAAAGCACATTCGTTCAAATATGAACTAGCTTGTTTCTGCTGTGAAATAGATGCAGATTGCATTGCTGATGTGTGCTTAAAAATCCTCTTTTCTTTGTACCATCTTGGGAACAAAAATAGAAATATATTTTTTTTACTTTCATCCATGAACTTTTGGTAAAACATTTACTTTCTTTAATTGAGTTGCCAGAGGCCAGAGAACGTCGGGTTACACTGAAGCTGTTTGATACGTTGTAGTGTTTGTTGTTTGTTTACTTTTTCACTTTCTTCAGATTTTTCTAGTCCATAATGTTTCTTTTTTTTAGCTGGTAATGAGTTCACAGAGTTTTATTTTTCGCAGTGAGACTCCTTTTTATAGCCCAGAGGACTTTAGTAGAGGTTTCACACAAATGATTCACTCGCATTAATCCCACAGCCTTGAGCTCCGTGTGGATTCACTTACAAAGTAAAAAAAAACCCTGACAACTGATGAAACTTTGACCACTCGTTTATCCGGCCAATTGGAGGTTTCGCCGTGAGCCAGTCTATTGAGCCACGGCGACTAATCAAGTTGAGGTGAGTTACTTTGAGCTTTCTCTGGTTTTGTGCGATACCACTGCCAGAGGGTTGGCCGGTTCTCTTTCATGGTTCAGTCATAAAATACTTGTCATGCTCCCATTGAAATGTAGTTTGGAGGTGAGAATTTGATGAGGAATAAAACTTTATTAATCCTCAGCAGGTTTGCTCGGAGGAAATTGGCGTTCAGGGCTGCCAGGCGAGTCATTTCAAGACCCGTGTCATAATTATAGGCATAGCTGCAGGAATGCCTCACTCCAATCTGGTATTATCTTGTTCACTGTCGCAGCTATTAAGGTCAAAATGACTTGTTTGATAGCAATTGAACGACATCCATCCTGCTTCAAAAAGGCTTTTGAAGCACATGACGCTGTTCTGCTTATGCAAATGTCTCGATGTCTCCATTACTTGTCAATATCTCTGATGAAGGTCGACTTCTGATTCATCCTATAGTTGCCGATCACAATGTCCACGTCGATCCTAGAAAGATCACACGATATCTTGGCTGTCAAAGTTAATGGAACAGATCCACACATCAGGGTTCTGCTGTAATCGCCCGGCACTTCCCACTGTGAAAGCTTCGAGATCAAAGGGGACAGACATGAAAGGCACTGGGAAGATTCACCTCACTTCTTTCCTTGGGTTTTCCTTTTCCTGTTCGCTCTGATAATGAGTGGTTGACCCTGCAGCATGCATAAGAGGAAGTGTTGGGTGTGACTAAAGCCCAAAATATACTTAGGTTTTTACGTGTATGCTGGAGAATGCATACATTGTGCCTTAAAGGATTAGTTCACTTCAGAATTAAAATTTCCTGATAATTTACTCACCACCATGTCATCCAAGATGTTTGTCTGTCTTTCTTCAGTTGAAAAGAAATCAAGGTTTTTGAGGAAAACATTCCGGGATTTTTCTCCATATAGTGGACTTCACCGGGGTTCAATGGGTTGAAGATCCAAATTGCAGTTTCAATGCAGCTTCAAAGGGATCCCGTAAGGGATATAAGGGTCTTGTCTAGCGAAACGATCGGTCATTTTCTAAAAAAAAAAGAGAAATTTATTTACTTTTTAACCACAAATGCTTGTACTGCACTGCTCTGCGATGCGCCACGCATTACGTAATCACGTTGGAAAGGTCACGCGTGACGTAGGTGGAAGTAAAACTCCAACTTCAAAATTGTCCAACATCGTTGTTTTACCTTTTTTTGTAAAGGGCGTTTGACTTAGTCTTTGCACGTTCGCTTTGTAGACACTGGATCGGTACTTTCCAACGTGATTATGTAATACGTGGTGCATCGCAGAGCAGTGCAAGATGAGCATTTGTGGTTAAAAAGTATATAATTTTCTTTTTTTTTTTTTAATTTTAGAAAATGACCGATCGTTTTGCTAAATAAGACCCTTATTCCTTGGCTGGGATCCTGTATAGCCCTTTGAGGCTGGATTGAAACTGCTGTTTGGACCTTCAACCCGTTGTACTCCAGTGAATACCACTATATGGAGAAAAATCCTGAAATGTTTTCTTCAAAAACCTTAATTTCTTTTCGACTGAAGAAAGAAAGACAGAAACATCTTGAATGACATGGGGGTCAGTAAATTATCAGGAAATTTGAATTCTGAAGTGAACTAATCCTTTGAAGTTAATTTCATCATCAGTATGCATGTCGATTTTTCAGATCGCATATACACCTTTTATTTTTTTGCGCTAATTAGTTTGTAATAAGGTGGCAACACTGGCCCGGTTTGTTGATTCACAGACGAAGAAATGGATGAGGCACAACTACAACAACACTGGAGAAGCAACAACAATAGCACCTATATCGACGAGTGCTTGTGTGGGGGTGAAGAGATTCACAACTCTGGTTTAAAACAAAGACAGTTTTATTGGTTATAACTTCTGGAGATAAATCGCTCAGACATTGAAGAAAGATGAAACTTTCTAGTGCACATGTGTTAAGCACCTGTGTTCGTGCACACTATCAAATGGTGTATACTTTGAAAGATTTTGTTCTCTTGTACAATACACTGTGTTCTAGTGATGGGAGAAATGAAGCTTTTCAAAGCTTCGAATCAGTTGAACCAATTGCTTCGCAAAATGATTCACTGTTTTGAAGCGTTCGAAACACCACACGCTGGTGACCCCTGCTGGTCAAAACAGTGTAAATGCGACAAACTCATGGCAAACACGCATAAAAACATCTTTTACAAATCCATTGCAATGTTTTATTGAAAGTATAATCTATCAGATGCAATTAACTAATCATCTAATACCATTTTAATATTAAGTATCTCTATATGTATTCTTTTATCAATTTTCAGGGCTTGTTTTGTTTATTCTGTGGATGGGTCAGTTAAACAGAGACAAATACCTCATTAAGACGTCTACAAATCTGTAAAACTCATCAGAGATCAGGTAATAGACACTTTTAGACACTTAATACTCAGGTAATAGACAGACACTTGTTTAATGATTCGCGGCTAGGGGGCGATCTTAGTGAATTCGCATGATTCATGGATTCACAGAGATTGCCCCCAGCGGTGAACCATTGAAATTTCGAAACATTTCGAAACAGTTTTGACGTAACGAAGCCTCGTTTACTGAAATCACGTGACTTTGGCAGTTTTAAACACGCTCCGAACCAATGATTCGAAACAAAAGATTCGTAAAGGTTTCGAAGCTTCATGAAGCAGTGTTTAGAAAGCACCCATCACTACTGTGTTCACTTCAAAACTGAAGTATACTTCAGACTTAACCTGACATTTAGACCAGCATGGAAGAAACCAGCAAAAATGCCAAAGACTTATCTCTTTAGGGATGCTTTCAAAAAATTCATGGCACTTAGATATGTCTTCAGTGTCAGTCAATAAAATCATTATTCAGTTTAAATGTATTCATTTATTAACGAATGAAAGCATCCAAACTGCCCTTTTAATCTGATCTAAAAATAGTAATGCGTAACAATATGATTTAAATGCTGAATACACCGGAAACTTGTATTTTCCGATTTGTTTATGACAGATGTCACCCTAGAGGGATTGGCTGTCGCCCCACATTTTTGCCTTACATTTGTTTAAATTTCAGTATTTCTCATCTTTTTGAGGTTTCTTGTCACTAACGTCTCTCACCAAAACGGGAAACTGATCCGTCATCCCATATTTGTCACCGATTTATTTGAAACCATCATTAGCATTTCAAAACAGTGCAGACAAACAGTCTCTGTTTCTGGCAGGACACGTCCATTCTTATCATCTTATGTCCATATACAGAAACAACAACGAAGGAAGAAATTGAAGCAAGTATTGTATTGCAAATTTGTGATAGAGCAGAAATGAACTGGGCCCGTAGCACAAAAAACAGTCCTTGAACAATTTGTGCACTTAAGATAACAGGCCTGTGGATGCTTCTCAAAACCCCACAATCTCTTTGCCTCAGACTGGAGCGGATTTTCTATGAAGGTCACATTAAAGTTTATTTTCAGTTTTTCATTTGTTTTGTTTATGCTTTTCTCTAAAAGGACGAAGAAGACTTCTCAAGTCATGGATTTGAGACATATGCTGGACTCATTTCTGTATTTGCTAGGAATAAAATTAGTGGTGGTTTAAACTGTTAAGTGAGTTTTCCAGCAACTGCAAATAAAATGCAACTCTTTGCTACAATTTGGACATTCTTCACTTGAATGGACAGTATGTCTGATATAGTGTTAGGTATTAGTACACACAAAGAAATTAATCATTAATTAATGATTAAATGATTGCAGAATGCATTTGTATGTGGTACAGTACTAAGGAAGAATTTGATTCTGATTCTGAATCTACATGTTTAGAGTACTTTGATTCTTCTGATTTGTTAATCTATTGATTAGTTTAAATGAATGTACTACTGTATATTGTGATTATTCAGATTCTCAATGTGCTTATTTTGAATGTAATGATTTCAACCATGATTTCTTCTGATTCTAAGTCTACTGATTTTGAATTGAATGATTCTGATTCCAATTCTTCTGATTCTGAATCTACTGATATTATTTTTTAACCTACTTATTCTGATTCTTCTGATTCTTAATCTACAGATTTTCAATTGAATCATTCAGATTCCAATTCTTCTGAATCTAAATCTACTAAAAATGATTCTAAATGAAACTACTGATTCTGTTTCTTATTTACTGATTTTTATTCTATTGATTGGACTGACTTTACCAGAATAGATCTGGATCTTCCTATGGTCACCTGAACCTACTGTGCAGAAATGGAAATTGTGATGATTTCTTATACCCTCTCAAAAAAAGCAGTGTTTTTGTCATTTTCTCCCTCTCCAGTGAGGACGGATTTGACCTGTGAGGACTCTTGAAACAGCCAAGAGCTGTACCTGCCAGCTAAAACTGCAGTTTACTGGCTATTCATGGAGCTTCAGTGCATTTAGGCCTAAAGACGGGCCTCTTAAGTCCCCATAAATACTGTGCAATTTATAAACAAATACCCCGTTTGATTACAAGTGGAGGCTGAAGTGAGTGTGAGCTTGTTTGTGCGGCAGCTCTCCAATTGAGGAGTGTGTGCGGGAAAGCAATTGAGTCACACAATTAGCAAACAGACATGCATCTAAACATGAAGAACTGTCAGTCAAATACAACTGGATGAAAGCCAGTGATGCTAAAGAGATTTTTGTCAAGAACTTACAGCTATTCAGACACTAATTATTATTATTAAGGTCATAGAATCACATTTTCTCAGCTATTTTAGTCACTTGAATTTGTTAATCTTTTTTAGTGAAACAACATGCACAGAAAGGCAGTGGTGCACTATGTGAAAATAGCAGTATTTTCTTTGCACTTGATGTGGCAGATACTATTTGCACCTCAGTGTATTGTAGTATATTATAAAACAGTTCAGTTATAACAACATATTCAGTTTATATGATTATATTTATTAAAGGGGTCATTGATTATGATTTCATTTTTTTTAACTTTAGTTAGTGTGTAATGTTGCTGTTTGAGCATAAACAACATCTGCAAAGTTACGACACTCAAAGTTCAATGCAAAGGGAGATATTTTCTTTTACAGAAATCGCTTTTTAAGGACTACAACAAACAGCTGGTAGGGACTACAATGAGCTTCTTCCCGGGTTGGTGACATTACTAACCATAAAATTTACGTAAACCCTGCCCCCGGGAACACGCAACAAAGAGGGTGAGGCCATGTTGGGCTGCTTTAGAGAAGAGGAAGAGTTGTAGTAGAGTGTTGTTTGCCATGCCGTCATTTTACACCGGACTGCTTCACAAACGAGGGTCAATTCAACATACTAGTCGATGAGTTGAGTCCACTCCACAGCAACTACATAAATGTATCCATTCAGAAACCATTCAGAAACGTCCAGTTTCATTCTAAAAGTTGTAACTTCTTCCTGAGTCTCTCCATCAGTGTCCGACTCCGGTTTGAACAATGTAAGGCTGAACACCGTTACTGACAATCCTCATTTTGGCTGCGTGAGATTGTCCAGCTTTGTTGTTGTTGAGCAACCGAAGCGCGAGCTGTTAAAGCTCCGCCCTCTTCTGGAAAGGGGGCCGGGAGCAGCAGCTCATTTACATTTAAAGGGACACACACAAAAACGGCGTGTTTTTGCTCACACCTAAAAAAGGGCAAATTTGACAAGCTATAATAAATGATGTGGGGTATTTTGAGCTGAAATTTCACAGACACATTCTGGGGACACCAGAGACTTATATTACATCTTGTAAAAGGGGCATTATAAGTCTCCTTTAAAATCATAAATGGATGCTGCCTTATTGTGACATTACTTGTCCCTGTCCCTAAAACTTTATTTCCATTTTTCAAATATTTTCTTGAATTTTTATTTAAAGTAAACGCCTCTCAGAGCTGATATGTTGTGGGAAAAGGGAGAAGAATTAGTTTCTTCTCGGGTCAGTCGCGTCAAATCCTAATGCCAGCCGCCTCCACAACACTGATTCTGTTATCAGACAGGTTTCTTTTGTAATTTTGTCTGGCTCAATCACACAATGGTTTGCAGAGTTAATGTAAATAGCCTCTGCCAACAAGGTGAGGTATTTGCACTTGGTGTAAATAGACACTCTGGAAAAAAAACTCTGGTTCTCTTTATTTCCTAAAGTCTAGCTGGTCTCCAAAAACTGCAATCTTTCCAACTGCAAGAGACAGAGCTGAGAGAGTCTCTGTAATGCGGTCTCTCTTGCGAGACGAGTAGTGGTCATGGTGATAAACAGTCTGTCAGTGCGGTGGCTGGATCATCTTAAGGGCATTTATTTGACATGCTTTAATTGGGGCAATGAAACAAATGAGAAGTCAGTTTGAATTAGGCGTATCATAATCCATATTAAAATCAGAGCATGAACGAGAAGGATAGTAGAGAGAAAAAATTTAACTAAACTCCGGTCACAGTTCTGCCTGTGAGCGAGGAGTAAATAGCCAAATGTGAACAGGGAGCACCATCGTTTACAAATCAACAGACGCAAGCTGCTTCACACAATACCGTCTCTGTGTTGGCCTGCCTGATGCCTGCATGTGACTTGCTGGTTCCATTTATTCCATTGGATGTGTGAACAGTTAATGTCGGCAGAAATCAGGACAAAAGCTGATGAATTAACCTCCTCGGTGCAATTTTCTCCTTTTTGCGGCATTGCAGGGGTGTGTGGCTCTCCATTTAATAAAAGCATTCTTTTCAAATGTATTATACTATAAGTCATAATTCCTTACTTTCTCTCAGAATAGGAGTCGACCCAGAGGAATATTTTATTGCTCACAGGTTGCTCTTTCATTGCTCTGGAGACTGAGAGAAATAAAAATAGACAGAAATGAGACTGTTGACATACAGAAAAGCAGGAGTATAGAGCTATGACATGAATGTGGATAGAGTTGTTGTTTACTTTTATTTTTATATAACCAATTTTTCAAACGCAGACTTTGGTATCTTATAAATCTGAACAAAACTTAAAAATAGTGGGGGTGTGGGGAATGGTGGGAATAGTACTGTTTCATTCAGCTTTCTAAAAACTGGTCAAAAATGAGATGGATGGATGGATGGATGGATATGTCCATCAATATATAGATAGCCTTTGTCTATAGATCCTTTATCCTTTATATTTTAGCAAGCTTTTTCCTAGCAGGGCATTTATGTATAGTTATGTCAAATAGATCAACCAGCGTAATTAACACAATATTGTTTCTCTGTCTTTCAGCTGGTGGCGGTCTATGAGGAACAGGACCCCCATCATGGTGGTGATGGCACCAGCGCCAGCTCCACGGGCACCCAGAGTCCAGAGCTCTTCAGCACGGTGGAGCTCAACTCCAGCAACATGTCCGCCTTCCAGCCCTACCAGACCAGCAGTGAGATCGAGGTCACTCCATCAGCCCTCAGGACCAGTGAGTTAAAGCTCAATTCAAAGTTGCATTGAACTCTAACACTATGTCCTAACAAGACGCAATGTGACAAGCTTCCATCAACAAATTCAGTGTCTGTCCACTAGTGATGTGCGGGTCGAGGTTATATCCGCGGACACTGTGAGATAAATCATTAATGATGGAAATATTAAGGTGTTTAAAGCTCAATTTTACGTCAGGCACTAATTTGCAGACTCTCATTAAGCTACGCAGCTGCAGGGTCCACTTGTTTAGGCAGCAATGGAGGAAAAATGGATCTGAGAGATATTTCAAAAAGGAGAATTAAAAACAAAACAAAAGAAAGGAAAGGAAAGAAAAGTACCATGTGGGAGCATTTTCTTGAAGACGAATCAAGTGTTGGGTATGTGATATATAACAGCTGTGTAGCGTTGTGTATTTATGTGAATATAAACTATTAAATCCTATATCCAGCCTTTGTTTGGGCTGAATGTATTTAATTTCATGTGTGTGTTCGGGAAGTTGCAGTGACAAAAAACAGTGACATTCTAATTTAAGTTTGAAGCGAGTAAAGCCTGTGTTTAGGCTAAGGCAGTTTTTTAATTTGCAGTTTGCCAAAGGAGAACTTTTACTTTAAATAAAGATTCATTTAAAAGCAGAATACTTCAGTGTCACATGTTAACATATCATCACACTTAACCCTGAGAATTAGAATAATTGTAATGTGGCGATCAGGTGAAGATATCTAAATCAATTTACTGAGGCAGATTCTGAATATTCTGATTCTGATTCTGATTTGATTTTTCTCATTAATTTCATTTTTCTGAGCGATTCTGATTTGATTCTTCTGATTATCAGTCTGCTGATTTTTGATTGTGATTTTGAAGATACTTATTCTCATTGTTCTGAATCAGAGTCTTCTGATTTTGAAAGTATGATTATGATTTGATTCTTCCGATCGTCAGTCTACTGATTTTGATTCTGGTTTTGAATCTACTGATTCTCTTTGTTCTGAATTTGTGTCTTCTGATTTTGATTTTAAATTTCTGATTTTATTCTTCTGATAATCAGTCTACTGATTCTGATTTGGAATCTACTTAATTTCATTGTTCTTAATCTGAATCTTCTGATTTTGATTCTGATTGTCAATCTGCTGATTTTTATTCAGATTTTGAAAGTACTGATTATATTTTGATTCTTCTGATTGTCAGTCTGCAGACTAATTTTGAGACCACTGATTCTGATTTGATTTTTATGATTGTCAGTCTACTGATTTTGAACCTACTGATTCTCATTATTCTGAATCTGTTTTCTGATATTGATTTTGAAAGTATGATTATGATTTGATTCTTCCGACTGTATGTCTGCTGATTTTGATTCTGATTTTGAATCTGAATTCAAAATCAGATTCCTGAATTTGAGTCTTCTGATTTTGAAAGTACTGATTCTGATTTGACTGATCATCAGTCTGATGATTTGAATCTGATCTGAATATATTCTTATTTTAATTTTTATTTTGAAAGCACTGATTCTGATTTGATTCTTCAGATTGTCAGTCTGCTGATTTTGATACTAATTTTGAGGCTACTGATTCTGATTTGAATTTTGATCGTCAGTCTTATGATTTTGATTCTAATTTCAAAAGTATGATTATGATTTGATTCTTCTGATCGTCAGTCTGCTGATTTTGGAGCTACTGATTCTGATTTGATTTTTATGATTGTCAGTCTACTGATTTTGAATCTACTGATTCTCATTATTCTGAATCTGAGTTTTCTGATATTGATTTTGAAAGTATGATTATGATTTGATTCTTTCGATTGTATGTCTGCTGATTTCGATTCTGATTTTGAATCTACTGATTCTCATTGTCCTGAATTTGAGTCTTCTGATTTGGAAAGTACTGATTCTGATTTGACTGATCATCAGTCTGATGATTTGAATCTGATCTAAATATTCTTATTTTAATTTTTATTTCGATTCTTCAGATTGTCAGTCTGCTGATTTTGATACTAATTTTGAGGCTACTGATTCTGATTTGAATTTTATGATTGTCAGTCTACTGATTTTGATTCTGATTTTTGAATCTACTGATTCTTCTGATTGTATGACTGCTGATTTTGATTCTGATTTTGAATCTAATGATTCTCATTGTTCTGAATTTAAGTCTTCTGATTTTGATTCTGATTTTGAATCTACTGATTGTAATTCTGATTCTTGACCTGCTGATTGTTTGGACCAAAACTCAAAATAGCATGAGATCTGATTTATCTCTCATAACTTAACAACGTTGTGCTATTTTCACCCTTGGTTTTGTTGCCTGCAGTGAATCACAGTACAATGGCGTTTCATTTATTACCACCGTGAGTAGCAAAAGTTGTGAAAACTTGAATCTTGCTTGTCATAAATCTGTTTGTTCCTTTTGAAACTATAGTTCAGTCAGTGGTCAGATCTCTGAAGAGCGGAGGTGTGTGAGTTCATAGAGCACAGTGTGCGCTCTGTTAAAGTTGTGTTTGACACTGGATGTACAGGGACTGACCTTGACAGGAAGGCGGGGTTGAGTGGGCAGGTGAAATCGTCAAGGGAACGCTGCTAGAGAACAGCAAGACACACTCAGTCAGGTGTGGAGAGAAGAGAGGATACAGCTATGATTAACTGTGACAGCTCAGACCGGCCTGAGCTACACACATACACACACACGCACGAGTTCACATCATATGGCCTCATTTGAATATATATTAGTTAGTTCTGATTTTGTGATTGAATAAAGAATAAAGCTTTGGAGAGCGTGGATCTATTTCTAATTTTATGATGTGGTGTGCATAGAAACATGATGCTGATGGAACAGAGGAGCAGTTGTGAAATGAACCACACGGCCTCTATTTCAGCCCCGTTCTCTTTCCACACTAATAATACTACAGGTGAATGTGTTCCCATGTTGTCAGGCTCTTCTTTTGTCTGTTTGAGCCATTGATTGTATTTATTGTTGTGCTTTCTAAGCTGCCACAGAGGGAGGTCTGGAGTCAAGCTCATCCAGCTTGTGAATTCCCCAGCATCATGTGAATGCTGCCAGCAGGAATTGAATTCTTCTAAAAATATTTGTGTGGGGTTTTTTTTGTACAACTTCACAGCAAGATACACATTGCACATATTCTCCTGGAGATCATCTGCATATCTTCCATGTGGATTACAAAGTTTTATATATATATATATATATATATATATATATATATATATATATTATTAGGGGTGTAACGATATGCTCAGGTCACGATACGTATCACGATATTTTGAACAAAATCTTAAAAAACATTAACAAATTTCAATAACTTTCTTTGTTGTACATACAAGATCACATTTCAAGGTTTAATAAAAACCTTCTGTATTCAAATTAACAGCTGAATAGGTCTGTCTGTCACTGAAAAAAATGTTAAATTTAACATGAACTTAGAATTAAGAAGCCTAAGACAGAACTTCTTAAAGCAAAGCATCGCAAGCATCTTTTGCTTTTCCGTGAGCACAGCTGTTGCTGTGGCACTGCGGTGAAAGAAAGCCGCGACTTTTCTCACACGACCAAGCAAGAGACTGACTTGAGAAACATTTAAACCTGCTTGCAAGATTCGATGTGCAAGATTCGATGTGTATGCGAAACACTTACTGAACTAGGGAGCTGATTGAGACACACCCTTAATATGCGATGACAACCCGGCTTCTCTCACTGCCACCTCCATGTTGCGTGCATTGTCAGTAACAACAGCAGTACTATGAGGAGCCCTTTCAAGCTCCCACTCTTGTATAGCCGCTTTTAAAATTTCGGCTATGTTAGTTCCAGTGTGTGATTAAAAAAGTGGGCGAGTCTGAAGCATGAAACTTTCCATTTCCCACTCCGTGTTAATAACATGCGCCGTGACTGTAACATAGCTTTGACAAGTGTCAAAGCTATATTTGTGTTTTGTCTGTAATTTTGTCTTTTTTTTTTTTTTTTTTTTTTTAACCGTCGTTCAGTCGCGTGACTGGAAAAGCAAAATGCTGCCAGATGTCAGACTTCTAAGAAGACGGGGCATCTTCAATTTCAGTTTCAGCCGAACTCATGTTGCCCTACTAATGTTCATTTCAAGAGATTTCTGCAGCTGTGATGAAAGCACACATATGGCTCACACCGATATGGCTAGGAACTATACTCTCATTCCGGCGTAATAATCAAGGAACTTTGCTGCCGTACCATGGCTGCAGCAGGCGCAATGATATTACGCAGCGCCTGTGACCACCTGCTTGCACAGGGAGCGTGCCTTGCAACCATGAAGACATTTGTGAGAGACGCTGCGTAATATCATTGCGCCTGCTGCACCCATGGTACGGCAGCAAAGTTCCTTGATTATTACGCCGGAATGAGAGTATAATTCCTAGCCATATCGGCCTAGAAAATCGCAACTTTTCATTTTCTGTCGGTCTTAGTACGCAATGTAACTACAGAAGAGTCAAGTTTTAAATAGGAAAAATATCGAAACTCTTTGGCCATTTTTGAGCGAGATGCTAATGGTCTAATCAGATTCAATGAACTATGCTAAGCTATGCTAAAAGTGGTACCGCCAGACCCGGAGATCGGCTGAATGGATTTAAAAACGGTAAAACTCAACTGTTTAACTCTAGGGGAGTTGGAAAATGAGCCTATTTTCAAAAAAAGTGGAATGTTCCTTTTAAAGGTAGCTGGCTATGTAGGCAGTAGACAACAGGACATTAAATTAAGTTTTGGAACATTACTTATCTTTGTCTTTATCCTATTTTCATATTTTTGAGTCCATATACATCAAGATTTTAGCTTAACATCGATATTAATTTACAGTATAATGAAACTGTAACCTATTTTATTTTTACCAATTTTAATTACAATTTTACCTTCATTAGTTAATTTTAAATTTATATTCTAATTTAACTTGTTCCCCACTGGCGTTTTATTTTTAAGTTCCCAGCATTTTTGATCATATTCACAGTGAAAACACGGGGTGCCAGAAAAACTCGTCAATGGCGGGAAAGCACTATTTCATAAATGAAGGAAAATCTTGTCAATGGCGGGAAAAGAGTTAACTCTTTCCCTCCCAGTGTTTTTGAAAAAGTTGCCAGCCAGCGCCAGCATTTTTGATCATTTTCACAAAAGTTGGCCCCCAGAATATTTTATTGTATGACTTTCTGAACATGCAATAATATATCAAAAGAAAGAACAGACCTTTTAACCTTTTAAACAAACAAACAAAAAAAGCTTCATGCAGTCTTTTTTATCAACATATGAATGTGGATTTCAAGTTTCATAAAAAAAAAGCAACATTTTGAGTTTTTCGTAAACCGTGTTTTTGTCAAAGACTACGTCTGGATCAGATTCACAACAATTAACATTTTATTCAGTAACGTTAGGCAGTTTTATTTTATATGCAGTTTAATGTTGATGATCGCATTATTTTACATATGAATCTGCTTGCATAAGCTTTCACTTGTTTCTGCTGCTTCTTCGCCTGTGTTTTGATCAGGGAATTAAGTACTCTTTCAGAAGATGTGTAATGGCGCCCCCTACCGTATAACAGTGAAAACATGGAAAGTCAGACAATTTTGTCAATGGCGGGGAAAAAGTTAATTTAAAAAAAAAAAAAAAAAAAAATGTATTTCATAGTTTTAGTGTATAGCGTGCCACACAGCAGGACAATATCATCTTCCCATTTATCATAGCAAGAGCACTGATATGACTTTTTTCTGTTTCCAAATCTCCTCTAAGACTCTGAATCACAGAGTTTGCCCTCAATGACCAGCTTGATTACAGATAGCCAGCTCTCCTCATCAGTCTTTCTCGCTGTCTTATATTGATGATAGATAAATAGCTGTTCTTGATGACTTCCCAAAAAAAAAAAAAAAAAAAAAAAATTACGGAATCCCAGTAGAACTGAGATGAGCGTATTACTCCAGCAATAACAAAAAATCACAGCTGCAGTAGCGGCGCGATGGCCCTTGAGTTCAGCTGCCAAAGCATATAATCACGGACATTCAGAGTTTTCGTCTTGCTGAATTTGCATTGATTGTTCTTCTTTGAAGTAAGAGAAGGGGGAATGAGAAATCTTCCCTCATGTTTGATTATTACAAAAAAAAAAAAAAAAAAAAAAAAAAATCTTTCAGCGGAGGTCAGGGCAACTAATAATTGGATTGGTGATGAGATGTAAATTATGGTAATGAATGTAATTTGCTTGTAATTATACAGAATCAGGCGTTCGTCTGACTTGCCTGACACCAAAGCGTAATCTTGCTAAAAAGTCGAGAGAAATAAAGAAAACTTTAAAGCTTTACGACACTGTTGGCTGGTGTTGAATCTTAATGAAGGTGCGCTGGCATTGGTCTGTCTGATATATTTTCAGCAGTGCAGTCGGAGAGCGCTGGCTGATATTTATAAAAGTGTTTGTAGTGTGTAGGGAGATGTGGAGCGTGTGTCTGGCAGAGGCCTGTGCACTGAGCAGGGGAGGTCCCTGGTGGGCTCAGAGAGGCAAGCACTCATTAGTACGGGAGTGTGCTGCGTTCAGGTGCTCTACCCTGGGGCTCGCTGGCTGACATGCGGCCTCTCTCCATTGCACTTCCTGGATCTTTTTAGCTTAGCTCCAATAACTCTCCCCGGCAACCCCCATATCCCTCTCGCTCTCCCTCATTACCAAGCCTCCTTCTCTCCTTTCGCTCGGCATAACATGATTTCCCATCATGCACTTGGACGGTCCACTTTTTCAGTTGTTTGTTGCTTATGTAACCATCTCATGAAACATACTACTAGTGCATCATCCTATACATTGCCACCAAGAGGCAAGCCGTTGTATGTCAATCAATTGATTAATCATCTGTCCACTATAGTGGACATCATGCATCAATAGCTATATTTCAACTACAGTTCATACTATTACTGTGCCTGTTTTTTTTTTATTATTTTTTTTACGTCATCTGCAGTAACTCTTTTGACTGTTATTGAAATGTAATTTGCATTAACATCCAAAAAGTAATGTGATTACATACGTAATGTACGTTACAAGTAATTCAAGTAATGTACGTTACTTGTACTGCATTACTTGTAACATCAATAAAGTAATCTGATTACCTAATGCATGTTACTTGTAATGCATTACTCATAACAGAAAAAGTAATCTGAGTATGTAATGCATGTTACTTGTAATGCGTTACTTTACTCGTTACATCAAAAAAGTAATCTGATTACGTAATGCACGTTACTTGTAATGCTTTACTCGTTACATCAAAAAAGTAATCTGATTACGTAATGCACGTTACTTGTAATGCTTTACTCGTTACATCAAAAAAGTAATCTGATTACGTAATGCACGTTACTTGTAATGCTTTACTCGTTACATCAAAAAAGTAATCTGATTACGTAATGCACGTTACCTGTAATGCGCTACTTTACTCGTTACATCAAAAAGTAATCTGATTACGTAATGCACGTTACCTGTAATGCTTTACTTGTAATGCTTTACTTTACTCGTTACATCAAAAAGTAATCTGATCGTGTAATGCACGTTACTTGTAATGCATTACTTTACTCGTTACATCAAAAAGTAATCTGATCGTGTAATGCACGTTACTTGTAATGCATTACTTTACTCGTTACATCAAAAAAGTAATCTGATTACGTAATGCACGTTACTTGTAATGCGTTACTTTACTCGTTACATCAAAAAGTAATCTGATTACGTAATGCACGTTACTTGTAATGCGTTACTTTACTCGTTACATCAAAAAAGTAATCTGATTACGTAATGCACGTTACTTGTAATGCGTTACTTGTTACATCAAAAAGTAATCAGATTACGTAATGCATGTTACTTGTAATGTGTTACTTTACTCGTTACATCAAAAAAGTAATCAGATTACGTAATGCACGTTACTTGTAATGCATTACTCATAACAGAAAAAGTAATCTGAGTACGTAATGCATGTTACTTGTAATGCATTACTTTACTCGTAACATCAAAAAGTAATCTTCACACGAAGATATGATGTGACTTAAGATGGCTTGAAATATAAATATAGTTCACAAGCAATATGTACTACTTTTTTTTGGAAATTTTATGGTGTTGTTTGTATATGGAAAAGCACAGCACAAACATTCTGTGAAGCATCACCTTTTGTGTTCTATAGAAAAAGGAAAGTCATCTTGGTTTGGAACAACATTTTTAATTTTTGGGTGAACTATTCCTTTCAAAACACTCTTGCTGCTTCATCCCACTGAAATAAACACCAGGTAGAAATGAAGGACATAAATGACCCACCTGGTCTGCGGTATCCCGCTGCTTTACTATCAGAACCTCAGAGATGTTTTTCTTTTAATGTTTTTCCAGCAATACTGTACGTCTCCCCCCCCCCCAAGAGACTAGCCATGGGGGTGGTTCCAATCTGACAGCCGGCTGCAATCTCAGTGACTGGTAGGGGATATAAATGTAGTGATGGTTAACAGGGGCTTCCCCGCCTGTGTGCCATCACGCCGATGACACACCAGATCCTCAGCCATTAGGAGATTGCCTGCGGGGAAAAGTGCAGACACCTGCGGGCAGGCCAGCGTTTATATAATCAATTTGTTTTGTGGCTGGCCGCTGGGACACCTCCCTCGCCTCCTCTTAAGCTGTGGTTTGGTAGAAGTCATTAGGAGGACATGTAGGGACATGAACACGCCACACAATGGCAATATTATTAGTGAAAGACTAGCTTTTAACATTCTAGCTAGATATTTACTTTATCTGAAGACACTGGGTCTCATTTAGTTCTGTAATCTCGGTCTGTATAAAAGGTGTTTATTGTTTTTGCACTTGTTTTGGGGTTGCTACACTTGCGATTGCTTGAGGATCTTGTTGCATGTGCTTTTAGGCAAGAGTCTTTAGAAAGTGCTATGTTTGCTGAGAGTGACCAAAGGAAAGGATGTGCAGAGCACCCTTATATGGACATGGTTTGGGTGTGTTTTATGCAAATGACTAACCTCAGGCACGTGGTCTCTCATTTAGAATACTGCACATTCATTAAAGTTAGAACGAGGTTAAGAACAAATTCATGCGCATACACACGTTTTGTGAGTTAGGTGGACTTTTTTCGTGAGAAGCTCTCATGCGAGTACAAATACAAATAATTCATGCAATTATTAGTGAATTAGGCCCATTCTCAGTGGTTCTTGTGATGCAAAGCTCATGCCGTGATCCTAGAGTGTTTTCGGTTATTAACCCTTTAAGCCCGAAGTGTACTGCTGATGGTACACCACCCTCCGCAAAAAAATCATAATCAAATTACTAAGCAACCTCTGACAGGAATAACATAAAATAGGTATCATTTTAGAGCTCAGAAACTCAGCTTTTTAATGCTAATCAACTCTTAAAGAGTGCTGAGTAGTCCCTCTAAACCGGCGTGTACTGCCCACGGGCGCCACCTAGCTACAAAAAAAATAATAATCATATTTTTCAAAACTACTGCCTTGATCAACACAAAATAGGTGTCATTTGAAAGCTTAGAGTCTGAACTTTACAATGATTAAAATCCTAAGTAGTGCTGAGTTATTTGTTGATAAATAAAAAAACAGCAAATAATTTATGAAATACTTTTTTGTACCATGTACTGCAGTGTGTCAAAAACATCATACAGCTCAGATAGTCGTGTGTCATTTGAAAGGTCTCACGGAGTAAAATACAACAAGCATAATTGCTTTGACTAAACTTGAGCTAGTTTTTGTACGTGAAGCCCCGCAAGACCCATATGTAAATAAATAATATATGGATGCTGCATTTATGTCACATTTTCGCTCGTAACTTCATAAAACATTCTCCAATTGTTATTTACAGCAGATTCTCACAATTAAAATGAGTCCAAAATCAACATAATCCAATGCGTCGATCAAGAGATATTCCTCACGGAATTACGACACATAAAGGCGCACAGACGCTAATTAAAATAAAATGTAGCTTTCACGTGTGCCTTTTCACTTATAACTTCATGAAACATGCATAGATCATAGAAAATGGCACATCATTCCTTACAATGGATGCTCCCGATTGAAATGAGTCCAAAATTAACACAATCCCTTGCGTGGGAATCTCTTGCATGAGATATTCCTCATGGAGGAATGATTTTAAAAATGCCCATTATGGGGCATCAAGGGATAAACAAAAAAGGCTACCTTGGTTCCAGATGCTGTAACTTTTGATTACTTTATGCTATCGCCACAAAATTTGATCCAGATGCAGCTCACATGTAGAGCTTGTCCTCCTACCTTATTTCCTTCCTGAGTTATTGCATGTGAAATAAAAAGGATATGTAAAATTATAATAAAATTTTGTATTTTATCAGCAGTTTCTCAGCATGAGAATGTCCAAATGTAATTTTTTTTTTTTTTTTTTTTCTTGAAAAATTTAAAAAGTTTAAAAACTATACCTACTTTTTGACTCTCCTTTCTATAGTTTTGGAGTTATGAATCTTTATTTTTGTGTATGTCACTCAGAAAAAACAACTCTAAAAATGCCTTCAGGGCTTAAAGGGTTAATAGTGCATTAGGAAGGCTGCGTCCTCCAGAGGTTGCATTTGTCGGCTGCATATTCGAGGCTGCCTCATTTCTGAAATGTAACCATTACATTCTTAAGTAAGAGAGAAATTAAAATAATTTAAGCCTCACAAGGAATAATAGTCACTTTTATAATAGTTACTTTACTGAAATGAGACAGCCTCGGTAATGTATGCAGTTGACAAATGTGACCTACGGAGGGCACAGTTTTCAAAATGAGACACAATCAGGATGTTGCTTGTGGGTGCTAATGTGCTAAACATAAATTCATCACTTTCCACAAGCTATGTTTCCATCCACCTATTTTTTTTAGTATGCATTTTGGGATATTGCATAAAAAACAGTGGATGGAAATGCCAAGATGCACATAAATTCTAAAAATGCACATAACAAGCTTATACGTTCAATTGAGGCGGATACATTTTTTAACCAAAAAGAAAACATGCGTATAAACTACGATGAAAACACATTTACCGAATAAATTCATGAAAAAAAAGTCATGTGACTTTTGCGCGATGGGACGACATAACTGGACTGGACCGATCTCGTTGCAGAGCATATGAAAGGTTGTTTTGGTCATTCTGAAATACCTGAGCCAATGTCTGTCGTCAAAGTGGTTCAGTTTAATTACATTCCCAAACAGCAGGCATCTGTCTCCGAAAGCAAGATAACATGACCGCGTTTATTGCGTTTCGTCTGCACGCTCTGAGGCTACAGTGGCTTCTCCTACTGCAGCAGCTTCTATTTTTCTTGGTGATAGTTAGCAGCAGTTTATCAAGAAGTGATGATTTTGTTCTCTTTGTCTTGTTGGAATGAAACGGTGCTTTATTCGCAAATGTTTTATGCGATATTCCAATTTTGCGCACAAGTTAAATTCGCAACTTTGGATGGAAACGTTTTTTTAGAACCTCACTTTCTTCTTCTTTGTTCTGGACCAAAGACTTTTACATCATCTTACTTTCTTTTAACACCAAGAGCAGAATCAGTGGACTGATATGCATGGCTGAATGTGTCTGATTGCGCATCTGTTTTGTGTTTTGTATTTGTGATTGTGTCATTTGCACTGAGAGTTTCTCTCTGAAGGTCCAACCATCACGTCTCCTCATGCTAATCAGGCTAGCCCTCAAGCATGCCGAACAGACCTCCAACCAGACATTGAAATGCCCTGAAACCACCCCGCTAAAATCAAGCTGCGTGCCAGTGGCATTGAAGTGCCTTTTTGGGAGCGTGTTGGAGCAGTGGCTTATTAGCTGTGTCATCTCTTCATCACGCCACCCTGTTCCATTAGCGACTGTAGCACAAATGAACACGCAGGGAGGGGCGGAGCCTTGACACTGGAGTGGGCGGAAAGCTTGCCTAATTCAGACTATTAGTCATAGAACTATAAAAGTGCCACAGTTTAATCTAAAGCTTATTATGGCAGATAATTGTAATCATTTATATTGTAAAACAGGGAGAAAACAATTATTTAATGAGATGTGACAACTGCAGAGGAAAAAAAAAAAAAAAAAAAACTTCCTTTGGGGACAAGACTAATATACATGCACACACAGTATATATATATATATATATATATATATACACTGTGTATATATATAGAGGCATGAAGATATTATAAACATCAACATCATGATTTTCTGTAAAACTGCTTTGAAACAATGTGTATTGTGAAAAGCGCTATACAAATAAATTTGACTTGACTAGCGACACCCTCGCAATGACCCCATCAGGGTTTTTTTTGTTTGTTTTTTTTCCCCACAGGTAAACAACTCACTTTTTTTTTTATTCAGCTCTTAGATTAAAACTATGGAAGCCCGTTTCCGCCACTAAATAAAAAAATAAAAAGAGTAATTGCGACTTTTTATCTCAGAATTGCGAGTTATAAAGTCAGAATTCTGAGATATAAACTCGCAACTGCGAGAAAAAAAGTCAGAATTCTGAGATATAAACTCGCAATTGCGTGATATAAAGTCAGAATTGCGAGATATAAAGTCGCAATTGCGTGATATAAAGTCAGAATTCTGAGATATAAACTCGCAATTGCGAGAAAAAAAGTCAGAATTGCGAAGTCGAGTGAAAAAGAATTCTGACTCGCAAATTGCGAGTTTTTATCTCAGAATTCTGACTTTTTTCCCTCACAATTGTGTGAAACTTTATTTCTCACAGTTCTTACTTTGCTTGCGTTTCCTTTCATTGCGACTGACCATCAGGATTGCTGCTTCGTTATTATTCTACATAAAATGGAAGACATCATAAAGGATTATTTTTAGCGCGGATTTACCAATAAAGAAATTTTCATTTTACTGGAGAAGACACATAAAGATTAGTCTCCGGACATATGCATTATGCAGGAATATGCATATAGCATGTTCCCTCGGTAACCTTGTACATGAGTACAGCGTTTCAAGGAGAAAAAACAGCTTTTACTGCCATCTAGTGGGCTTAATACTAAAACACCAATACCTATCATGCTTCATCAACTTTGTAACTTTGCAACGCAAGTCTGGTGGCTCCATAAAAAGGGGCATTCAAGGGTAGAATCATGCAATTCTGCAAATTACAGTGGAAGTATTTGGTGAATAAAAGTTGTTTTTAACAGAATGGATACACTAATGAATTTGACACAATAATAACAATATAATAGTAATAATAATAAGAATCAGCTGTGGCGGAGGCGCAATAAAACAGACGAAGCTGAAGTGGCACATTTTATACACCAACAGCTTCAGACATCAGGACAGCAGCACGGCTATCGTTGGATGCACCAGAAATGTTGGATGTCCGGAATTGTTACAGACAGAGACACTGTCCGTCAGTTAATTGCGAGGAAAAAAAGTCAGAATTCTGAGATATAAACTCGCAAATGCGAGAAAAAAAAAGTCAGTTAATTGCGAGGAAAAAAAGTCAGAATTCTGAGATATAAACTCGCAATTCTGACTTTTTTTCTCGCAATTGCAAGTTTATATCTCAGAATTCTGACTTTATATCACGCAGTTGCGACTTTATATCTCGCAATTCTGACTTTATATCACGCAATTGCGACTTTGTATCTCGCAATTCTGACTTTATATCACGCAATTGTGAGTTTATATCTCAGAATTCTGACTTTATTGCACGCAATTGCGAGTTTATATCTCAGAATTCTGAGATATAAACTCGCAATTGCGTGCAATAAAGTCAGAATTCTGAGATATAAAAAGTCAGAATTGCGAGAAAAAAGTCAGAATTCTGACTTTATATCACGCAATTGCGAGTTTATATCTCAGAATTCTGACTTTATATCACGCAATTGCGAGTTTATATCTCAGAATTCTGACTTTATATCACGCAATTGCGAGTTTATATCTCAGAATTCTGACTTTATATCACGCAATTGCGAGTTTATATCTCGCAATTCTGACTTTATATCACGCAATTGTGAGATGTAAACTCGCAATTGCGAGACAAAAAGTCAGAATTCTGAGATAAAAAGTCGCAATTACTCTTTTTATTTTTTTTATTTAGTGGCGGAAACGGGCTTCCATATAAAACAGTCTTGTTTTGTCTGCAATAATCCTTTTTAAAGCATTGTTTTGGTCTCATCCAAAGTTGTTTTGCGAGACCGTCTGCACTAACCTTGCAAACACTCTTGATGTTTTTATTGATCTCTGTCCCTCTTTCTCTTTGTATCATTGCATGTTTCCACCTCCATTCCACCCCTTAGCTTCTCCTTTCCCTTGTCCTCCTCAGCACTAACATGCTGAGGAGTCAACTCCTGTGAAAGAAACTGGCACATCCAGCTCAAAGTGCAGCAGTCTGTTGAGCACCTGGCTCAGCTCTTCAGCAGAGACACGTGGTAGATCATTAGCAGTGTCACCCAGTTATCTGCATGCATCGGGCATGTTGCATTTCAAGTCCTTAATTCAAAGACTGACTACAAAGCGACGTTCACTTCAGTGGGATCAACTTTGTGAATACAAACTAAGGCGGGATCGCTTTAGTTCTGCCAATTCCCATGGTGCTGTCAGAATAAAACACCCACATAATTTGTGCTTGTGTGTTGAGAAAAACAGGCACAAGCGTCAGACGTCAAAACTCTGGAGTTCATTAGAGTTTATAGTGAACATGTCTACCCTGCTCTTTGAAAGTTTTCTACAAATTGTATCTTTTTATTTTGTCATACGAGGATCAGAACCGGGGATCAGCTTAATCAGACCTCTCATTAATCTGCTAATGATCTGTGATTAGATTGCGGTGCACTCCGTTTCCTATTCAGCCTCGCTTGGATGTGCGTTACAGAAAATTGGCTCTGCCAGTTTCCAAACTTTGTTTCTGTCTTTCTGTGCTTTTGAACAACAGTCCTGCCATTAAAATGATACATTAGCCTTTTAACACACTCAGATTAAAATGGAAATGGTCCGTGTCCAAGTCTGAATTCGGGCAGCACCATCTTTTAAAGGGATAGTTCGGCCAAAAATGAAAATTCTGTTATCATTAACTCACCCTCAAGTTGTTCCAAACCTATATGAGTTTCTTTCTTCTGCTGAACACAAAAGAAGGTATTTTGAAGAATATGCACTCTAAAAATTTTAACCCAGTGTTGGATAAATATAACCTATACTTCCATAGTTTGGAAGTCAACAACTTTGGTTATCGACATTCTTCAAAATATATTTTTTTGTGTTCAGCAGAAGAAAGAAATTCATACAGGTTTTGAGCAATTTGAGGGTAGGTAAATGATGACAGAATTTTCATTTTTTAGTAAACTGTCCCTTTAAGGTGTTTTGAGATTTTTCTGAGAACAGAAAGTGATCTGATTTCCTCTAGATCAGCAGTTCTCAACCTTTTTGACTCCAAGGCACCCCATTGTTCACAACAACGTTCGAAGGTCCCATGATTGTTCCAGTTGTTTGTGATTTACTGGATAAATATTAAATATAAGGATTTTTAAAAATATATTTTACTCATAATTTCTACCTCATAAAATGTTTTGGAGCTTGAAAAAAAAAAAAAAAAAAAAAAAAAAATATATATATATATATTCATTAAAGGTTATTTATATTCATTAAATTCATAAAAATTGTGACAAACTTTGTTTTTTAATGCATTTCCCTCCTTAGATAATATGAATTGTGGAACATTTTTGATATTTCAGTAAATGCAACTAGCTGAAGTAAACAAAAAACAAACAAAAAAAAAAAAACTTTATTTCAGTTAATGTATACTTTGTGTGTGTGTGTGTGTGTGTGTGTGTGTGTGTGTGTGTATATATATATATATATATATATATATATGTATATATTATATTTCTAATATATACAGTTTTAGTTAATGAGAATACCCTGAACACAAATTCAATCATTTCTATGGAGTCAGGATTGTGCACTCTAAAAAAAAAAAAATGCTGGGTTAAAAACAACCCAAGTTAGGTTGTAAATGGATAAACCCAGCGATTGGGTTGTTTTGACCCAGTGGTTGGGTTAAATGTTTGCCCAACCTGCTGGGTAGTTTTTTAAAAATTACTGTATTGCTTGCTTAAAATGAACCCAAAATATGTTGGAAATTTACATTTATTAATAAGTTTAATGAATAATAATTAAACAATAAACAATTATTAAATTGCATATTAATAAATGTTCACCTTTTGATTATTATTGTTGCCTCTAGTAATTATGTGTCTGATTTTTAATTTCCAACCTATTTTGGGTTCATTTTAAGCCAGTCATATAGTAATTTTTTAACAATAGTTGAGTTAAATAAAACTGCCCAGCACGTTGGGCAAACATTTTAACCCAACCGCTGGGTTAAAACAACCCAATCGCTGGGTTTGCCTATTTTCAACCCAACTTGGGTTGTTTTTAACCCAGCATTTTTTTTAGAGTGTGATGCTCTATTTCTCTATTTTGTCACCAAAAGTTGAGAGAATATTATCTTTGACTCCAGTAGGTGGATCCAATTCACTTGATTTCAAACTAACTCATCTCTTACCAAAGAACTTATGCATTCCTTTCTATCAAGTGCTCCAACAGAGTGTACAAGCGTCCTTAGAGTGGGCTAGCAGTCCCATATCATTGCTTGTCTTGTCAAGTGTTAGTAAATTGGTGAGTTGATTTGCATGCGTGGTTGAGTCTGGGCGGCCGTAGCCTCAGGCTCATCCTGGCATCAGTGAGTCTCAGGAATGGTGTTTTTGGAGCTCATGTCTGGAGGCTGTGTTTCCCTCACTAACCACAAGACACCTACGCAAAGTCAAAAAGAATGAGGACCAGAGGGATGTCACGTGTCAAGAGCACAACACCATGTTGAATAAAGGCAAAAAAAAAAGAGAAGTACAGCACTCTAAAGATCATCGACCTTGTATATGAAATATGTCTTACTAATTGAAATGCTCTGTCTCTTGCAAACTAAGTTGACAGTGAGAGAGAGAGAGAGAAATTGAAAGAGCAGTTGACTCAACCCACGTATTGTCAATCTCATAAGATGGAGCAGCCGCTACACATGAGAAAGTCCATGCAGACCTCGCTGGAATTTCCTGGGAGTAGATGTCTCACCCGGGAAACTCTTAAGTGCTGTTTGTTTTAGGCTTCGCGCAAACCCTCCTGTTTTATTATAGCACTCTATCATAGGTGAACTCACCCTATGGCCAGATCTTTACTGATACGTTTAAGAAAAAATAATGGGGCCAACAGATCATTAAGGCGAGTGCTTTCTTTGGCTCATGAGTCGTTGCTTTGATCTTAAGGAAACATTTTTCCTTGACCATTTTGGGGTTGTTATTTTTGTCTATGTGAACACTGGATTTGAGGCTGCATGGGAAAGATGAATTGATTCAACAATGTTCCGAATTTTAACAAGTCACGCTACTTAAGTTTGAAACCAGATGAGCATAATACTGCAATCTGGCAAAAATTTGTGTCTGTCATTTGAAATAATGTATGAAGAGGAACTAAACATACTACTTTCCCCCCTCACTTTCGCTCTCTGAGGAGCAAGCATTTATTTGCCACTAGTGTTTACTTTACAGAACAAGGAAAATATTGTCTTTTTGGGCTTCTGAAGCTTTTTGTTTGAAGTTTTCAGCAATGATTGTGGATGCTAGAAGACCTGGTTAGAAAAAAAATGTTTGAGTTAAGTTTAGCGAATGAAGTGTGACAAATTCATGGCTGTTGACATTAACTTTTTTTTTTTTTTTTTTTTTTTTAGATCATACACTCTTACAAATAAAGATTCTTCATTGGCATTGATGGTTCCAAGAAGGATTAGTTCACTTTCAAATGAAAATTACCCCAAGCTTTACTCGCGCTCAATCCATCCTAGTTGTATATTACTTTCTTCTTTCTGATAAACACTCTCAGAGATATTTTAATAAATATTCTGACGCATCCAAGCTTTATAATGGCAGTGAAAGGGACCCACGAGTATGAGCTGAAGAAAGTGCTTCCATCCACTTCCATCCATCATAAACACGGCTCCGGGGGGTTAATAAAGGCCTTCTGAAGTGAAGCGATGCGTTAAATATCCATATTTAACAAGTTATAAAGTAAAATATCTAGCTTCCGCCAGACCACCTTCCGTATTCAACTTGCGAAGAAAGTGTAAAACTCTTGCAGTTCAAAAAGCTTACGCTACGTCCTACGCCTTCCCTATTCAACTTACGTAAAAAAAAAAAAAGTGTAACTGACACGACGCTAGTTTACATTTTCTTTGTAACTTGAATATGGAAGGCGGTCTGGCGGAAGCTAGATATTTTACTTCATAACTTGTTAAATATGGATATTTATTTTACACAAACTCATCGCTTCGCTTCAGAAGGACTTTATTAACCCCCCGGAGCTGTGTGGAGTACGTTTATGATGGATGGAAGTGGATGGAAGCACTTTCTTCAGCTCATACTCGTGGGTCCCTTTCACTGCCATTATAAAGCTCGGATGCGTCAGGATATTTATTAAAATATCTCCGAGAGAGTTTTTCAGAAAGAAGAAAGTCATATACACCTAGGATGGCGTGAGGGTGAGTAAAGCTTGGGCTAATTTTTATTTGAAAGTGAACTAATCCAATCTAACCTTTCCATTCCACAAAAGGTTCTTTATAATACCACCGTCATCCGCTCGAACGTCTTGATGGAAACATACCTAATTCGCATTTGTTTGTTTATTTGCTTCACCTTTTGGATGAAAACCCAGCTTATGTTAGATACATGTACCCTTGGTTTTAGCATATTCAATATGTAGACTGGGCATCATTAGACACTGGAACCCAAAAAGAAAAAAAAAAAAAATGTAAGTGCTTTATCATTTTGGCTTTTAGACTTTCTAGGCTTGCCTGCTATAGGCTTCTGTTGTACATTCTTTACTGTCTCTATCGTTTTTACTTTAACAACTATATTAATAAGACATCATGTTGAAAATAACTGTTCATAATTAAATCTGTTGAATATGTCTTGAACTAGCGAGTTAACTTCTTATTTTATGTGATATTTTATGCTTTCATGCTGAACTGTGACTTGGCATTAACACAACATCAAAGTCATATTTCCTATCCTTCCCTTTTCCCTGTCAGCGCCCCTTCACGCTCCAAATACTGGCTAAAATACCATTTGCAATAGAAACTTCAAGGGTGTAATCTCAGAACAGATTGAAACATTATCTCCTTCCAAATTACAACATCTGCTCATTAAACTAATGTCTGTATGTCTGAACTAAGCATTTGTCTTTGTATTCGTACTTTTCCTCTGTGGATTTTCTTTTTGTCAGCAGTATGGTTGGATTTTTCCCACCTCTCCCTCTTTCGTTGTTTCTCCATTCCCGTCCATGCTTTCAAACATGTGGTTTTGACTAACACAGAGGGGAAGAAATTATTGTAATTGGTTATTCATGACAGTTCAATAAGTAATCAACAGTACGACCATGATCATATCAACAGACAGCATTTGAGCTGCTGCTAAGCTTTCATGTGGTGTACAGTAAAAGGCTATAGGATTTGAGAAAGTTTCAAATGGACATTTTACCTTTTAGACATCAGTGAAGTTGAACATGTCATAGAAACGTCATCATATAGGGTGAATTCAGGGTGATTGGGACGCTTTTTGCCATTGAGATGACTTGGGAAAAAGTGTCCCAATCAACCTGAATTCACCCTACTATTGTGCATACTATTGTGGGCCGTGGGAAAAGTCTTTGCTTATCTTTGAGTAGGTTTTGTTCATATTTAATGATGTTTCTGTCACAGATAAGCACTTGCACCCACTCGTCTGACCAGAGGTGACCTTTCCAGACCCTATAATTCTTCACTTTTGTTTGGACAATCTCCACTTGGCTTAAAGCATCTTTAGTGATGTCAAATAGATTTGCAAAAAATGATGGTCTTCATAGTCTTTTATCAACAACTTTCCTTTTCCACTGATAATGATTGAGCATTTTGAAGAAGAATTTGTGATGTTATATATGTTAGTGAAAAAAGTCTCTTATGCTCATCTAGGATGCATTTATTTGATAAAAAATACAGTAAAAATGTAATATTGTGAGATATTATTACAATTTAAAATAAATGTTTTCTATGTGAATATATAGTAAACTGTAATTTATTCCTGTGATCAAATCTGAACTTTCAGCATCATTACTCCAGTCTTCAGTGTCACATGATCCTTCAGAAATCATTCTAATATGCTGATTTGCTGCTCAAGAAACATTTCTGATTATTATCAATGTTGTGCCGCTTCATATTTTTGTGGAAGTTATGTTTTTTCAGTATTCTGTGATGAATCGAAAGTTCAAAAGAGCAGCATATCTTTTGTAACATTATAAATTTATTTACTGAGTCTTTTGATCAATTAATGTGTCCTTGCTGGAAAAATAAACTTTTAAACAGTAGTGTATATTCTTTAAAATACATAATTTCAGCAAATTCTTTTTTAGTCTGACTCGTATATCACGCCCACTTTTCATCATCCAATCTAAATAAATTTCCCCCTATATAATTCTGCAAAGAATATCCATTTTCACTTACATGTTTGAGTATGCAAGTAAAATGGATTGCAAACGGCAATTCATGTTGACTTTGAATTTCATTGATTCCTTCTATTTTGAAACATAGTGAACATTTGTGTTTTTGACTGACAGTGGTACTGTAGCTAGCATATCAAATTTTCCGTCAAGGTCGCTGTAGCGTTGAGGGAATGCTTCCATGGTATTTACATTAGGGGAGCTGTGCCTAGTTATAGCTCAGCAGAAATGTTTGGTTAGCTGATTAGAGTTCCTCCAGGGACTTCTGCTCTCATTCCTCTCCGCTAGTCTGGTGGTGACACTGGGGTGTTGCCACTCGGTGTTGAGTTAATTGCTCTCCCCCGTACAACTCTGATTGCCGTCCCCAGCATGTGGGAAACGTCGACCCAGATGAGTCAGGATTCATTTTGAGAAATCCAGGCTTGAGTTTCCAGTCCTTCCTCCTTTCCCTTTCCCTTTTATATATGTATTCTTTCCACTTTGTCCTCGCTTATATCTGTCCTCCTCCTTGTGTCTTTCTCATCCAAATCTGGAAGCAGTAACTCCAGTAGATGTGTTTCAGTTTAATGCAGATCCTCCCAGCTTTCTAAGTATTGTTAACATTTATACTGCATATTTGTTGCCCTTCAGAAAGCCAGAGAAAGCATTGCGATTTCTTTGTATGACCGGAAAGAAAGTATGTGTTGATTTATGTCTGATTTTGCAGTGCTTCTGCTCAGTAAAGCTTATCTGAGTCATCATGTAAGATTACTTTGCATTTAGACTTGCGTAAACAGGTACATTTCCAATGAGAGTCACATGGGGGATGCGACCCTGAGGGGGATCTATTTCAGATCTCTTTTGAGCTGAAATAGATAGGAAGAGTTGTTGTAGTAGAGTGTTGTTGCCATCCTGTCATTTTAGGCCGGACTGCTTCACAGACAAGGGTCAATTCAACGCTAGATTTGCACAAAAGATTAACATGACAGCACATGCTAGTCGATGAGTTGAATCAACTCCACAGCAACTACATAAATTTATCCACTAACCATTCAGAAACGTCCAGTTTCATTCTAAAAGTTGTAACTTCTTCCTGAGATTACAAATAAAATTTAGGCATCACAGCATTATAATATACAGTATGAAGAATGAATATTTCTTTTTTTTATTATTTAGTAGATTATTTCATATTTATTTTGGAGTATTCATGTTTTTAAGTGTTAAATTTAAGTGAGTGTTAAATGAAGGCAAAGGTAATCTAAATGTAAACAGAGAAGAAATGAACATATACAATTAAATACCCAGTATCAACAGATATGAGCACCATATTAAAATAAAATATGCAAAAAAACAAACATTTTATTTCAGCTGTTTGAAGGTTGAATTGCGGCAGTTGTGTCCGGAAGTTGCATTCGGCTTCAGTATCTTTTCAGTATTCTTTTCAGTCTCTGTTCTTGAATCCCTTTATCTTTCACACTCATCAGTTTTGGTTCCTTATCACCACTCTCACTTTTACATCTACAGACTGGAACCTCTCACATTCCACCGTGTCGAACCGCACAGACGCTGCCCAGTCGCAATGCTCCAGCACTCAAGCAAGACACTCACCGTTTCTCTACATCTGCCTCAAAATCCTCCCAGCATGTCCCTACAGTCCTCCTACATTCTTCCCAATAGAAAAAAAAAACCCAGTGTATACAAAACTGAAACTCTGCCTTATTTAGATCTGCTCAAGATTAGCTGTCTCTAAATTGAGAGTTACCCTACAGTTCAGCGTGCAACAGTCATCTCAGGCCTTCCTTTTTGAATAAATTACAAGATATTCCTTTTGAACACTTTTCCAGTGCTCCAATGCAATAAAAAGGCTATTTTTTTCCCATGAAAGTTAAGCTACCTCCTTTAGGAAGACTTTTTGTACCCTGGTGGCAAATGCAAATGTAGGTTGAGATATAGTTGAAAGAGGTCCCTGCCTAAACCTCCAGAGATATCAATATGGATGCTCTGGTGACACTTGACTCTTTAAAAAGTGTTCCAGCAAAGACATTATTTCATATTTTATTAACTCAGGCCCTTCAATTAGACTCCTCGGCCCTCTAAACGTTCAGACGCTGTTCAGTCTTTGAAGCATAGAATATTTCTCCATCAGAAAAGCAAGGTCGTATTTGTAATATCCAAAGAAATCCATAAAATTATGCCTGATTTAGCCAATCATTTCATTTGCAACATATGAAAGGCGACAGAGGGGAAAAAAATATGAAACAGGAATTACAGCCTTGGCCTACCTGCTTCTGCTCATCACAGTGTCCTCTTCTACAGCCTTATCAGTATTCCTCAGCGTTCCCCGTCCTCTCCATTACCCACTACTGGCAGCCAGTCAGGGACACTTTCCTTTGGCAGGTAACCGGCCCGCAAGGACAAAATGGACACACGGGCAATTTAAATGATTGGAAGCAGTAAGTAATATATTAGAGAGCCCTATGTTTGAAAAGTCAGAAGTAAATTGTGTGTTATTAGTGCCAACTCAGCGAAGCAGAAAACACAAGGTTTATAGAGGAACGAGGTAAAGTTGGAGATGATATTATGCTGCGAAAGTCTCAGTATGAAGATCACAAAGTCGTATCTAGGTTTCAAGAGAGCGGTATCTCGTAGATTTTAGAGTAAGGGTCATGATTGTGAATCAAGGCTTTGTGACGCATCGTCGGAGATACCAGTGAATACTCTACCTCAATTACAGACTAATCCACAAATCTCCACCACACGGCCCTCAACGAGAGGCTGTGGATTAGAGATGTAAATATGATGTCTGAGAGGGCGTCCCTGGTGAGTTTAACCCCATCTTTGGTGTCTAGGTTATTTGCAGGCCTGTGTTTCCCCCTCTATTCATAATCCTCCATGGAGAGCTGAAATTGGTCCTTGGTCTCATTAGAGGTCCTGGCCATACCCCTAACACACCTGAGATCGATGGGTACAGGCCTTTAAGTGGTCATCTTGGTTATTAAACGCAGAGGAAGCCAATTTCTGGCCGAGGAAAGCTAATCCGATCACACATTAGGAACCCATATTGGCTGGAGTGGCGCGAGAGGGAGAAAGGGATAAAACGGGGTCGTGTGTCCTCTATGTGTACTTACTAGACGGGCTGTTCAACAAAAGCAATATTGTCAGAGCAACATCACATGCTTTCTGCAATCCATGCTCTCATTGTACTTCTAAAAATGTCAGTTTTTTAAAAAAAAATGCAGAAATATTCTCATATTAAAATGCAGAAATATTTTAAACTCATGTGATTTCCACCCAAGTATCGTTTGTGCTTGAGAAAGTTGGTGGATACTTGAGTTGGTTGATGTATTGATAGAGAAATCAAATGACAAACTTTTGGCTTAAAGGATTAGTTCACTTCAGAATTAAAATTTCCTGATAATTTACTCATCTCCATGTCATCCAAGATGTTTATGTTTTACTTTTTTCAGTCGAAAAGAAATTAAGGTTTTTGAGGAAAACATTTCAGGATTTTTCTCCATATAGTGGACTTCACTGGGGTACAACAGGTTGAAGGTTCAAATTGCAGTTTCAATGCAGCTTCAAAGGACTCTACACAATCCCAGCTGAGGAATAAGGGTCTTATCTAGCGAAACGATTGGTCATTTTCTAAAAAAATAAAACTTTATATACTTTTTAACCACAAATGCTCGTCTTGCACTGCTCTGCGATGCACCACGCATTACGTAATCACATTGGAAAGGTCACACATGACGTAGGCGAAAGCACCGATCCAGTGTCTACAAAGCGAACGTACAAAGACTAAGTCAAACGCCCTTTACAAAAAAAGGTAAAACAACGATGTCGGATGATTTTGAAGTTGGAGGAGAAAATTATATGGAGTTTTTCGCCCTACCGTGGTACTTGACCTTTCCGGCGTGATTACGTAATGTGTTGTGTATTGCAGAGCTAGTGCAAGACGAGCATTTTTTAGAAAATGACCAATCGTTTCGCTAGACAAGACCCTTATTCCTTGGCTGGGATCGTGTAGAGTCCTTTGAAGCTGCACTGAAACTGCAATTTGGACCTTCAACCATTGTACCATCCAATCCATTATATGGAGAAAAATCCTGGAATGTTTTCCTCAAAAACCTTAATTTATTTTCGACTGAAGAAAGAAAGATATAAACATCTTGGATGACATGGGGGTGAGTAAATTATCAGGAAATTTGAATTCTGAAGTGAACTAATCCTTTAAGTCACAGATATTTTTGTCTCCGGTTGTGCATAGTTGAAGACTAATTTTGCAGAATATCTTTGAGTTACATTTACTAAGGCAGGAAAAGAAAACTATTTTCCCGCATTGAGTAAATTAGTATAATAATGCTACATGTTGCAGATGAACATGTGGTTTGATTCTCTTCAAAAAATTTTGATTAGATTCTTAACAAAATCAAATAAGGATATGAACACATGCATCAGATGAGCAACCACCTGCTCCCAGAATATATTCAAAGAAATCTGCTGTGGTCAAATTAGGAACTTTGGAACTAAAAAAGCAAAAGAAAATGACCAAAAAATGGATAGAAAAGTATGAGGTTTGTTGAGAAGTTCCACATGGATTCATTCAGGCCTCATCTTCACCATGATTTAAAATATATTTTCAAAATTGGAGCATTTCCCACCATTTCCCGACTTTCTCCATAATAGGTTCCACAGACATCTTTTGGCTTCCCTTGTACTTCTGCATAGATTTTTGATGTTACTGATCAGATGCGATCTGGCTGAGTTCAACAACCATGTCACATTCAATAAAACATTGTTTTTGCCTTTGTTGCGTTGTTCTCTGAAAGCCCCATTAGTTCCCGCTCCCATTATCTGCAATCCGCATGTCACTTCTTGTTTGACGTTAGTAATATGTAATGTAATTTTATGGAGGCTGAGACAACCGATGTCATTTGATCTTTTATTTTTTTCTTGAGACCCATCTCTGTGCGTTTTGAGCTGTATTGGCCTTAAACTAATTATTGAATGTAATCATAGACATAGGTTAGAGTTATACAGTTACACTTCGACTGAGGGGCCTCGTCATTAGAGCCATGAACTGAATGTGAACTGACCACTGACAAAAGGAAGTGTATTAAAAATCATTATTGAGTTCAGTTCGTAATTGAATAATAGGGCCTCCCTTGGTCTGGGGAGTATTCTTTGTATGGCCTCAGGCTATTCAGATTTCATGGTTCTGTTTTCATCGGGATTGCATGTGGTGAGTTGTGGCCTGACCGAAACATACTATGTCTGTAAAATTGTGACTTCCTGTGAGCTGCATATGCATGCGCACGGTATCAGATGGTAGCCGCAATATGGGCATATGCTGTGGCAGGACGTTGTCGAGGGATGACAGGTGGTTGCTGGGACATTTGCATAATTATGGATGTACCACATACACTCATAGCAAGTCATAAACCCGGAGACCAGAGAGCTGAGAAATTTCAACCGCTCAGAGCGCTCAGAGCTTCTGCCAGGTGGCAAGACACTAACAGTAAATCTGCCTTTCGACACTCAGACACAACGGCAGATGACATGTGAACACTTTACTTTCACACTGACTATGGCTAACGCATGGTACAGACCCTAGCAAGGAGAGGAAAAAAAAGTTCTGTCAGGGAAATTGGCAGGAAAGGTTTCCTGGAGGGATAGTTCACCTAAAATGGAACATTCTGTCTTTATTTACATACTGTACTCTCATGTCCTCATTATTTAGACAATCGTGGCCAGGGTATACTTCAACAATTCACCTTTTGTGTTCCACAGAAGAAAGTAAGTCAACAAAAAGGCTTAAAATTGCATAAGGGTGACAGAGTTCTCATTTATTGGTAAACTGTTCCTTTGATGCATTATACAAATTTTCAAATATTCCTTGAATCAGATTCCAGTCACGTTCCAAGAATGCTGAGAATCCAACAAAGTGTATCTATCTGTGTTTTCGCGTTCCATACAGAATGTTCACTGACTCTTTCCTGTTACACCAGTAGGTGGCAACGTCTTTGTGAGTCATTTGAATCATTCGTTCAACTGATTCATTCAAAAATGCTGATTCATTCAGGAACAAAACAAATTAGTGAGTAATTTGAATCATTCATTCAACCGTTTCGGCCAAAGCACTTATTCATTTAAGAATTAAACTAATTGGTGCTTCTCAATTGGAAGGCTGCATCCTAGTGAGTTCATCTGAGGCTTCTAGACTAGACTTCTCCTCAGCATTAAACCTTAGAATGAGATGGTCTAGTAAGTCCGCATGGCACGTCATAAAGGTTTTTGCCTCAGATACACGATGCATCCTGCAAAATATTCTGAATGAAGGACACAAAACAAAGGTTGCCTTCCTAGGATCTTTCACATTGAGACGCCCTTTGATGGCGCTTGGTGACGTGGCAGCCGAGGTATGCAAACTTACTAGGATGCAGCCTTCTGACTGAGAAACACCAAATGACTGAGTTATTGAATCATTCATTCAACTGTTTTGTTCAAAAACGCAGATTTATTCAGGAATGCCATTGCTGTGTTTTGCAACAGTTATGCTGTCTTTCTTTTGAACTGTTTTTGTTGGTAGAGCAACAATTGACAAATTAACTGGCAATATTGTGTCTAAAATATAAGTTACTCACTATTAACTTCTTGCTTATTCAACTGAAAAAGCTTTGCACAATCTTGCTGCCTCCTTGTTACTCCAATAACATCTCAACGGCTCAAGCTGTTGTTGCTGGTTCTAAATGTGCAGTTTGCGAATTAGTAACAGAGGCTTGAACATATGTTACCTAGCAGGTCTCTTTTTAAAAAAGACAGTCAGCAGATAGATTATTTCACTTCCAAAAATGAAAGTGTAAAAATGTTATAGAAGTTTATGCGTACTGTAAAGCAAATAAACTGAACTAAACATTTTATATTTTATACAAAATAATTTGGACTCAAAAACTGCTAGAAAATCAGAGCCATATGTCTAACCAAGTTGTGTTCCAAATTTGAAATTGATATCACAAAAAAAGGTTTAAAGTACCGCTTCCATGGCAAAGCAATGTTCAATTTCAAAGCGGTTTTCACAGTCACTGTTTGGATTTGGAAGTCGCTGTTTGAATTTAAATAGGCAAATACTTAAGAGTCTATGACTGGATCATTATTGCTGTGATTATTATGTTTCCAGCATGTTATATGTTTGGGAACAGTTCTTTTAACCCTAATGGATGGAGTGTGTAGCTTTTCATTTCTTAATCCAGACCTTAAATTCATTGAAAGTCTGGGATGTGCTGGAGTAGACTTTACAGAGTGCTTGACTCTTGCATTGTCAATAGAAAATGATCTTGAGCAAAAAATGATTCACCTCTTGATGGAAATAAAGGTTGTGATGTTTCTTCCATCAAGAGGTGCATCAATTTTTGGTCAAGATCTTGTATTGACAATGCAAGAGTCAAGCACTCTGTAAAGTCTACTCCAGCACAACCCAAAGACTTTCAATGAATATAAGGTCTGGACAATTTGTCATCCTGGAATATGGCCATGATACCTCTTCCTACATGGTTGTTCAAGAAATGAATAGCTACACACTCCATCAGTTAGGGTTAAAAGAACTGTTCCCTAACTTATAACATGCTAGAAACATAATAATCACTGTAATAATGATTCAGTCATAGACTCTTAAGTATTTGCCTGTTTAAATCCAAACAGCGACCTTTTTTTTTTTTTTTTCTGGCCGGGCAGTATATAATGCATTAAATATACAGAGTTAATAGAAAATGTTACCAAAAAGTAAAAAAAAAAAAAAGGTGTAGAAATAAGTCTACTTTGTACATGACCACGAGCGCAGAACCCTAAAATCCAGACCAGGAATCTGAACTGTGTGAGACAGGAAGTGTGAACCGGTATCTGACTAATCCCCCCCTACCTGCCCTGCAGTTCAAACCCATTACAGCTCAGCAGCACAGGGACACCTCTGTCTCTTCTCTCCCATCGTTTTCAAAAGCGTGTGTGGTGTGCGCGTGTCACAGAACAAGCCCAGCTAAATGGCCCTATTGCCACCGCCTTTCTTTGCAAGGCTCAAAGGAAATGGCTTTGTGTCAGACATAAATGTACTACTCTGTCCCTGTCACACTTTTGTGGGACTGAAAAGGGCCTTTTCTAGAGGAAACTGAGCTGAAGTGTTCTGTTTGTTATCTGTGGCCATGTGGGAAGGATGTCTTATTGCACAGTAGTGAAGGTACTTCAGTTTTTGGAGTGAGATGCATGAAAATATGCTGTTAACAAGATCTTTCTCATCTCTCTTTTTCAGACATGCCCTTGCATGTACGCCGTAGCAGTGATCCAGCACTGGTTGGTCTTCCCGAGGCCCAGCTTCAGCCAGAGGAACCATCTCGTAAGAATCCCACACGCTGGTCGACCACGGCAGGGTTTCTGAAACCCAACACCACCAGCGGAACCAATAGTCTAGAGCGAAAGGTGAGGTTTTTCTATTGCTGTATCACTTTTTATTGGAAAGCAACACAAAGAATATTCATTTATGGGACAGAGTTAGGGAAAGTGCCTTTCTGAACTTGCTTAAAAGACCTATTTAGATCCTAGTAGTCAAGGTTTGGCTGGTTGTGACTACACCTATGGAGGCAAAAATATCTTTCTTCGTTGGCGATCATTCTAAACATTGTAAAGTAGCCGTGTATTATGAATGCATACATATAATAATAATAATTGCACTAAATGGGCACTCACACCAAGGATGATAGCTATAACTATAAAGTTTTAATAATCATTCTAATTCTATGAGAATAGTGATGTCCACACTACAGCTATAATGATAGCGACACAGAGGAATATTATCAGTGGAATCACTTTCAGAAAAATTTTCTACCTGATGAACGATAAAAACATTGACAGCCAATCACAATCCACCCGACTTTACAGACTTCGAGTATTTAAAGCAGCAGATGACATAATTGCATCATGCGCTTATAATAAACAGAATGTTATCGACCATTGATGTGGACGCTAATATTGTTATCGTCAGAGTTAGGGGTAACGCATTACAAGTAACTTGAGTTACGTAATCAGATTACTTTTTCAGGTAACTAGTAAAGTAACATTACTTTTCTCAATTTACAACAACATATCTAAGTTACTTTTTAAAATAAGTAACGCAAGTTACTTTTTTCACATTTTTTAACTGACAACTAACTAAAGTGCAGAGGTGTTGTGTTTGCTCTGTAAACATGATGGTTATTGTAGTTCTAGACTAAATGTGAACATGCATTTACTCATCTCACTTTCATGAAAACATTTAGTGTTCCTCAAAATGAATAAAAACAGTGAAATGCAATCTCAAAAATGTATGCAAACCTGTAATAATTAACTATATTAAATTACACAAATATACTTTATGTATTTAATTTCACTTTATTAACCAATGTCTTTGCTGCTGTCCTTCGATGATCTAATTCAACCATACTAATAAGCAAAAATTACTTTAAATTAGATTTAGAAATAAGTGTTGAACTTCCTCCTCCTTTAATCCAGAATGGCAGCACAGCTGAAAAGTTTGTTTGAGCTGCGCCCTCTACTGTACAGGCGTAAATATGCATTTCCTTCAGCCTGAGGCTTATTCATTTCACTTTTGTTGTGAAAGGGCCTTTACATTTGCCAAAAATAGAACTTTTTTGTTATTAAAAACAAACAAACAATCAGCCCAGCCCAGGTGAGAAAAAGTAATGCAAAAGTAATGTAACATCACTTTTCACATTACTTTTCATAAAAAAGTAACTAAGTAACGCAATAAGTTAATTTTTAAGGGGATAATGCAGTATTGTAATGCATTACTTTTAAAAGTATCTTCCCCAACACTGGTTATCATTATAAGTTACCTTTATAGTTATAGTTCTTGGTTTGAATGGGCCATAATGTTAGCGAAAATTTGAAGTTTTAGCTAGCGGTGGGCGATACATTTATGAGTCTTCTTTCTATCATGGATATGCCAGTGTTTACTACTCTACAGCTTTAAAAAATCATATTTGCCCAATTAGTGAATGTAATTCACATTTTTTTTTTCAAATTTGGCTAAATTTGATGAGTTAAAAAGACTTGTAATTCTATTTAGAGCTGCACGCAAAAACGCCAGTGTAATCTGATTCACAAAAAATAATTTGAGCAACTACTTCTATTATATAAATATATTTATAAAATTGTTAGTTCATGTCCTTGATTCTGATTGGTCAATAGGTGTGTTTTATTCACGATAAAACACGACTATGACCGCTTCTGTGTATCACTACACAACACCCTTAGCAACCACTCTTAGCAACGTAAACTGTTTGTTCTCAGTTGATATTGTTCATTGAAGCTTCCTGTATTATGTAGAACTAGAAAAGTATTGTGAGAAAGAGATCGATTGAGCGAGTTTATTACCTGCATTCAGATTTATTATTTTCCTTCAGGTCAGTCCTGTGTTCATAATAAAAAATCAGTTTAAATGGCCAATGTATTATCTTGTCCTTTTAACAGTTAAGGGGTTTTCCCATGACTGACAGAGCTAGTCAAAGCATTTGTCAGTTGCGTCTTGTTCCGTGTTCACAACAATTCAGTCCTTTCAATGTAAAAGTCTTCGCTACTGACTGACTCACTCATAAAGAGAGTCTTTGCTGCCATCTAATGGCATAATATTGTAACTTCTGTTGTTGTTCATGGTCAGGGACTATTTTATGAAGGGGTTGCGGGCACTCCGCTTTGCGTCGTGCCTAATAACGCCCTTCAGGCGTGACTTATTCACGATACAGCACAGCCTCTCGTACCTTATTACTTACATATATTCTTATAGGTCTACCATTACTTTTAGAAATTCTCATTAGGACATTATTGTGTTTCAACTAGGCTAAGTCAGTATGCTATTGACAAGAATTTTAAGAATATTGTGATATAACTTTCCTTAATTCATTTTATTTATTTATTTATTTTATTTTTTTTAGTGACAGGCTGATATACTTTACAGGCTCAGTAAGTCTAGGGTTAGGATTTTTGTCTGGCACAAATCAAAGCACTTTACACCAATTGGAGCATTTTTAGGACAACTCGTAAGAAGTGGCTTCCCTTTGCTCCGTCACATTCATCTTGAGATATTCTAAATGACCGTTGCCACTATTCGTTGTTGACCTGGAACTCTCTTGGTTATGGAACCATATGTCTTTGCTGTTAGAAGAATGGGATCTGCATCCTTTGTTTGTTGCTTCCCTCTTGATTCTGGCCTCATTGCCATGGTCAGTGCCTTTGGCTTTAAATGAATCAAAGAGAGGTGAATTCTCTGTTTTCCTCCCTAGTCTCCCTAAGGCAACCAATGAAAAAGAGGCCAATTATCTTTGCAAAATGGCTGCTCTTTTGCAGTGATGACAAGCCTTCAGTGCTTTGAAACAGCAATATTCCAAATTAAAAGAAGGGGAAAGGGGGAGGGAGCGAGGGAAGATGGAGTGCTCCGAATGTGACACCGCAACCCGCGATGAGATTAGCGCGTCTCATGCTGTTCACTAGTAATCCTGTTTAAAAGCACTTTGCTTGTCGGTTTCTTCCATAATCCAAACACCACACTCTTATTTTAGCAGAGCAGAAGAATTAAGCTGTTATTTTTACCTTTCGTTCTGCGCCGGATCATTTATTTCATGATTGTTTTTGGGATGTTGTAAGAAAAGCTTGAGGTGTTTGGAAGGTCTGTTTTTGGTTGATACTGTCAGATCACGATAAGCAATGCGGTGAATATAAATGCGCTCTATTTTAGCACCAGTGAATTTGTGAAATGAACGTAAAGGTGTTAGTTCACCTTGAAATAAGAATAGCTGGCACTGAGAAGAAATGTATCATATTGCATCTTGGCTTTGGGCTTATATATGCAGAAAATAGTTGTTCTCCAAAACTCTGTGGCTTTTCTTGGATACATCTACAACTTTTGAATATAACAGTTTCATTTCATCTGGCCAAGACTTGCTGGTCTGGGGGTCAATGACTGTCTAAGATAAAGAAAAGGAAAAATAATTAAAATATGTAATTTAAAATACATTTGTCAGTTTTTTTTGTTTTGTTTTTTTTTTTAAGTCTGTATTCATGTTGGCTTCACAAAGTTTCAATTTAATGACTCTAAAAATGTCATGTGGTGTAACCATCAAGGTAAAAGTAAATTGAATAATATCCTTACACCTTGAATACATTTGAGTGTACACATCTTAATCATCTAAAAAAAAAAAAAAAAAGTTTTCTTTTTTCTTTTTCAAGGTTAAAAAGTATGTTTGTATTTATTTATTTATTTATTTATTTATTTATTTATTATTATTATTATTTGACAAATATTATGTATTATTAAAGTTTCATGATTTTTTTTTTTTTTTTTTTTTGACATTTCACAACCTGATCTAACCTTGGCATGTTTATTTATTAAATTAAAATATATAGTCATCATATAAAAGATGTATTTCAAACATTATGTGTATAAATTGCATTTTAATCTATTTTTTTAATTAATTTTTTATTCAGATGGAGAGAAAAAAAAACAAAAAAAAAAAACAGTGCAATGTCATTTTCTCTTAAAGGGTTGGTTCACCCAAAAATGAAAATTCTGTCATTAATTACTCACCCTCAATGTTGTTCTACACATGTAAGACCTTTGTTCATCTTCAGAACACAAATTAAGATATTTTTGATTACATTTGTGGTTCGGAGAGCCAAAGTCACATGATTTCAGTAAACGAGGCTTCGTTACGTCATAAGTCGAAATTTGGCAGTTTGATACGCGCTCCAAACCATTTGAAACAAAAGATTCGTAAAGCTTCGAAGCTTCATGAAGCAGTGTTTTGAAATCGCCAATCACTAGATATTGTTGAATAAAGTCGATATTTTGTTTTTTTTGGTGCACAAAAAAGTATTCTTGCCGCTTCATAACATTAAGGTTGAACCACTGTAGTCACATGAACTGTTTTAAATATGTCTTTAGTAGCTTTCTGGGCGTTTGAAAGTATAAATTAACTTGCTTTCAATGGAGGCCTCACTGAGCCATTGGATTTTATCAAAAATATCTTAATTTGTGTTCTGAAGATGAACGAAAGTCTTATGGGTGTGGAACGACATGAGGGTAAGTATTAAATGACAGAATTTTAATTTTTGGGTGAACTAACCCTTTAAAATGAAATTTTAAAGCATAGCACTACCATTGAGTTTAGATCCTCCATACTGGCCAGAATGTGTACTGTTCTGTGTTTTTACAAAGGATTGTTTGGTCTTCATGGACATTTTCTCATATGGAGCATAACATCTGTCTCTCAGTATCTCTTCCTGAACTATAAGAAACCTGTAGGCCTCCTGCTGCATTTGAAGGCTTTGTCGAGGTAGGCCAATGCCTCCATCACTTCCACATGCTCCACAGGAAGTCTCGATCCATAAGGCCGACCATATAAATTCTTCACCCATCCTATGGGCCTTTGACCTATTGTTCTTCATGTTCCTTGCTGTGTCTCTTCCTTCTCTATTTTATCCTGCTGTTTAATTTTGGGATTACCTATATAGATTATTTTACCATGCAGGAACATCAAAATCACTTTGTTTTCCGACACTGTATGGGATAGCTTTTATGTCCGATTGTGAATTGGCTCATGCTATAACTGGAAACTCTTTTTCTTCTTCCTCATTGCTCAGACTAGGTCATTAGCCAAGAGCAACGGTGCTCAGTAGGCTTTCTAGGCTAAGGCCCCCTGTGTCACAGGATAACCTGTTTTAGGTTTGCTCTAAAAACTCTTCAAATGGAGATTTGACTTGAGCTCCATTGCCAGAGGGTGTTTGATTTCACCTTTGTGAAAACATGCAGCGTAACATTAGAGACATGGTGTGAATTAGTAGCTTGTAATGGAGCTCCTTATTAGTGAGAAATGAAATTAGCGTGCCTTATAAATTTAGGTGGCCTGAATGATATCATTGTGGGGCTCGGATCCAAGATGAGCTTCTCTCGTACGTCATCCGTTGCACGATTTTTAGCAAGGTATTGCTGTTTTGGACACCATATATTTAAGGAAATTGGTATTCATATTATAAATACCCAGTCTGCTTTTGTAATAGCTAAGCTAGTTTAATTTTTAAAGTAGCTTCATGTTAAAACACACACACACACACACACACAAAATGTTTTCTTTTTCCCATATAATGACAGTCAAATGGCACCAATCTGGTTTGGACCTCAATGTACTTCTTTTCTGTTCCACAGGAGAAAGTAAGTCAACCCAGGCTGTAAAAACATGCCTATGACAACATTTCTAAAAAATAATATTGCGTTGCTTCTTGCAAATTTCACAGCACTTTCAATGTGAAATGTCCAGTGAGTGGCACTAAAACGGCCACATTTTCCATGTTCAGTTGTTGTACTATCAATTATTCCACATTCAATTGTTGGCAATTAAATGTCCAGTGAGTTGAGCTCGCTTTCTCTATAGCATTTAAAAATAACGTAGCACCTTCAATAAACCCTATTCAATAGTGTTAACAAAAGCAAAGGTGAGATAAAAACACTTTTGCTGAAGCAACCATAGCATTTTAGCTGCTTCTACAAGTCTTTGAGCTCTTTTATCGTGACTCGTGTTTCACAGGACTCGTACCCGAGCGCTTCACATAACAAATGCAATGCTGTATCAGGTGAGTGACCGAGCAAGTTTACTACATCAGGAAAGCGTCAAATGTATAGTGTACTATACAGTTTACAAATAATAGTAGTATTTTTCAAGGAACATGCACAAAAGCGTCTTTATTAATCAACAATCTGCCCTGTAATCATAATTTGTGTGGAAGGGATGAAAGTTGTTGGAGTTTTTACTGCCACTACTGTTCATTTCAGCTGGAAACTGCAGTGAATTGTATGTATAGGTACGTTTTTGGAGTTTTGCAGAAATGTAGATAGAGGCACATTTTTTCCAATGAGCCTGTGTTGAAGAAAGTCGTAAAGTTTTGGAACAACATGAGGTTGAGTAAATGATGAGAGAATTTTCATTTTTGGTTGAACTAACCCAACATGAAACGGAAGTTCTGCTAGTCTTTTCTTCCCTATTGTGACATATTTCTGAGTGAAACGGCTTCTGGAACAAGAAAAAAATGTAGAGCGGGACTTGATTTTGTCCATTTGGAATTGGTTGGATGGTTGTGGTTTGCTATTGGTTAATCTCATGTGAGTGACAGGTTGCCCCGCCCTCGTCATCAGAGAAGAGATGTTGCTGCAAGAGGGAGGGAAAGTTATTTTGATTAAAAATTATGGGGGCACATGATTAAAAAAATACTAATGGTGTACACAGATCAATCATTTATAATAAACACTGCGATATTCCATAAAAAAATTTGAATCGTCAATTTTGATTTCATGGTGAGTGAAGTGAAAATTATCCTATGATTTACTCACCCTCAAGCCATCCTAGGTGTATATGACTATCTTCTTTCAGACGAACACAATCGGTGATAAATTGAAAAATATCCTGGCTCTTCCAAGTTTTAAACTGGCAGTGAACGAGGGCCGTGTTTTGAAGCACCCCGGAAATTCGTCCATCCATTCTAAATATAATCCATACGGTTAATAAAGGCCTTCCGAAGTGATGGGTTTTTGTAAGAAAAATATACATATTTAAAACTAAAATAAGCTAAAATAAGTAGCTTCCGCCAGATGACCGTACACATACTGCGCAAGTCGACTTGCGCCACAATGTATGACGTGATGTATGACGCAGGGTGTAGGAGTATCGTAAGCTTAGACGCCTCTCGCAGTTTAAACCAAAAGGGCTGGGGAACAAACTCAAGCTCCTCTTCTCTTATATCGAAATCATTTCTCTTTAAAATTTAGACTTCTAATTCGTGACCGTTTTTTTTGTTTTCGCTCTATCCCCTGAGTTTCCGCATTCATCATTGCGTAATGCGTCGGGTCAGAGGTTACTGTTCCGGCGCAAATCGATGCATACGGCCATCTGCTGGAAGCTAGTTATTATAGTTAATAAAGTTTTAAATATGGATATTTTTGTTGCAAAAACCCATCACTTCGCTTCAGAAGGCCTTTATTAACGCCCTGGAGCCGTATGGAATATATTTTTGATGGATGGATGCATTTTTTGGGGCCTTCAAAACAGGCTGCACGTTCACTACCATTATAAAGCTTGGTAGAGCCAGAATATTTTTAAATATATCTCAGATTGTGTTCGTCTGAAAGAAGATAGTCATATACACTGGCTTGAGGGTGAGTAAATCATGGGTTAATTTTCATTTTTGGGTGAACTATCCCTACCAGGTGCAAATGGCCTCTCAACTGCATTGTGTTTTCCAGGGTAAGGATCTAGAAGCATACCGCAGCCTGCCTCGTGATGTTGTCCCCTGGGCTCACCAGTTTCAAAGGGAAAATGCTCGCTCATCCCTCAGTGCCAACCATCCCATGGTGGACCGATGGCTTGAGCGTCAAGAACAGGTACTGTCAGGAACTCTTCTGCATTTACCCGGTTCCAAAGTGCCTCTTAACTCCAGTAAACTGCGTCGATCTCCATAAATATATTTATTTATTTTTTTATTATTGGGTTTTTTGTTTGAGTTAAGGGTAGATTCAGGAGTCAAGGAGAGATTATTGAATACAGTATTTCTGTGAAAAAGGATTGTGAATGAGAAAAAGCATGAGAAAACGACGCCCACGTTGTTGGATGAGGATTTCACTAACCTTACAAAACGAGGGCTGCGGTCTCCATAGACGTGGATGCTGAGTGTCTTTGAAATTCAGCTCTTTTGTCGATGTATCGGTGGAACTGTCTAAAGGTGTGTGGGAAGTGTTTCGAATTGCTCTCCCTCTCATGGAGAGGAGAGAAATAAAAGAAAGAGGCGAGGAAGGAGATTGAGATGTTTGAGGTGCCCGGCGTGCTGCGGGGAATTCACTTATTAATTTTCGCAATCGATTTTCTCGAACCACCAGCATCCATTTCACTCTTTCCCCCCACTTTTCTTTCTTTGGCCCATTGAAACGGCTGTGACAGAGGTTCGGCTGCCTGTTTGCAATTCAGGTGGTCTCAGTTTCTCATTCCCCAGCAGCTTGCAGAGAACCCCCCCACCACCACCTCAAGGGCCCATGGCACAGAGAGTCGTGCATCATCATTAGGAAAGTTGTCTTGCATGGAGGGGCCTCTGGGTTGGATGTTGGGCTGCTGGCGGGTTGAAAGGAGTAGTCAGTCAAGGCCTGAGCTCAGCCTGACAGACTCATTCATTTGAGCTTCAGTCTATTACAGCTTAGCCTGACCCCCCAGTCTGCCGCCCACCTGACCCTGGCTCACTCTAGCTCACTTTCTCAAGCTACGCCATCGTAGCACCTCTGCCCTCTTTTCTTATTACACCATGCCTGTTTTCCACTCCTTTCCCCTCATTTTCCCTCTTAGCAGGAAGTGGTTATTTGAAGTGACAGGCAGATTTCAAGACAGATGCAGAGATTCTTTTGTTATTCAAGCACGTTAATGCACACACACACACACACACACACACACACGCACAGTGTCATTGTTTATTAATATATATTAAAGATGTTTTTAATAAATTGGTTACCTTTTTCGGCTAAATTGTTTTTACAGATTTAGAATGATATGAGGGAGGTAAATTACTGAATTTTATTTTTATTTTAAACCCTCCAGATCAGTGTTATTTTAGGATAATTGATGTACTATTATAGTTTTAGTTCATGTTTTGAATTAGATTTTATTTTTAGTTTTCATTTTAATTTTAGATAAAGTTTTTGTATTTCTTTGTGTTGTTGTCATTTTTAAATACTTTTTTTGTATGTATTTTTTTTTATTTTTTTTTTATTATATATTAGACATTTTAAGTAGGTTTTAGTTATTTTAGTTTTTTTATGGTTTTGGTTTTAATTTTAGTTAACGATAATAACCCTGGTCCAAATTTGCATTTGGTATTCTCTGTTGGCTGGTTAGTATGGAAGCTTGTTTCCGCCACTGAATAAGAAAATAAAAAAGGTAATTGTGACTTTTTATCTCACAATTCTGACTTTTTTTCTCGCAATTGCGAGTTTGCATCTTACAATTCTGACTTTATTTCTCAGAATTGCGAGTTATAAAGTCAGAATTACGTGACAAAGTCAGAATTGCGAGAGATAAAGTCGGAATTTTGACTTTTTTTCTAAGAATTGCGAGATATAAACTCAAAATTGCGAGTTATAAAGTAAAAATTGCATGATATAAACTCGCAATTACGTCTTATGAAGTCAGAATTGAAATTCTGACTTTTTTTCCTCAGAATTGTTTATATCTCACAATTCTGATTTTATATCACGGAATTCTGACTTTGTCTTGCAATTCTGACTTTATATCTCGCAATTCTGAGAAAAAAAGTCAGAATTGTGATACAAACTCACAATTGTGAGATAAAAAGTCGCAATTACCTTTTTTGTGTTTTATTTCATGGCAGAAACAAGCTTCCATAGGTTAGAGTCGATATATTTGATGTAAGATTCACGAATGCATCACTCTTTTGAATCAGTTATTTTCAATGAGTCAAACTGTGAGTGTGAGTGCAGCTTGTGGATAACTCTTTAGTTTTAATATAAAAAAGATTTTTTTAAAACCAAAAATAAACTTTTTTTTCTGTGCCATATGAATAGGTTTACAAGTAATGTATAATCTTATAATGTTTGTAAAGTACAGTATGTTTACGGTTTTGTTGTTGATTCATTTTGTCTGACAGTATGCAGTGTTTGTGGGCTGAAGCTTGCTTAGCTTGCAACATTTTTTGAGTAGTTTATACATTGCACAGCATAGTAGATACACAAGGATAACGCAAGTCAAGCACGTCTTTGTATTTTGCCTTCGCTCGGTCTGTATCACTATATGATTGTTGTCTCCACTGGCTTATCGGGAAGTTCTAAGCAATTATGTCTTTATTGCCATCTTAAATATCCATTTAATCTTTAATTTCCCATTCACGTTTATTGGCTCTAATTGTTTAGTTGCCTTCCCTCTTCACAGCAGACTCGGTTCGATATAGCCTCCATTCTATTTGCATAATGTTGTGGCTTTTTTATAGACCTTGAGTAAGCTGCTTAATTAAGCTTGGCTATTTTCTCTTTATTAACCATGTCAGGAATGCCAAAGTATGCATTTTAAATGACTCGCAAGGTTTGGATTTTCAGCAGAAGCCAGGAGACAATCTCTATCTGTCATTTTTTTTTTTTTAAACAACTTTTCCAGCAGCTTTAAATACCTTTAGTGTAAAGGTGGATTGTATCAATATTGCTTTATTCTGTTGTAGGACATTTCCTCAAGATTTAATTTTGTGTGCTGCAACAGAAGTTGCGGTGGACACTGAGGCTGAAAGTGGATCATGCATAGAGTCCAATGAGTCATGTCTCTATTGTGATGATTACGTCAAACCAATGAGATCACTTCCCGTGGTCACCTGAAATGACACAGTGAAAAGCTTTGCCATCTTTCCAGCTCTTTCCGAGACCCATCACAAAGCAGCGCTTATTTTGCATCAGCATGGTTGTTCCGGTTGTGTTTTTAATTGCAACCTTACGTGTCACGCTCTCACATTCCCACCTGGCGCTCTCTACAGTGAGATGCTGGTTTCTTTTTCCATTGGGGATTGTTAGAGTGGCATTTCCTTTTTCATTTTTAAAAAGTTCCTCTCCCTAGTGATGAATTAGAGATGACCCATCTGGGCAGGAAGAGGGCAGCATGAGGCTTCAGCTGCGCCTGCTAGCAGGTGGATTTGTGGGTAATGTAGAGTGAGGCAGGGTCATGAGGTCTCCTTCTTCTGGAACAAGTGAGGATGGATTTGAGAATTTCATCATCGAATTACTTTCTCATTATTATTCAAGAGAGTAGAAGTACAGCTTCAGTGTCTGTCCATTTTATTCATACAGTGTGATAAGATATTGTGAATTAGGTTAACCCAGAATGAAGCACTGTACGTGACCACTGTTACACTTTAGCTAGACTCTTGAGTTGGATTATGGAGATAGAATGCCATTTTTTTTTTTTTTTTTTTTTTTTTTTGTAATGAATTAGAAATTGTCCAAGAATTACTTTTTCCTCAGCTGTACATTTCATCTCAGAACAAGGAAACTAAATTCTGGATATTGTTTGATTAAGGGAAAAAAATTGCAAGAAGCTCTCAAATCAGTGCTTTATTACTGAGGAGTGCAATTTTCTACTAGCCAATTCTATCTAATGAAAGTGGACTATGCATTATAAAGCTATAATTTAGTTTGTGTGTGTGTTGTAAAAATGTCTTCAGAACTTCTTTTATGAGCTTTTTGTGGTCCATCATTGTCTAACATCAGCCTAGTTAGAGAAATTCCTCATGTAATGAAGTTTACTAATGTCAAGCTAAGATGCAGTTTAGTTTTGAACATGAAAAACGCTGAAAGAGTTCAAGTGCAAAACCACCAGAGTGCACCTGAAGAAATTCGGTATTTAATGTGCTACAGACTTTGCTGTATTAGAAATGAATCATCAGCTCCCGATATGTCAACTAGATGTGCAAGTTTTCACCATGGATCTGTCATTTTCGGAGTGCTTGAATATCTGCAATACATCTCTAAAACATCACCTGTTAAAATGACATTAAAGGGGTGGTTCACTGTTTTTTTTCTAGGCTTGATTGTGTTTATGGGGTGCAGTTTAACATGTCTTAATGCTTCGTTTTTTGCTTCGTTTTTGTATTTTTAATATATTTTACCTTAATTCTACATTGCTGTTTCCCTTCTCCTAAAAACGCTCTGTTAAGTTCCTGGTTCTATGAAGCCCCTCCCTCAGAAATACGCAAAGGGCTCAGATCGGTTAGCTGGCCCAGTGTATTGTGATTCGCTGTCCGGAACACGTCACGATTCACGTTGTCACGATTCACGTTGTCCGGAAACGCCACGCCCCTTAACATTACGGGCAAAAGTCGCATGTGCTTCGGTGGAAACGTAAATAATGGCGTCAATATTGCCGTATCAATTTGAGCCCGAATCAGACCCAGATAGCAGTAATGAAGAGGGTCAAGCAGAACCTCTGCAAGCACAGCTTTTAAAGGACGTTTCTGAATGGTAAGTATTTCCGTTTGTATTTGTGTCAAAGTGTTTAGATATGCTCTCACTTGTAAATGTTACTGCTGTTTATGTTAGCTTTCGATATACGGTTTTATCCTGATTAAAGCTTTACTGTAGCTGAATACATGATTGAGTAGTAGCATTTTTGTAAAGGTATTGTTTAATTTATAACATGAACAAGCATGTGGGTAAACACAACATAAAAGCCGTAATGAAACAATGCTGTACACTGATAACAGAAACACCAACAGAAGTTCGCTGGTGTGATTACATAGAAGTTTGTTGGTGTTTGTAGGCATTTGTTGGAGAAGTGTGAAATATAATTTAGCTAACTGGCAAACCGCATTGGTCTTTGTTTACATACCAGAAACTATATAACTTTATAACAATAAAACATACTTACAGGTTGGGGCCCATAAACAGCAGCTTCTACTTTTAAAGTGGGAACTGCTCCATCTTTCAGTAATAGCCTTTGTGCAAATCCAGCATTGAACTTGTGTAGATTCTGGAAGCTGTCTTCCGTAAAATGTGCAGCACAGACAGCTAAATTAGCATTATAATTGTCAGGAACAGAATTAAACATAAATTTTAAACATTGTTCCCGAAGTCCAGCATCCCTAGGAAGGCCAAACCAAAGTCTCTTTCTATATCTATAGCCTTTGGCCAAACACAGAAGACTTGTATGCGCGCGACATGGCCTCGCCCACTTTGTTGCGTGTTTATGATGTCACCAACCCGGGAAGAAGCTCTTTGTAGTCCAAACCGGTCGTAATTGTAGGCATTAAACTGCCATAACTTTAAAAGACAATCTCTCCGTTTGCATTGAACTTTCAGCGCTGTAACTTTGCAGATACTGTTTATGCTTAAGCAGCAACATTACACACTAACTAAAGTTAAAAAAGTAAAATCGCAATGAACCACCCCTTTAAAAGATGCTTTCAAAACTTGATGATACATAAAGCATGTGAATTAACTCTTTTTAAGATGTTTATCAGATGTTGATACTAGAATGCATGACTTTCTACCATGATACTAAAATGGATGTCAGGGCATTGCTATATGGTTGTTAAGGTGTTATAATTGGTTGTAAGGGTTGCATGAGTGGTTGCTAGGTGGTTGCTTACTGTCGTAAGTCAAAAGAACCCAACCACAAGTCTTTGATATTCTGGTCCCTAGATATGAGTCAAACATTTTGTACATTTTAGAGTAAAATGCATCACTCTGGTGCACCTTGAATGCAGTATTAAGAGCTCAGAGTTTAGCTCCAACACACCTGTCTGGAAGTTTCTAGTATGCCTTGTAAGACCTTGATTAGCTGGTTCAGGTGTGTTTAATTAGGGTTGGAGCTAAACTCTGCAGGACAGCGGCCCTCCAGGAGCAGGATTGGAAACCTCTGGTCTAGGTTATTATTGTGAAACACGGGAAGTACCATTCATGTCCGTGGCACATACTGTGTGGGATGAGTTACACACTGAATTTTAATCCTTTGGGTTAGTGGTTTATTTAAATGTGGAGAGAATTCTCTATTCCACTTATACGGAAACTAATTAATTCCTGTATTTAATGTCCAAACAACAAACCACCCTTCATCAAAACTCTCTTTTCCCTCAATACAGAAAAAATACCAGAGAGAGTCAGAGGTATAGATTTACCTCACATTCTGGTGAAACAGTACAGAGCGCCTCTGCGTTTCATCTTCCTGACAGAGGGATAGTGGATTGGTTTTGTGGCTGGAGGATTCTGCTTTCACACACTCTATCTTGCTTTCTGCTAGTCCTCCACAGGTTTTGTTTCCATTCTTTTCGAAAAATGAATCCTCTCCCTCCTCATTCATCTGTTCCCTCTTTCCCAATTCTGTAGAAAAGACAAGGGATTCTTCCACCCCCTCTGAAAGGTTTCACATTCTTTGTTGTTACTTTTTCTCCTCCCTCTCATATGTACCGCTTTTCTCTGTGTACACAGTAACGCACATGCATTCTCGCCGCAAGCGCATAGCAAACCTGGCCTGTAGGTGCTGCTCTGATCTCATTGTTTGAACCCTCATCCAAGAGGAAAGAAACAAAGAAAAAAAGGGCAGATAGAAGAAACCCTCTTTCCCTTGGCTCCTTTGAAAGGCCTCTCCCATCATACCACACACATACACACACACACTGTGATTATTCACAGTGCAAATGGCAGCCCACCAGAGAGCAGCTCATACAAAGAAACCCAGACAATGCAACCTGAGACACTGCTAAGCTCAGCCTACCGTAATTAACTATCTGCCTCGTTCCTGCCCGCTGGCTTCATCCCTCACACTCATTTGGCCTCCATTTACCCATGTAAACAAATAAAACACATTTCTTTTGCACTTTCTTATGAAGCTACATCGCAAAGAGCTTCAAAGATTTCCCAAACGAGGCCCACCGCCAACACATTAGCAAAAGCTTTATTCAGTATTGCTGAGCCGAAGCGCCTGCTGATCTAGCTTTAATTTCTTCTCTGGCACACTGACCCTGTTAAACACACATTCAGATACAAACTCACCCCCTTCATCTCCCGTCTTTGAGTATAAGAACTGTTGTACGTGACAATCCAGGTGTCGGTGAGACTCACTGCAGAGTTCAGATAATCTCTGAAAGACAGAGCGGTGAGGTAGATATAAAGTCTGACCTATCACCCCTTAATCTAATGTCTTGGGCTCTTCGCATTCCCCAGGCCCACAGCTGACACCATTCAACCTGTCTGAAAAGCTTTCTTCACGGCACATCCAGGCTTGTCCTATGGAGAGCACTTAGCAAACTGAAACAATTCTTCTCCATTAACCTGCCACCACTGGTCTACACCATGACCTTTTCACGCTACACCAACTTGAAGCAAGTGAAAGAACCACCCTGGAAAATCAAGCTTAAACTAGTTTAAGGTGGTGGCTGGGACTTGAAACATAGTATGTTCTTTCTACTGGTACAAGTTGGTCATAATCGGGTCAAAACTTTGTTAGGTGGTTTACTAGCCAGACCTGACTGAACTGGTGGACAATCTCGTCAAGATCAGCAACCAACTAGCTGCCATGTTCCATAAACTAGCTTAACTACCTTAAACTGGTGTGACCATTTTATTATTATTATTTTGTCTCTTAACAGGGCACTTGACCAAAGATGGTCTACCAGCTCAGCTGGGTCGTCACCAGCTTGTAGTCCAGTTGTCCAACCAGGTACACCAGCGTGGACAACATAGAAACCACCTACAATGTTCCAAAAACCAACTGCCACTTTAAATGAGTTTTATCTGGATTTTCCAGCTGGAAAAATCATTAAAATCACAGAATAAATCAACTCACAAATAAGTGCCTGGCTTCATGGACATTCAGAGTTACTCATTTCAAGTCTGTGTTATCCATGTTACAGTTGTCCTGACCTTTGTGACCCAGAACACATGCATGTAGGAGTTGACCTTTGTTCCTTTACGCCTCCATGGTGATGGCTGAGAACACACTGTTTTCTTCACCTCTGCTTATCATGGCTATGCCATTTTTAGGATGTGCATCAGGTTAGAAGTTTGGGGATGATGTCATAACACATCATTTCTTTGTTTTTGCTCCTGTCTGGGAATGAGTGGGGCTGGTCAAGGCCATTGTTTGACCTGCCTGGACTCTTTAAATAATTGTAGGTGAAATGTTTCTTTTCAAATGATTATTTGGACAATTAAAAAAAAAAGAGTTGACTGAAGCCAATGCTAAATCATCGATCTAGGGTGGTGTAGTGTTAAAACCAGAAGGTTGCTAGTCTGAACTCTATAAGGACTCTTGATATAGGTACTTATTAAGTTACTCCCGGAGTTGTCCCTATATGTTCATGCCATGTTATACTGCATGAAGTGACTGTTCTGTGTTCTAATTCTAACTCCATGGTTGCATAAATTACGTTAATGTCTTACATCATAATAGACGACCAGACACAGCCATTTGGGAAATTTCTAATGGATCAAAACAGTCAAAACATGTTCTTTGGTCTGTCTGAACTCCCATAACAATTGTTTGGCTCTGAACAGAGCAGCCAAAAGGAGCTATATTAAGACACAAGCTTTTACAGATATCTGCTACACTTTTTGTTCCTTTTGTGCTTGCTGCAATTCTAGAAGCATTTTCACGGTCCAGCCACATTCAGTCAAAATGTTCTCCCTTTTGAAGTTGCTTGAGCTCTGTGAGCCTAGATACACAACTCTTACCTTATTTGTACACGAGAAAGAGGCATTATAGAGTTCCTTACAAAACTTTTACCACAAAGAACGTCAGCAGTGAGAGACCGAGAGTAATCTGAAGATATGACTTGTCCATTTTGTACAAGTCTATGCGTCTATCCATTGTTCCACTCTCTAGTCCAAGATATTATTATTATCTTTCTCTCTCTCTCAACATAAACATACTTTTCACGCTATTTTGTAATGGAAGGTTTACTGAGAAAGCAATTTGTAGCAACAAAGCAACTAGACGTAGTTGACAATTTTAGGCAACTTAAGCGATAGTGATCATTGGGGATGCAACAAAGTTGAGTAACTTGCAATTTACAGCAACATATCGCGGTAATTACCAATGAGAGTGATGACAGCGAAGGTCACATGATCCACCTTCTGGTACTGTAGTCGATTAATAGTTCCGGTAACACTTTAGTAGGGAACACATATAAACTATTAACTACGACTTTTCCCTTAATATACTCCTAATTTACTGCTTATTAATAGTTTGTAAGGTAGTTAAGTTTAGGTATTGGGTAGGATTAAGAATGTAGAATAAATAGCCAATATTCTAGTAATATGCATGCTAATAAGCAACTAGTTAAAAGACCCTAAAATAAAGTGTTACTGGAGTTCCTACTTATACAAAACCAACAGTAAAACGATTTGACAACCTCACTGTGAGCGGCCCATCATAAGCCGGGTTTCCACCGCAGGGACTTTGGGGTGGTACTCAGTGTGTTTCGACTGCAGGAACCAGGGTCTAAATGAAGTTCCGGGTAAAAATTTCCACCTCAGAAAGTCCCCGGTTGCGAGGTATAGTAGTACTTTTTCAAAATTTAGGAACTTTCAGGGGTGGGACAGTTCACACAGCGTTTTGATTAATCATCACGTTACTTTAGATGGAAACGCAGACAGCAACAGATCTGGGGGAAAAAAAGTTCCTGGGACAAATTGTTCTGGGTAATTTCGGTGGAAAAGTGGCTAAAATGTACTTCTGCTACTGAAACAACATCCCTTTTTTGTCTTTTGTCACAAATCCCTCCGGTATGTTTTCAACTCAAACTCGCTTCTCAAGGTTCACACTTTTTGACTTCTTGTTACTCCAAACTGTACTTCATACCTTCTCTATTTATACAAAAAGTTCTGACAGAACAACATTATCTGAGTCTAATCAGGCCAAGTTTTCATGACAATATTCCTCTCTCTGTCAAAAAAATAAAAAATAAATAAATTGTGTAGAAATTTCCCTTGAGGATCAATAAAGGATGCTTATCTGTCTATTGACATGACGTGAAACTCTTTGCACCTGTTGTTCTGACAACACAAAACACATCCTCCCTTTTCCTGTAATCATAAGTCCATCCTCCAAAACATGTCAACCCCGTCTATACTTCACTCTGTTATTTATGTTCTCTCTTTCTTTTCACCCACTCTTTTATTTCCACATGGGTGATTATGAGTGTGTTATGTCCTGATTAGAATTAGTGAGTGCACTTTGTGCTCTGCTCTACAGAGTGAGAAATCACTCCCTCAGTGAGAATAATTGAGCCCAGGCCCGGTTGCCAGCTCATTACCCACAAATCATAGTAGGCTGGGGCAACTTAGCAGAAGACAATAATGACTTTGGGGAATTTGGAACCTCACTGTGGTGAAAACTGCTGTTACGCTAAGGGCATAGCAGAGGTGGGGAACTCCGAGTGCAGGGTGGAGATGTATGAAAAGTACGCGGGAAGTCAAGATGCGGGTTACTCTACTCAAATGCCAATGTTAGAACTGTCAGCGTTGATGTAAAAGACTATGGTGCAACAAACTGTGAATGAAAGTAAAACGAGGTTCTTGTCAGGCAATTTCTCAGATGGAGGGTCTTCACAAATAGACTGGACTTGATCCAAGCTCCGTTGTTGACGGACTGCGGGAATTAGCCATGCTTGAAAAGCGCTAACATCCATCAAAGGTTTTGCATTTGTAAAAGACAAATTCCTTTGAAAGACCATTTTGGCATTAAGCGGCATCCCCCTTTCTTGCTCTCTCTCCAGCTAAGTGGTCTACACCTGGACGCAATTAAATACCCAGAAAACAAGGGTAATTGAGGGAAGACATGTCACAGTTTACGCAAATAGTGAGTGGTCCAAAAAATTCACAAATTTTTGAAAGCTATGTGGACTTTATTCTTCCACGTCTATTAGACTAAACACTCTAGCGCCATTTATTTGGATGACAGCTATGCAATGAGGTGGAAGATAGACTTTGGAGACTGGCAGTATCCGATTTCCAAGCCTTGCTGAATAATTCATTCCTATTTATTTGATTTTTTTCTTTTTTTTTTTTTTTTGGTGCTGTTTTCCAGTCTTTGTTCCAGTTTATAATGTGAGTGTCTCCTTTGCTCCAAGTCATTTGTTTCAAATGAGTCCACTCCACAGTGTCCATGTCCATCGTACCAACAGGCTGCTTTCGTTCTTTTATTGCCTCCATTAGAGCGTAATGCTTTTAAGTTGCCATAGGAATACGGCCAACTGTAAACAGCTCTACTTCTGTGAATGGAGACCAGGAGGAGTCCTTCTGCCCATTTAGAGAAAAGAGAAACACATTTGATGTGCATGAGTGGCGAAGAAAAGGTCCACGGTGGCCCTTTCTGAATTGACAGGAAGGAGTGAAATGCAGATACGGGCTGAGTGGAAGGTCTATCTGCTTATTTCTTTCTGTGGGAAATGAAATCACTCACAAATTGGTCTCTGCAGGATGGGGACCGCATAGTGGGCTTACTTGTCTCCGATGTGCGGGGAGTCCCTTAGTTCCATAACCTGGCTGTCCACAGGTGAAGCATAATGAATGCAGAGATGAATATGCATCGGTAGATGCTGTTCAAAAGTAAATTGTGCGTCACATGCTGTTATTTTCGATGAAGACTTCGTTCTCACCAGTATGAGGCCTTTGCCAATGTTCAGTTCCGTGAAATGATTAAAAACCGAACCAGCTGTCCCTCAAGTGCCAGCTTAAAAGTCATGAATTACAATAATTAGTCGTTATTTCAAAATAAAATTCTGTCATGCAAATACGTTTGAAGAAGATGAACTAAACCAGTAATATTTCCATGTTAAAAAAAAAAAAAATATATATATATATTAATAACTGTACTTTTTTATAAAATTGGAATAAACAAAACAATTATATTAAAAAGAATACTTGACTTTAAACTGCTGTATTAACATTTTGTTATATAATATTTGTATGTTGATTGCATACAGACAATTGTATTTTGAAACAATGGAATAAACAAAGTTTTATTTAAAGGGATAGTTCACCGAAAAATATCACATAAGAAACCATTTCTTCTTGGAAGACAAATGAAATATTAGGAAGAACATCCAAGTCTAATTTTACACATATCTGATAAGGAACAGACTGAAAAGTACATCAAACCTGACATGGCTAGTTTAAAACAAAGCAGCTATAGTGTTTTGTAATTTATAGTCTAATAATTTATTATAGCATATATTAGCAGTCACTTAGTACTCATCTTCTCCTAATTTGTGTAGATTTAATAGTCCTTCATGGAGTTTCACTTTAAGGCCAACTTCTTTTTGGACTGCTTTTAAACTGCTGGGGTACTTTGAGTTATTGCTCTCTGCTTCATATGAATTCTGGTGCGCTTCAAAGACTCCCCCCCCCCCCATTCTTTCCTAGTGGAACAGACTCCGGAGTGGGAGGATGTCTTGGATGGTTGCACCTTTGAACCTGACTGATGCTTTTTTGATTGGTCTAAAAATACAGCAGGTAGCCCAGGCTGTCAATATATCAGGGACCTGTCTCACAACAGAACAAGGGCGGAAAAGGAATCAGCCATGTTTATTCTATAAAACAAAAATTTTAGCACAGACATGGTGACGTGCTTCTCTGCTCCCCGCTTTCCTGTGTTTGTTCTAGCCTTCATTCAAATTTCTGCTCAAATGCTGTATGTGTTACTTTTGGCATATGGGCTTTTCAAGTGGGAATAGCAAGTGTGGATTTGTATTGTCTTGAAGTATAAAAGCTGCCCTATTTCAATTGTTGGCCTATTATAAATCGGCTTCAGAATGTAGCCAGTGAACTTGGTGCTTACAAGATTCTTCCTATAAAGTGTTGACACTTGAATGAGCAGACTTCCTATACAGACAAAGCGGCAAAGGAAGGGCCATATCCTGTCATGAGCTAAACGTGCAAGTCGGTGCAAGCATTTGGATAAGAAGGTTAGCAGTTTCATGTTTTTTTTTTGTGAGCAGGTTCATATAGGAAACACCATCGGCATGGCTTCCCACACACAGGTTGAAACAGTACCAAAATAATAATAGTTATACTTGCTGTGTTTTGCAAAAGTATGTCAGGAAATTGTAGGTTACAGCAAATGCTAATGTTCCTTGACCTTTTGTCTTGGCTAAATGCAGTCTCGTGAGATTAAAAAAAAAAAAGTATTGTGTTGAGTTTAGCTATGTTTTGGCCATTTACACAAAGGAATTGATATCCATGTTCCCTCACTGTCATTCATTGGATTCAAATGCTGCCAGCTGTACATTCCCATCAATTAACTTGTCCCATTGAGTCCAGGGGAACACACACACACATCCAACTGCTTTTCTGATCCCAATTCCAGAGCTCCATAAGAAAATAATAGACTGTAGACCACACACAAACCCTTCAGCTTTGGAAAACAATAGATTATAACACAATTGACTGCATAAGGCTGCAAACAGTCTATGTAATCAAATACATTTTCCATCCATTGTGTTGAACTACCAAAATTAGGTTAATCAAGCCTAATCACTATAACATTATTCACAGGACAGTATGAAGCATCTCTATTTGGAAATAGATTAAGTGGATAATTCATCTAAAAAATAATCTTCTGACTTCATGTTGTTACAGACCTGTTTTATGAAATGAAAGCAGCATATATATTGCAAATATTTCACTATAGTGCAGTTGTGTGTACCAGTGCCTGATTCAGTTGTGAATTTGTAAGTGTGAACTGGTCTTTATATTTATAAATATAAAATATTTGTATATTTCAGGATAGGTACTAAGTGTTTAGGACTGTGTGTGTTATCGTGGTGGCATCAGCCAATCAGTGTTGCCATGATGTCATTTTCTTGCAGAGTGATCAGTCATATGGCAATTACAGTTTAAAGGAACCTGGCTGCAGAACTGAGCACCCATGGGTAAAGATGGCTGATTTTAAATCGCCATTGAGATGAATGTGAATACTAATGGACAGCTCTCTCCAGGTGTTATATACCTCTTTAAAAATAACTGATGTGTTTCAGCATATCCAGAAATGATCCTCTGGAGTACTCATGAAATTGCCGTTCTGTTTCCACTTTATCCTCCGATTTCTGCTAATGTCTTTATGATCTCAGGTTTTTGTTGCTTTTTGTAATCACACATATGTTCAATGACCTTCATGGCTTAGAGCCAGATTAATAGCTCCATACGGAGTTAGAGGGACGATCCTCCCTCTTAATCACCTCTAAATTATGATTAATCATGGAAAAGCAGTCATGAGTGTGCAAGATGTTCAGCTCAAGGCATTTCAGAGTTACTGTAGCCTGAGCTGTCTTTTTCTATATCAGGGGGATGTTTACAATCTAGCTTTTCCAGTCACATGGGTTCAGTTTTGCTGTACCATGGTATTACCATGATTTTTTGACAATTAATAAAATTATCTGGATGGGGAAAATATTCTTAAGAATCAATACTGATGCAGAGAGACATGAATGATAAAGTATGTGACCACGTGTTATATTTAATAGTTGGCCATTGAGAAATTGCACATGGACAAACTAATATCAATCAACCTCTCAGCTGAATATTGGGGTTTTGCTTATGGTCTTGTGATATTGTTGTCACTATATCGTCGGACATTCTTACAAAGAGAAAAACTCCGGCTGAACCAGCAAATCACTTCAAAAGTGGCCCCAGACAAAAGCAGGCAGTGATAACTCGATTTTCAATAATTCATGCACTCTTAAAGCTCTGTGTGGGATATGAGAAAGTATTCCTGCCTGTGGTTATTGATGAAGGCATGCCAGTTAAAGGCACTGCCTGCTTTAGGTTTTATTATTGACTAAATGATTGATTTAAACCCTCATAATTAGCTGACCTAATTTAATAAAAGTGCAATTTAACTATACTGCAGCCCTACCGAAGCGTGCTGTGGCATTGATAGATATGCCTGTGCGTGTATGAAATCACAACTGACGGATGATGTATTCGGTACAGATGCATTTCGTTGACTGAACGAGAGAAAGAGAGAGAGGGACATTGACATTTTGTCCCGTGTCCCACTGCAGGTCACTCTCGCTAACTTCTCCTCTCCTTGATCTAGACAAATGTGAATTAGCTCACGTATCTGATTTAATTTACTTAATAGCATTAAGAACCTGTTTGGCTTTAATTTGCTCAAAGTAATCCTTGGCCGAGCCAAACTTTTATACACCATTAGCGGTGTCTTAAAAAACAAAGGGGAGACAGGTTTAAAAGGGCTGATGTCGTTGTTGATTTAAACGAGGGGAAATAAGAGTTGAAATACAGTGGCAGAAATAAAACTTTGCTCATTGGATCACAGGATGCCAGGTTTCAATTGCTGCCTATGTTTATGAGCATTCAGATATGGTGTTTGCTAAGTCAAGCAGCACTATTTCTATTGCTCATGTTTGGTTTGGTTGGATTTGGTTGGTTTGGTTAGGTTAGGTTAGGTTAGGTTAGGTTAGGTTAGGTTAGATTTGGTTTGATTTGTTTGGGTTTGGTTGGGTTTGGTTGGGCTGGCTTTGATTTGGTTTGGTTTGTTTTGGTTTGGCTGGATTGGGTTGGGTTTGGTTTGGTTTGGTTTGGTTGGGCTGGCTTTCGTTTAGTTTAGTTTTAGTTTTTAGTTTAGTTTAGTTTAGTTTAGTTTAGTTTAGTTGGGTTGGGTTGGGTTGGGCTTGGCTTGGTTGGGTTGGTCTGGCTTTCATTTGGTTGGTTTGGGTTTGGTTTGGTTGAGTTGGGTTGGGTTGGGTTTGGCTTGGCTTGGCTTGGCTTGGCTTGGCTTGGTTGGGTTGGGTTGGGTTTGGCTTGGTTTGGTTTGGTTTTGGTTTGGTTTGATTTGGTAGGGTTGTGGTTTGGTTGGTCTGGGCTGGGTTTGGTTTGATTTGGTTGGGTTTTGTTTTTTGTTGTTCTGGGCTGGCTTTTTGGTTGGGTTTGGCTGGGTTTGGTTTGATTTGGTTTGGTTTGGTTTGGTTTGGTTGGTCTGGGCTGGGTTTGGTTTGATTTGGTTGGGTTTTGGTTTTTGTTGTTCTGGGCTGGCTTTTTGGTTGGGTTTGGCTGGGTTTGGTTTGGTTGGTTTGGGTTTGGTTTGATTTGGTTGGGCTGGCTTTGGTTTGGTTTAGTTTGATTTGGTTTGGTTGGGCTGGGTTTGGTTTGGTTTAGTTTGATTTGGTTTTGGTTTGCTTTGGTTTGGTTTTGTGTTTTTCTTTGTTTTGCTTCATTTTATTTTCTTCTTAACACACTTAACACGATACATGCTCTGTAGGGGCCTTCAGTACCACTCAAAATGCCTGAAAACAGAAAAATCAATCAATAAAAAAAAAAAAAAAAAAATCATAATAATTGGGGAACACGTCGTATTTCAAGTGCCAAGCTTGTTTTGTCTGAAATAAAAGTGCTAGATAAGCTGACTCACTCCTTACTGCCCCAGAACTAGTACGTGTCTCTTTGAAGTCTCATTTTTGACCCACAGGTGCCATTACAGGGGAATATGAAAGTGTCTGTGCATGAGTTCAAAACTTGGAAATACTACCGCCCCGCTCACCTAAGGCACACCCATGAGCCCAACAAACTGACAACACACCAACACAGTTCTCATTTCTCGCCAAACAGCTGAGCCGAATTTCCACAGGAGACAAGTAATAATCGCTGTAGAGATGTTGCAGCTGATATGTCATCTTACAGCGGGTGATAAGAATCGTGCTGTTGTCCCTTTCAAAAAAAAAAAAAAAAAAAAAAAGTAAAACCATCATATTATTTGATCATTGGAGTACCATTTTAAATACCACAATATTTCAATATGGTAATCATACAATACAATGGTATCTGGTATTTTCACTCTACCATGTCACAGTGCTTTAGGGGTAAAAAATCAATTAAATTCAAGTCAACTAGTCTTTTTCATAAAACAATACAAAATAAAGATTAATTTTTGCAATTATAGCATCTCTTTGTGGCTTTGTTGATGTTTGTTTGTATTGATGGGTTGATTCTTTTATCCATGTTGAGGACATGAGAAATACTCTAATGAAAAATAAGTTAATCTAAGATTTAATCAATGCACAAGATGACAGACATATTACGAGGCCTGATTACAGGCGTGCATTAATGGATTTTACAGTCGCCTGTTAATATCCCCTGTGACATGATAAGTGTATGAAATGTCTATACCAAATGGGCTATATTTTTTCATCTGACACTCCAAATAAACAGTGGCACAAACCAACCACAGTAGGATAGTGTTCGTATAAGTAGATTACAGTAGTGGGTCAGCTTTATGTCCGGTAATGACTTTAAGTCATCATTTAGGTCCTTTTAGCATTTATTCCCCCAACACAAATACAAATAAGCATCTTGAAAATGATGAGTAGTGTGATCCATTGACTGTTGTAATGGAGATTTTGTTTAGCAGTGGGATGAAATGACCCTGTGTTTAAGAGAAGGATGTGAAAAACCCAAGTCACGTTCAATTAAATCAGTCTAATTGAGGTAATAGGAGTTGCCTCTGAGGACAGACATAGTATAATGGCACATTGTGGCGCCTACAGAAGGCCTTTCATCTCCATTTGAGTAAAGCATTTTGTTTCTTTATCGTCTTGAATGTTCCACATCAGACAAACTCAGTGGGTTCCAGTTGTGTATCACCTACCGACCCTATCAGCGTCACATAAGGGTCACCAGTTCCACCAACCAGACACAAGAATTCTTGGACAGCCATAGTATTTCTCATGCTACTTTAATTTATTATGTTTGGCTTTTTCTGTGTTGTTTTTTGGGTATGTTTTACTGGAGGTAATTACCAACTTTTGTACGTATAGTCAGGAACTGGACTGAGGTTACTATTATTAGAGTTTGTAAATATTTGGACAATCATTGTTTGAAAGAGTCTGTACAAATTGCTCGCTTCCTTATATTTTCTTTACGGCACTTTTCCTGCACTTTACATTGGACGAAAATATAGTCCTTCAGATAAAAATGCAGAGCTGTATGTTTGTATATAGATTTTAAGATATTCCCCACAATACCTCTGTTCCTGAGAACATTAGTGAGGAGAATGGAAAATAAGTGTCTTTGTTTTTGTAGTAGTCTCACATAGACATGTTTTTGACTGTCAGCGTAGAGTCCAGTCCACTTTACAGCTTATTATTAGCCTACTGATAATTTCTCAAACAGAACTATGAAAACTATGAAAGTTATACACAGACAGTTGGTATCTTAATTAGACTCTTTTCAGATGCTCAGACTTAGGAGACCAACTACACCAGCTGAAAACCGGCTTAAACCAACCAAGACCAGCAAACCAGTTTCGGCTAATTTAAGCATTCTTTTTTCTTCCAGTAGGGTCCTTATTGTGTTCCCTTGTAAATAGTTTATTTTCCACATGAATTTATGTACCCTGAAGCCACCAATCAAACTAAACCTGCTGTTTTTCAAAATAACTTCCCCTCCCTCTTGCAGCAACTTCTCTTGTCTGATGACAAGTTTACTGTCTCAAGGGCGGGGCAACCTGTCACTCACATGAGATCGACCAATAGCAAACCACAACCATCCAATCAATTCCCCATGGACAAAATCAAGCCCCGCCCTACATTTGTTCTTGTTCCAGAAGCCGTTTCACTTGGTGATACATCACAATAGGGAAGAAAGACTATCACAACTTCCATTTCATGCTTACTTTAACTATTGTGATCTCTGTGCGTAAATTTGACCTTAGACCCAATGCTAGAGGGTAAACCTCCACTGCTGTCACTAACTGTCATGTTACACCACTGTCAACTGCAGAACTTCCTGATTTCCTCTGGTTGTTCTGGAGATCAAACACTGGTTCTCTCCACAGCCGTGATCTTCAAGCCCTCCAGCTAGGGTTTAGTAGGATCACACCGGGCTCTGTTTGGATTTCATCCAACGTTCTGGAAATCAACCATCAATGTGTGAGACTTGCGATTCATTAGCCTCTATAGGTGAATAAATAGAAGAATAACAAAGTGCAGTAAGCAGGAAAACTATTTGTGTGTTTATATTTACAATAATAGCATAACACACTATTTATGTGTAGCTAGAACAGCTAAAAGCGTATGACACCGGAAGCCTTGCACATTCGTTACAAATGGCCGCGCCGCTCTTCCGTTAAAAATAAGTTGAAAAGTCCAAGTTCCCTCTGGAAAACTTACTCCCTTCAGCTCCTTAAAATCTAGCAGTCTCTCAATGTGACCGACCTCCTGCATCTGCCAGGAACAATAATATAATGCACTGTCTGTCTAATCGCCAGCTTTGTAACCTCTGGCTTCCTGTAACTGCTGCACTGAGTGGCTTCTGGCCTTCACCCAAGCTCACAAACACACAAACACTCTTATTTTTAGTCGCCACATATCAGCAGATGCCTTAAGCACCCAAATGACAGCAGTGGATTCATCCCTTAAAGCTGATGTGGATCTTTGCCTTTGGGACACCCATAAAATGACCTTTTCCCCCTGTGGTGGGCTGATGCAGGAGTTTTTCATTGGAGCTGGCATTTGGCAGGTGTACAAAACTGGACAATGGAGCTTCTGGCATCCAGCCTCATTTTCTGTGTCTGTCATTACTGCTGCTACCTGGCAAAGCGACACTTTGTGTTCTGTGCGAGTGACTTTGTGACAGGAACCATTCTCTCCTGTCCACAACTGTCTGGACCGGCTCTCAAGGTCCAATGTGATGCTCCTCACCGCTCCAATTTATCTCTTATTGCTAATAAGCTCATTCTCTGGCTGTAGACAGACGAATTCACAGCTGAATAGACACTCCAGCACAGCTGCATTCATGTCACATGCAACTTTCACTACTCCAACTACTCAATGCATTTCTTACACACACACAAAAATCATGGACATGATTCAAAAAGGTTAAATGGTCCTTAAAAAAATAATCACACTTGTGCTCCTCGCAGTACAAAATGAGCGTATTGGAAATTAATGGGAAACTAATTCAATTTAGTGGAAACGTTTGGTACTGTGTCCACAAAATGTTACTGAAAGCTCATTTTTTTGAGATGTCAACCTCAAATTTGGAACACAACTTGTTTATGGCTTTGATTTTCTCAAAGTTTTAGAGTAAAACATGTTTTGAAAAATATATACAGTATTTCTTTGACTTGTTCTTGACAGAGATTAACTCATTCTCCTGCTTTTCTAATATTCCTGTATATTTTCCTTTTTGGGGGATAAACTGTAAATATTGTATTTACATATTGTTTTGTTACATTGTCATGTAAACATTGTCTCATTTTGGTCCAGACTTTTCTATCATCATGCTTCAAATATCAGATATCAAGACTGAAAATCAGTGAGATGTATATACCTGTAAATTAGGAAATCTGACCCAAATTGATGCAATAATTCTTAATTCAGTGCCGTGGGTGACAAGGTTTGATTGAATATTCTGGATCAAATATAATTAAGATTTCTTCCAACCCTACACAGAGATACCAAGGCAAAAATCCAGCCATTTCTGTAGAAAAAAAAAAAAAAAAAAAAAAAATCATTGTATTAGGCTGCAAATTGCTAAACCACTGACAATCGACTGTGTTTGGAGAGGCAATTGACTTATTTTCACCAGAATAAGGTAACAGACCTGGTGCTGCTTTTTTGGAGGTTTGCTAATAAAATTTTCATGACCTCCACTCATTCTTTAACCTCTACAACAATAAAAAAAATACAGACAGAGAAAAATAGGACTCCAGTCATCCTCTTCAGACTCGCGGATGCGTGTGGTGGAGGGTGACTGTCTGAAAAGACTGAATGCATTTCCATATAAAGACGGAGAAGCGCTTATTTAGATGTGCTTGACATTTTGGTGAGAGGGGAAGGTTAAGGGTGAGACCACTGGAATATTAATATCTGTGGCTAACAAACCATTGCAGAATCTCGCCCCGTGTCTAGACACTCACTTGGCCTTGGAAATGATCCCCAGTCAAGGGTTCGAGAGGAATTAATATGTGGAATATATTCCGCTGTCATTAGATAAGCTAGATTGAGGGTTTTTTGTTCTTCCTTCCCTTTTAGACTTGCATTAACATGCATTCTCAGCCACAAAGGATGCAATAGTGGGAATGAGTGTACATGTTGTCTTGTAATTTTTTTTCTTTTTCTCTCTTTTAGTGAATTCATAAATATCCAATGAATTATATCATTGGGCTACACTTCTTTCCAATTCTAACATTTTTTTTTTTTTCTCTCAGAATTGTGTGTTTATATCTCACAATTTTGACTTTATAACTCGCAACTCTTACTTTATAACTGGCAATTCTGACTTTATAACTGGCAATTCTGACTTTATATCACAAAATTCTGACTTTATAACTCACAATTCTGACTTTATAACTCGCAATTCTGACTTTATATCACACAATTCTGACTTTATAACTCAATTCTGACTTTATAACTCACAATTCTGACTTTATATCACACAATTCTGACTTTATAACTCAATTCTGACTTTATAACTCACAATTCTGACTTTATATCACACAATTCTGACTTTATAACTCGCAATTCTGACTTTATATCACGAAATTCTGACTTTATAACTCTCAATTCTGACTTTATAATTCGCAATTCTGACTTTATATCACGAAATTCTGACTTTATAACTCACAATTCTGACTTTGTCACGAATTCTGACTTTATAACTCACGATTCCGACTTTATCACACAATTCTGACTTTATATCCCGAAATTCTGACTTTATAACTCACAATTCCGACTTTATAACTCGCAATTGTAAGTTTATATTTCACAATTCTGAGGAAAAAAAAGTCAGAATTGTGATATATAAACTCAGAATTGCAAGAAAACAAGTCAGAATTGTGAGATAAAAGTTTTTATTTATTTTTTTTATTTTTTATTTTTTTTTATTTCATGGCAGAGACAAGGTTCCATAGTGATTGGATCTGACTTTGGAGACTCATTGAAAGGCAAGGTGTAAATTCAGTCCATCTAAAGAATATCCAGATTTGAAATGCATGTCAGTGCCAAATGTAAAAAGGGCCATTGTTTCCTATTAGGCATGACTAAACATTTCAATGATGGCAGCTGAAATGCTTTTTGTGGTCATCCTGTCAATATGTTTGATGGGATACCCTGACTTCAATCCTGCCCCCATTATTTGACAAGACCTTATTGTTATACATTTTTTGAAGAATTGTAAATGACATCTGCACATATCGGACGTGTCAAGAGGTTGAGAAATAGAAAGACAGAGAGAAGGAAATTAGATAAGGATAGTGAAAGAAACAAATGAGCATCCACTCAACTCTTCCCTTATCCGATTAGCAGCAGACCTGAGCGTGGCCGACCCCAGACTGATTGATTGAATATGAATAATCGATTACAGCCATCTTTTCAAAGGCACACCCTGATGTCACGACTGCACCAGGGCTGGCTGTTCTCTCACTGTCACCCTGATTTAAAACAGCAGCCATTATGGTCACTCAATTAGATTAGAGCAAGAGCGGGAGACAGAGACTGGGTGGTTTATGTGAGATGTAAGGTATAACCATTGACACAGTGTTTTTCTTTGGTGCCCCACAGGAAGAAGAAGAAGAAGAAGAAGAAGAAGATGAGGAGAGAACAGACAACGGGAAGAACGGGAGGATAGAACCAGTGGGACGAGCAGATTCCTGTGTAGAATCAGCGTCACTTGAGTAAGTCGTCACAGGAATGTGAGAAAATGATTTTCAATCTGCTTTATGTCTTTCTTGGAACCTCCTTTGTGTATCCAACAATATCCAAAAATCACCTTATGTGCTCAAGCAATGTCTTAAAGAAACAGTTCACCCAAAATGATAAAAAACAAAACGACAAAAAAACTACTGAACACAAATGAGATATCTAGAAAAATGTCCAGACTGCCTTTTTCTATGCAATGAGTTTACCAGTGGCTGTCAAGCAACAAAAACTATTATAAAAGTAGTCCACACAATGTTTATAGTATATTTAAAGTCATCTTAAGATTGAAATCCTAACAATCAAGTGTAATTTTTTTATGACAAAATATTTTTCACAAATCAGCTTAATATTAGAAAACTTAATAACACAAGTTGATTAAAAGTGAAGAGACTCTGAATGTCTCTGGCGTTTTGCTGTTTGTTTGAGAATTCGACCAGCCCGACATAGCAACAGCTCAACCAATGGCTTGAGTTTGGGGGCGGGGTTATCTTTTTTGCTGACCAGTGGCAGATAGATGGTGTTTTCAGGGTAAACTTGCTCAGAAACTATCGATATTTTTCCACTTCTGTTTCTTATTCTTGCTCTTAAAACTCATTAGTGTATATTCAAATATGTTGCGTGAACATTTGTCGTCAGTGATGTCAAATGCCATTGGTTTATTTTCGTGTGTCACATAACTGATCAGGTGATGCAAGTTTAAAGTTTGAGTATGATTAAAATAGTGTGGTGGAGAGGAATATTTTCACTGAATAATGAGGTAAATGTTGTTCTTTCACACAAAGCTATATAATCTTCACAACACATGTTCACAGAATGCTTCCAGCTGCATGCAGACTGTGTACATACTTCAGTTGTATGGAAAATAGCAGCCTGGCCATTTTATATTTTATTCAATTTTGTTTCAGTTTTATTTTTATATTTTATTTCACTTAACATTTATTTTATTTCAAGTATCAAAATGTTTTTAAATCATTTTAGGTTTAGTTAATTATAATAGCCCTGACTTGTGTTCCAAAAGATCGTTTTTGTGTGAAGTAGCCTTAAAGGGATAGTTCACCCAAAAATGAAAATTATCCCATCATTTACTCATGTGTATATGACTATCTTCTTTCAGACTAATACAATCAGAGATATATTTAAAAATATCCTGGCACTTCCAAGCTTTATAATGTTAGTGAACGGGGGGCGTGTTTTGAAGCCCCCCCCAAAATGCATCCATCTATCATAAATATAATCCATACGGCTCCAGGGGGTTAATAAAGGCCTTCTGAAGCGAAGCGATGGGTTTTTGTAAGAAAAATATACATATTTAAAACTTTATAATCTAAAATAACTAGCTTCCACCATACGACCATACGCATACTGCGCAAGTCGACTAGCGCCAAATGAGTAACCCCCTGACACGATATATGACGCAGGATGTAGGAGTATCACAAGCTTAGACGCCTCTCGCAGTTTAAACAAATAGGGCTGGGCAACAAACTCAAGCTCCTCTTCTCTTAGATCAAAATCCTCTGACATTTCTCTTTAAAATTTCTCATTTTAGACCTCTAGTGTCCAGTGTTTTGTTTAGCTCTATCCTCTGCGCTTCAGCGTTCATCATTGGGTCAGAGGTTACTCCTCCGCCACAAATTGATGCATACAGCCGTCTGTCAGAAGCTAATTATTATAGCTAATAAAGTTTTAAATATGGATATTTTTCTTCTAAAAACCCATCGCTTCACTTCAGAAGGCCTTTATTAACCCCCTAGAGCCGTATGGATTATATTTATGATGGATGGATGCTTGGAAGAGCCAGGATATTTTTAAATATATCTCCGATTGTGTTCGTCTGAAAGAAGATAGTCATATACACCTAGGATGGCTTAAGGGTGAGTAAATCATCGGATAATGTTCTTTTTTGGGTGAACTATCCCTTTAAACTATCTGGAAAAGAACGCAGCACCTCATCAGTTCATGTGCTCATCTTTTTTTTTTTTTTAACTGATTTTTGTTGTCCTCTCCCCTTATCCCATGTATTCTTGCCATGTGTTTTTTTTCTCTCACAGGTGTAGTGTTCTCCCTGACTTTTAAAAAACCCAGAACTAGCCCACTGCAGAGCTCAATCTGATCCTAATCACTTAATTGAAGTGTCTGTTTGGTTCCTCCATCGACCCGTGTGTCTTAATGGCCCCTGGAGTTATAGATGGACTCACACTGGGCTGGATCTAAACTAGCCTTAGCTTCCACCGCAGTAGCTCATAGCTACTCATAGACGCTCTGTCATCTTCTAAACTTTTTATGTATTGCCTTTTCTTTGTGTACTTCTTTTCTTCTATTTAGTTTCTCCTCACATTCCCCTCATTTGTCAATGTCCCTAGTGAAATGTTAAAGCCGGTTGAGGTGTCCAATGGCGGTGGGCCCCTAGGAATCCATGTGGTGCCTTTCAGTGCCAGAGATAGAAGGTAAAGCTCTACAAAAAAACATTGTCTACCCTGAATTCATTTTATTCTTGTCAACTCATTCCATAGACCATGTTTTTTTAATCTTTTACACTCTATATGAAAATTTCCTTTGAGTTTTGTTCTGAAGACTCACTGGTTGTGTTTCCAGTAGCTCTTGCTCATAATCCAGTTGTGTCCTCTGCATCCTTCAACTTACTTTTTTAATACCTTGACACGTTTCCTTCAAGGTGTCTATACAGAAGTTGACTTTTATTCCCTAGCTTGTATTATCCATTTAAGGTAGTTTTTAGTCATTCCTCAAGGACATATTGACAGTATGGCGCTCTCTCAAGTGGGTCTGTGGGACTCTCTATAACTACTGTATGTTCTCCATAATGAAAGCAAAGCTACAGCAGCTCAGACTGTGTGTAAGGCCACATAAAGGAAAGGAATGGGACACTGCTAAACACCCTGTTCTCCTCCAGAAGGATAAAGGGGACACGGGGCATGGCGCTGAATAAATTAGGTAACTTTATTGGAATAGGAAAACCTCAATCCGACCAACTCAATTCATCTAAACTGCTTCACCCAATCTGACTAAAAGCTCATCCATATTATGGGTCATTCACAACACCCAAGGTCAGCTGTTGTAAGAAACACAAAATGATAAAAGGAAGGTGCAAATAAATGAAAAAAAGTGTTCAAATTTTGTAGATGACGACTATAAACGGATTTCCGGAGAGCTATTTATAAGCTATAAAAACGCACAACCTTTTCAGACCTAATTTGATGCAGGTTTATAAAATGAATGTCAAGCCAAAAAAAAAAAAGAAAAAGAAAAAAAAAAAAAAAAAAAAAAAAAAATCATGACTGTTACGTACGACTGTTACAAGATTTATTAATAATAATAATAATAATAATAATAATACATTTTAAATTCCCAATAACTAATGTTCAGAACTTAGTTTAATTATTAATATGCTTGACATAATACCTACAATAGAAACACTATTATTATTAAGCATTATTTTAAACAATATAAATTATTCCACAGCCTGCAATAAACATTTATATTATATTATATTATATTATATTATATTATATTATATTATATTGCTTGTAATCTAACGTGGCTGCACCTTAAGAATTGAAACATTCTTATATTCCAGTGACAATGCCACTCTTTGTGTTCATTTCACACTTATATGTATGTATCTTTTCATACATTACCATCATTTTTTTCCCATTAACATTCGGTAGCAATCTGTCCTTGTCATCATGTCCTTGTGTAAATCTCAGTGTTGTAAATTATCACACACCTGATTTTTTAGTTATTAACTAATCAGAGCTGTCAGTTATACTCACCCATTCACAATGGCACACTTCCACAGCAGCCCGTCTGTAATGGCTTCATCAGCCTCTTGCAGCGTGATTGGTGGGAGGTGTTGAATGTTAACTCATTAGCATCTTGATAGAGGGCACTGAGGTGACAGCAAGGGCTCAGAGTTTGAACTTCTAAAATGACCAGTGTCTGCTCTCTGCCAACAGCATGAGGCGTATGACATCTCAGAAAATTACACAGACACAGAGTCTTGCGGAAACATGACTCCAGTAACGAGATCTCATCACATGACCAGTGTTCACGGCAAACAAGTCAGGGTCTAATTGCTCGGCATAAATGGATCCTGATTGCATTGTTATTCAATTAAAGGCAGTGGATAAGAACAGGTGGTCTCCTTCTCGCTTAGTCTTCTGGGCCATCGCTCAAGAGGCGGACGACTCTGGTTATGTTAAAGCCATTTAAAAGTGGCAGTTGACTGTACAAGTCTGGATTCACTCAAAATGCTCTTTCGGATGTATGGCATATTTGCTCCAAATTCTCTTTGATACCACGTTGTCAAGTGCTCCAAACAGGACACTAAAGGAGATTATATTACATACGAAAGGTCCTTACTTTGATGGGAAAATGCGTACTTTTGAGTAAATAGTCTCAGTATCAAGATATAATAATCTTGGATAATATTTAGGATGGATAGTTTGCAAATTGGACATAGTGTCGCATTGACTTACATTTATATGTATGTGAGTTTATATATCGCAATTCTGAGTTATAAAGTCAGAATCGCGTGATAACTCAGAATTGTGACTTTATATCTCACATTTCTGACTTTATAACACAATTATGACTTTATATCACAATTATGACTTTATATCTCACATTTCTGACTTTATAACACAATTATGACTTTATATCACAATTCTGACTTTATATCTCACAATTCTGACTTTATAACTCACAATTGCGAGTTGAAATCTCGCAATTTTGAGAAAAAGGTCAGAATTGTGAGATAAAAAGTCACAATTATTGAATTTTTTTTTTATTTAGTGGCGGAAACGAGCTTCCATATAACTGATAAATAAGAGTGTTATTACAGTGTTATTAATGTGTTATTAAATTATTAGTGTTTTTAAAGATTAACTTTTAAGTGAGCGCTAGAATGTTATCTACATGTAAAAAATTAGGGCAATGCGAATGCACAGTTAAATTTCCACTTACACATAAATGAATTTCTAATTATAGGATAATGAATGCATTAATGTTTGTCATTTATAGTTTATCTTTATTCAGAACAGAAACTAAAGAGCATTTCCTGTCGGCCGTATTTGTTGCGTGTTTTGAGAGCTTGCATGCTTAAAGTTTAGTGTGACCGCACCTTAACTTTCCTTTTTTAAGCTAATGAATAATGAGCATCTACAGATTGTACATCAGTCCAGTGGGAGTTGAACAAATCCTCGCTCTTCCCCACAGCTGGTTTACATCAAGATTATGAAGACAAAGTGCAAGCTGTGTAATTACTTCACAAGACCACACCATAGACTCACCACAGCCAAGCTCTCCACTGAAACTAATTACATCTTTCTAGTACACAGTTTGTTCCTTTTAAAGGAGGGTTTGATCTATATATCCATCCATCCATCCATCCTTCTGTTTCTCCAGCTTATGCAATGAAAGTTTTTACACCATATTTGTTCCTTCACCCACATCACTCATTCAGGTGAGTCAGGTTCTGTTGTCTGTGCATCCATAGGATCTCTTTCCTGTCTGCTGCGATCAGCACATGCACATTCAAACGTCCTGAACTCATTAATGTATTATTTTAGTTTTAGTAAAAGTTTAGTGTTGAAGATTGCTGATGCAACAGGCTCAGGCCTCGGGGAGGAGGAAAGAGTTCGCATAAGCTCTATTTATATCAAAATCTCCTCCACGCTTTTTTTAAAACCCATCAAATGCGACGGTGCATTTCATATGATTGCATCTCAGGGTTTGTAGATTAGGGGCCGCAGCGCTCTGAATCCGAAACCACAGCAGGTCTGAGAACGGTGCCAAAAAATCCATATGGCCAAAGTGGGCTTAAGTTCAAAAAGTCCTTTTTGATGTATTGAGTTGAAAGAGAGCCGCTAGGAACAGTAAACTTTTCAAAAGTTCAAGATCAATGAGATATGTGTTTTCTTTTTTTCTTTTTTTACTTTTTTTCTAGAATTGATAAAGGTGACACAGTGCTGTCTATCACTAACTCTTATATTTTTTTAAATCCTTTTTGAATATGAAATAAATATGATGTTCATGAACGTCTAATCTTGTCTTGAAAGGATGCAGTGGACACACATGTGCTTTTTTTTGTGACTTACAATCATTTACCATGATTACCATAGTTTACACCAAAATAATACTACTACAGTTATTTGTAATACAGTATGAACTTATTATTAATATTATTATTGATGGACAACTTACAGAAATTATTGAAGCTTCTTACACTTTTTAAAATGATGCCATATTAATTTATTGCGATACTGTGCTGTATTAACAAATAATAATAATAGCTGCAAGCAGCAATTAAGGGGCCAAGCACAACAGAAGCAACCAAGGAAGCTAGCAACAGACCAACAATGTCATAAAGACTATGATAGCAACTGAGACAAAGACACTGTATGCCAATTTTGAAGTCAGTCAGACCAACAGTACTGTAGTTAGAGCCAATTTCATGTTTTGTTCAATTATAGCACCACCAGGTACACCAAGACTAATGGTTTCTGAGATATTTGCGGATGTTGTTTAAACGCTAAATCACAACGTTGCACTAACTATAAGGCAAAACCTAGCATCTGTGGTATCGTTGGAATTGGCAAGGATTCAGGAATCCAAGGAAATTACTCCTGTGAGAATAATCACCACTAGGTGGCGCTGGTCCGAAACTTCTCAGACTCCTTCAGGGTTTCGTAATGATATGTTCATAAAATACTGAATTTTACTACAATCTTCAAAGTGTCCGACGCCCAGAGTGGCTGATATGGAAAAATTCATTCGACTTGGCATGATGCCCTGAATCTAACGCGATGACTTTAATGATTTTTGGACAAACCGTTCAGAAGTTATAAGCAAAAATAGCCAATTTTGTATCTCCGGACCAGTAGGTGGCGCTGCGCTGAAAGTAGCATGTAACCTCATGTCATGTTTGTGAAGACGTACTAAGTTTGGTCTGAATACAATAAAGTGTTGAGGAGATAGAGCCTTACGTCTATTTTCGTAAGCGCTACATAAAATTCGTTAATTCAAAATGGTGGGTCAATTTTCATGATGGAAAATGACTTCATAGGGTGCAATCGAATCATCTTGAGGAATCAGAGGAAGAAAAGAAAAAAGAATTTTGTTTCAAAAGTTATTATAGCATAAATGTAAGTGAAATTTTGGACAGTTGGTGGCGCTAGAGGGATTGAGTTAGAGACTCCAAAATCAGTGTGGTTGTTGTTGGGACAGACCTCTATCAGTGTGCCAAATTTCACATCTTTCCCGCAAGCGATTCTATGGGCTGCCATAGACTTCCAGAGTGGAGGAAGAAGAACGGCAACGGATGCAATAGGTGCCTACACACCTTCGGTGCTTGGCCCCTAATAATAATTATAATACAAAGACACCGTGTTAATTTATTATAATATAAAGACGTAACGTTTGCACTTTATTTTACAGTATGTGCACTTGCGTGTACTTACAATATACTTACCTAAGAAAGTTCTGGATAATATAAGGTAACTACATGGGTTAAGGTTTAGGGGTAGGTTCAGGGTTAGTACCTAGTTATTACCCAGTTATTGTAATTACTATAATAAGTACATAGTATGTACATGTGGAACAGGGCTGGAAAATAAAGTGCTACCTTAGTAACAATGATTGTAAGTGGTATTTTGGCTGAATCTGTGGTTACCATAGTAAATATTTGTAGCCCTCTAAGCTACGGGGGCCTCTGATGTCTCAAAATATCCCTAAAACAGCATGTACAACTTGAATTACACTTGAAACTCAATGATTTTAATTGCACTGTGCCATTAAATTGAAGCTAACTGTGTGTTCTTTGTGCGATCATGCCTGTGTGTCAGGCTTTGACAGTAATGTGTGGTGTGGCTGATCAGGGAACAGCGCTGACACTGAGCTCAATGTCACTAATATGTGCTGTGACTGTTCCAGGACGCTGGGTTTGTTAGTGAAGAGGCTGGAGAGGGGCGGAAAGGCGGAGCGTGAAGCTCTGTTCCAGGAGAATGACTGTATCGTCCGGATTAATAACGGAGACCTGCGCAACATCCGATTTGAACAGTAAGCCTCTCTCTGGAGCAGACGGAGAGGCCGTCTTTACCTCTTGTTTCTCTCATAGCTGCTGCTTCGCTTTATCCTTTCAACCTCTCTGTCCTTTTCACACTTTCATGAGCTTTCAGTCTTCCTCAGAGCTTTGAAAGTCTCCTCAGTCTTGCTGTCAACCTTCACAATATTCTTTCATCTCATCTCTCGCTAACTAAACAAAGAAAACATCTCTGTTCAAAGCTTGCAGAAGTTGTCAGCTGGAGCAATAGAGGTTATTGAAAGGTTGATACATTTTCCTTGATTTCCTCAACGTTTGGTGCAATATGATACTGTTATACTGTATGATACTGTAGACTACTGTAACTTAAAAGTAACTCCCTCAGTCCTCAGTTCTGTTTATTGAAATTAACCCCCAAAAACCTTTTAAAAACTTTCTTATGTTATTGAATACATAATATGTTGAAATGTTCAGACATCAACAGCATTTAAATTTTTATTTAAAATAAAATAAAATAAAATAAAATAAAAACAAACAAATAATAAAAACAAAAAGTATTTTTGTATTATCATTCCTAAACTTTGTATCATTTTATTTTATTTTATTTTATTTTATTTTATTTTATTTTATTTTATTTTATTTATTAACTAGAACCCATTTATAATGTTAATTAGCTATTTTTGCACCGAAAGAAGACCTGTTGGCGGTCATATGCAATGGTTTTGATTTCTTTTTGAACTGGGGAGAAAGTGTTCACTTCTGAAAATTATAGTGGGTTTAATCACTAATAATAATTGCGCACAAAATTTCACACAAAATTCCAGCCGAATTCACAGCAGGTGCATGCACACATTTTTTTATTTATTTATTTTTTTTATTTTATTTATTTATTTTTTTACTTGGGACAGTAAGCGAACTGTGGACACTTGTAAAAGCAATCCCCCAGAGCACCCTAACAACCGTCTTGCAACACCCTAACAACGAACTAGCAAGTAAAGTGCAAGGGAAAGTGCAATAAAGCACTAATCACAGCAGAAAATGTAAAAATGTAGGGTTACGCTTTTTTTAAGATGTCCTTGTTACAGTGTAATTATACATTTACTGTAAGTACTGAGTAATATTAATTAACAACATGCGCTTACTATAGGATTGAGGTTTTGGATTAGGTTATAGTATTACTGTAGTAACTTCATGTACCAAACACACCGTAAAATAATAGTTAAAACTTCAAAAACTGTCACATACACCTTGGATGGCTTGAGGGTGAGTAAATCATGGGATAATTTTCATTTTTTTTTGTGTGTGAACTATCCCTTTAAGGCATATCATGATGAACAGATAAGAATATTGCTTGTAGACAAAGTATTTCCTTCCACATTTATCATCAAGAGCTTCCTTTGGCCCAGTCTTGGGCGGCTTGTCCTGGTCCACATGATTGCATATGGCACGATGAGAGCAAACTCAGCTGCAACAGGAGGACGCCCACTGAAAGACACACAGAAAGATGAAAAAACTGGACAAGGTTTGCCACAGGGCACTGAAAGGGCACAGCTGTGGGATAATTCATAATCTAATCTAAAATTAATTTACATACATCATTCAGTCCGCTTACACAAACTCAACACTACTAGTTAATTTCCCTAGTGTCCCAAAGCATTATTATGTTTTAATTGCTTGGCTATATTTTTGCACGAGATCCAGTTAGGACCTTACATATCTGCGAGCCTTCATCGCTAGTGCAAATACGCAAACCCAGCGGGGTCACCGAATTCTCAAGGATTAAACACAACCTTGTGCATTACATACACATCAGGTCGATAATGTGAGTGTAATACATATTAGATATTGCAGCCTTTTGTTGTTCGTATATTGCTATCCCCCAGAGCGTTCGATTCTTCGATTCGGTACGTTAGTCACCTGTAAACAAACTTGCGGTTCATGCTTCCGCGCCGTGGCGTACATGAACTTGTAAAGTCAATCCGCAAGAGAGTAACATTTTAATCTACTCTGTCGCCGTTTTTTCCTCACACATGAGCAGCCAGCTGCTGGAATCTCACAGATGAGCACAGACCAATATTTTCTTTATCTCGATTTGTCTCTCTCTCCCCCCGTTTCTTGATTGTGCTCCATGTGGAGTTATAATTCATAACGATATTCTAATCTTATTGGATTGTTTGCATGGGTAAATATTTATCAGCGGTTGATCTAACGCAATGTAATGATGCGTTGATGGAGTCATTTATTATTCAATCAGACAGAGGGAGTTTGGTGATTAGCCGCGTGTCACAGCTCCGCTTGTCTGCTCACACACGACGCTCATTTTGGAGGCGGGTGGGGCCGCATTTGCATAAAAATAGATGGGCGTCCCTAAAGTGAGACGCTACTTGCTTTCTAGATGCAGAAATTGATCTAATGAAGAGTTTATTGAGATGGAAATAACTCACTGCGATGGTTCTTATGTTGAAGAAGTAAACAGACTGTCGAGCTCGTATTCCTCTGCTATTTCTTGTTCTTGTGTTGGGTTTGAGTTTCCCGTGTCAAACAATCTATATGCAAAATAGTGAAATTAACCTGCGATCCCGATGTCTTGTCTTATATTTGTTTGGTGTTTGCAGGGATAGTTCACCCAAAAATGAAAATTATCCCATGTTTTACTCACCCTCAAGCCATCCTAGGTGTATATGACTATCTTCTTTCAGACAAACACATACAGCTCCAGGGGGTTGATAAAGGCCTTTTGAAGGGAAGCGATACGTTTTTGTCAGAAAAATATCCTTATTTAAAAGTACTTTCAGCGGACGACCGTACGCATACTATTGCTTGTATAATTTCAGATTTGCTATGCCAAGATGCATCACAATGGTAAATAAATTACATTTTATTCTGTTCCTCATGCAAAACTAATTAAAAGTTTGGGGTCAGATTTTTTTTTTTTTTTTAAAAAGTCATCCATCCATGGTTCGTTCCATCCATCCATCCATCCATCCATCCATTTTGTAACTTTCACATTGTTACAAAAGATTTCTATTTTAAATAAATGCTGTTCTTTTGAACTTTCTATTCAACAAATAATCCTGAAAAAATGTATCATGGTTTCCACAAAAAATGAAGCAACTGTTTTCAGCATTAATGATAATAATCATAAATGTTTCTTGAGCAGCAAATCATCATATTAGAATGATTTCTGAAGGATCATGTGACACTGAAGACTGGAGTAATGATGCTGAAAATTAAGCTTTGATCACAGAAATAAATTATGTTTTATGATATATTCACAAATGGAAATTAATTATTTTAAATTTTAATAATATTTAAAAAAAAAAAATACTGTTTTTACTGTATTTTTGATCAAATAAATGCAGCCTTGGTGAGCAGAAGAGACTTTTTTCAAAAACATAAAAAAATCTTCCCAACCCCTAACTTTTGAACAGTAGTGTTGAAGTCATATATAGCATTTATACTAATTTGTACATATGTATTTATATGTATGTACTTTATGTTCATATGTACTAACTTTTATGGTACTTTTTTGAGTGAATGATGAATGTAATTTAAAAAAAAAAAAAAAAAAATGGTGAGCTATTCCTTTAATAAAATCACCTCACTGCATCTAATATATTGTATAAAGAATAATATGAATCAGTTACTTATAAACCACTCCATAATTTATATCGTAACTTGATCTGTTATTTATTTATTTTTTTACTTATCCAGGTTATAGTGTGTTTTAGTGTTCCTCTTTGCCCGTGTCTTGTACATCTGATCAGTTATTGTCCTCCATGTGCCACACTTATGAAAACAGATCCTGCTTCCTGCTTCTAATACGTTTCACTGCTTCCTCCCCAAGGCTTTGCGATTATGGAAATGGCAGATAATGTGAATTAACCTTGTTTCCAACTGTACTAGTACAATTAGCTAGCGATTAAGCAAGGCAACCTTTTGACCTCTCCATGTGCTCTGCTTTTAACAATCCCAGTACTTAGGATGAGCCTGTTCAGTAATCGACAAAGAGATACATCCTCACTGAGACGTGTGTGTGTGTGTGTGTGTGTGTGTGTGTGTGTGTGTGTGTGTGTGTGTGTGTGTGGTGTTTTCTTCCTCAGGGCCCAGAATTTGTTCAGACAGGCTATGCGTTCTCCATTCATCCTGTTCCATGTAGTTCCAGCGGTGAAGAAAGCCCAATATGAGCTGCTGTCTCAGAATGAACTGGGCCTTCAGGCTGGATCTGGGCCCGGTGACAGAGGCAGTCTGGTGGGAGGTGGTGTCGACTATAGCCCGCTGAGAATGTCCAAAGCGGAATCGACCCGGGGCTATCCCCCATTACCGCACCCTGCAAACTCTTCAAACCCTTCAAACAAGACCCTAGCAGGCCCCGTCCAACCCTCCAGGCCCACCAGTGCCACTTCCTCCGTGGGCTACTCCAAAAAGATTGGCCGCAAATTCAACGTCCAGCTGAGGAAAGGTACGGTCACACAAATCCCGTCTCACAGCGTTTCAAGGTAAATGACCTTTCTTATGAGTAAATTGACCTGGTTAATTGAAATATCCTGGATCTCAAATGTAGGTCCAGATGGAATTTGTAGACTTTCAAATCTATCTATCTATCTATCTATCTATCTATCTATCTATCTATCTATCTATCTATCTATCTATCTATCTATCTATCTGTCGTTACATCCATCCATCCAACCATCCATCCATCCATCCATCCATCCATCCATCCATCCATCGTTCATTCGTTCCATCCATCCATCCATCCATCCATCCATGGTTCGTTCGTTCCATCTATTCATCCATTGTTCATTCGTTACATCCATCCATCCATCCATGGTTCATTCGTTCCATCCATCCATCCATCCATGGTTCGTTCGTTCCATCCATTCATCCATTGTTCATTCGTTCCATCCATCCATCCATCCACCGTTCATTCGTTACATCCATCCATCCATCCATCCATCGTTCGTTTGTTACATCCATCCATCCATCCTTCCATCCTTCATTCGTTCCATCCATCCATCCATCCATCCATGGTTAGTTCGTTCCATCCATCCATCCATCCATCCATGGTTCGTTTGTTCCATCCATTCATCCATCCATCGTTCATTCGTTCCATCCATCCATGGTTCGTTTGTTCCATCCATCCATCCATCCATCCATCCATCCATCCATCCATTCATCGTTCATACGTTACATCCATCCATCCATCCATCCATGGTTCGTTCGTTCCATCCATTCATCCATCGTTTATTCGTTACATCCATCCATCCATCCATCTATGGTTCGTTCGTTCCATCCATTCATCCATTGTTTATTCGTTACATACATCCATCCATCGTTCATTCGTTACATCCATCCATCCATCCATCCATCCATGGTTTATTCGTTCCATCCATGGTTTGTTCGTTCCATCCATCCATCCATTCAAATATTCCAATTGAAAATACACCAGTAATATACTAGTTAAATATACATTCTCTGAAAATAAGTCTTAATACCTTATTAAATATATCATATTAAAAATATATTATATTTAAAAAAAAAAAAAAAAAAAAAAATCTTGTAACTTCTTTCAATATTTTTGGTTGGTAATTTCAACTGCAAAAAAGAGAAACAAAATTTAAGTCTATATGGCAGTGTTATTTTGGTATTATTTACATACTATTATAGTATTTAGTAATTTTTTATTAGTTTTTATTTTTTATATTTTTAGTTTAAGTAAATGTATGTGTTTTTGCCATGTTTATTCATTTTTTACATTTCTATTTTGCTTTAATTTGTTAATTCAGTTTCAGTTTTAGTAATTTTAGTACTTTACTATTTTATTTTATTTTACTTCAGCTTTATTTATCAATGTAAATTATTTGTACTAGTTTTAGTTAACAACAACAACACTTATATGGCCAATAGAATTACATCCCACATTTAAACATGCATGAGCCATTGGCTTTAAAGGGTCATGAAACCCTAAACCAAATGTTCTTATGTTGAACATCACAGAAGTCAATGTTACCATCTGTTAGTTTTGATTGTAGGAGAAAACCAGTCAATTTTAATCCTTTTTGCACTATTTTCAACTTCCCGGTTTAAATTCACCTTTGTGTCAACATCACAGGATGTGAAGTTTTCTTGTACTATAGTACGGAGATGACCCATCTGTGTCTCATAATTATTCATGAGACTGCGTGTCCTCATCCTATGAGAAGATGACTTGCTTAATTATTCATGACAGCACGCGTTGATTTCCTATGACAGGCGCTTCAAACAGAGAGATTGCATACAGTAAGTGAGAGATGCATTAATGGATCAAAACAAGTGTTTGTTTTTGCTTTGTAAGAGTTTCTGCATCACATAAGTTCTCTTCAATAGATCCTGAGTCTTCGACACAAACGTGATTCTTCCACACTGTGTGTGTAACGGGTCTTTACGGCCTTTTAACTGATCAAACGGCTTATAAAAGCACCTCAAAAGTTATCAAAGATGCAACACTCCACAGCTCACCATGCCCACTTTTGTAGCATTTTTCAAAACTGTGGTGAGAACTGACTGCTGCTGAAATAGGAAGTTTCATGACCCTTTAACAGGGATTTGGTCCTCCATAGCAAATTCTAGTCTTCTCAGAAGACCTCATGTTCCACCAGATGTTGGAATAAAGTTCATCCTTCCACATTTCTATATGGAATTGTTGTGCTGGAACAGAAAAGGTTCCTTCCCAAACTGTTGGAACACATTTAGAAGCACACACTTCTCTAAAAGGTCATTGTATGTCGTCGCAAGTGTTTTAACTGGAATATAGTATCCAGTATCCAGATGCTTTTGGCCACTAGTGTATATGCAAAACATGCACTCACCTAAGAAGTCTTTTCATCTTATTTATTGAAATGCCCTTGCAATAAAAAATAACATACAATATGTGTTTTTATTTATTTATTTGTTTGTTTTCCTCTGAACTTGGCTCTATTTTCTGCTGTTTTAATAGCTGATGATATCAGTGTGAACGGCGGTGTATCTTTTCCGCTGTAGTGACTAGCATTGTGTAACTAATGCAGTTAGTACTTCAAAGGACTCTATCTGCCATTGTCAGGAAGTGTGGATACAGCTTCCTCTCAGACTCACGTACAGGTCCAAATCCCATTTGTTCTGCATGGCAGCTGCATCTCAGCATTTCACACCGCAGGAGAACTAGAAATGTCTGTCAGAGATATGACAAACACACCCAAACAGACACAAACACACGCATATTTATGCATAAACCAAGACGAGCGCACACACAGGAATATCTATTACTGCTTAGGCAGCAGCGCCTCTGATCTCTACTAGTGGCAGCTTTTGAAAAGAAAATTCTAGAACGTCAAGTCACAAAACTTTCTGTTCCCCTGATGTTGTTTTCCCTCCCCTCTTTGTCACCATGTCCTCATTTTAGCGATGTCGTAATCACACGCTCCAGCTTGTTTAAATGAAAGAGCAAAAAGAGCTTTCTTTGTCACCGGGCTTGTCGTATTCACATCTATTAGGTTGACGCAGCAGGAGAGGGGAGCGGTAAAGACACAATTAAATCCTGACAACAAATGGGCCGGGCTTCAACGCAGTGTGAAATATTGAGTGGGTTGGGGAGGGCAGGCGTACGCCACGGTAGCCTTTAATTGAAAAGACAATCGTGGGTGAAAAGGGAGTTTTTTAGCTGGAGTTGTGAGTCTGTCACATGTTGCAGTGTATGTTGGGTGTTTCTCAAGAGCATAAGGTGTGTGTTTAGGCCTTTTGGCCTGTAATATTTGAGTTCACAAGTAGCTTGACTGTCCTCCCAGTATCAGAATGCATAGCTTAGCCCTTGTGAAAAAGACGTACACTATAATATACACTCTAAAAAATGTTGGGTTGAAAATGGACAAACCCAGCAATTGGGTTGTTTAAACCCAGCGAATGGGTTGTTTTAACCCATTGGTTGGGTTAAATGTTTGCCCAACCAATGGGTTGTTTTATTTAACTCAACTATTGTTTAAAAATTACTGTATTTTTTGCTTAAAATGAACCCAAAGAATGTTGGAAATTAACATTTATATTAAGTAGTTTAATGAATAATAATTAAACAATAAACATTTATTTAATTGTTTATTAATAAATGTTCACCTTTTGATTATTATTATTGCCTATAGTAATTATGTGTCTAATTTTTAATTTTCAACCTATTTTGGGTTCATTTTAAGCCATATAGTAATTTTTAAACAATAGTTGAGTTAAATAAAACTACCCAGCACACTGGGCAAACATTTAACCCAACCGCTGGGTTAAAACAACCCAATCGCTGGGTTTGTCCATTTTCAACCCAACTAGGGGTGGTTTTTAATTCAGTATTTTTTAGAGTGTACCTTTTAAAAGAGTAATTATTGCAGAAATAATATACTTTATGTGAATATTCTTAAGTGAGAAGTGAATGTAATGTTTTTGGACACTTAATTGCAGAAAAATGTATTATCGTTCAAATTTATATTAAATACAGTTGCAATTAAGAGTGTTTCAGTAGGACTTGAGTACATCTTTATATATAATTTCATAATTACTTAAGTTTAGGGCCCAAGTCTTACTATTAACGGGTTGCTTATTAGCATGCATATTACTAGGATATTGTCTGTTTATTAGTACTTATAAAGCACATATTATTCTGCATGATAAACTTAAATTTCTAAACTTAACAACTACCTTACTAACTATTAATAATCAGTAATTAGGAATTATTGAGGCAAAAGTTGTAGTTAATAGTTAGTTAACAGTGAGAATTGGACCCTAAACTAAAGTGTGACCATAAAAATTAATTACACCATGCAGTTAAAATTATAATCAAGTACTTTACATGTGCTTTGGTGTGTTGGTCAACACATCAAAATAAGTGTACTACTTTAAAGCATGACAAAAGGTTATTAAAACACAATGTTTTTTTAAGTTAAGAAACTCAGAGTTTAAGTAAGATTTGTATTTTGTACTCATACATTTTTATTGTTCTTAACCTGAAATATTTGATGACACTAATTCATACATTTAACTTAAAATTGTTTAGGTTATCTCAACGTAAATATTTTGCTAGCTATAACAAGCTAATTCAGAAAATGACAACTTGCTAATTTGCTAACATGTTAACAATAGTATGGTATAACACTTACTGAATGAGTACAACAACTTAAAACATGTAACTTACCTCCTCTCAAACCAAGCAGCATGGACCACTTGTCACCATGATGGTAACTCTCTAAAAACCCACATTAACAGAAACTCTTCTAAATTAGCATAACAAAACATTAATCACTACTAAATCTCCCTTAACCATTAATCTTGCAAAAAAAAACATTATATAACACTGAATTTTAGCATTTACTCTCCCTTTCAAGTGTCATTGGCAAAGCATGCCCAAAAAAACCCAGTTTCAGTTAAACTTAAGTTAGTCTAAATGAAAAGAAATGAGTTCATACAACTCAAAACAATGAAACAGTTCAGTTTACTTGAAATATGTCAGTGCTGTGAACTCAAAAGAAAAAGAAAGTTCTAAATATTCATAAACAGTTAAATTTGAAAACTAGGGTTAGGGTTAGGGTTAGGGTTTAATTTAAGTTTGATTTAAGTTTGTGCTACTCAAACCAATTAAGTATTTTGAGCGTTAGGGTTTACAGTGAACTATTCCATAGTGCAAGGGATTGTCTGAAATATTACTTAGAAAAGCATACATGTGCAAAAATGCATCTGATACTACACCACAAGGGCATCTTTGACATATGTTTTCAACAGAAGCCTTATATAATTCAGGACACACTAATTCTAATTTTGTTGACTATTTAGGGTGGATAGTATGTAAATGGCACAAAGCCATGAATCGCAGGCCTCTCTGGAAAACACTTGCCTAGGAGCCCTGAATTCAAACATGAAAAACACTCTCTACTATCAGTCCATCTTCATCTTCTCCCCCTGTGATTCGAAGAGAGAAAGAGAAAGACAGGAAATGAACAAATGCAGGGCAAAGTGCCCGCTGGCTTGTCTGGCCCTGATGTAGCAGATGTTGAACGCTGCAGCACTGGCACGAGTGTTTGACTGAGCTGGGGGGATTGGCTTTGAGAAGGGGGTTGTTATAGGCTAAATACAGCACGCTCTGTGGGAGCTTTCAACTTTCACCACCACATGCTCTGACAAACACCAAAGGCTTGCTCTCTGCCCAGGATATCACCTGGAAGCTGATATGTGTACAAAAACCCGCTCGTTTCCTCCCGTTTACAGCGAGTTTTGGAAATATTGACCCTTGTTGAACCCGTTTAAACTGTCAGAGCTCTACCGGATTGGCTTCAGCACCTCTGTGCCAGCTGAGAGATTTATTAGCTCTGGGCACTTCACCACCACCAAATAAAAACACATCTAGATTTATGAAAAACAATGTTGTCTTTATATCAAATTTAAGTTTTATTCAGTGACAGGTGCACTACTGAAATAAAATAATACATCTAATGTTGATTAAACTCAAAGTTCATTCTGCTAAAGGGACTGTAGTTGCGAATATCTCACTTAAAATTCTGTTTTTATAGGCATTTTTAAACGCATCAGTAAAATGTTATGTAAAAAATTGAATTTTATGCCCATAACTCTCTCTCTCTCTTTTTTCTATCCCCAGCTTTTTCCAACTTATTCCTGCTGTATTTAAATATTTTTTGTCCCTAAGTTACAGATTAACCATGTTACCATCTCAACTATCATTTATTTATTTTTATATTAGTAATTTATTCCATACAGTCATCATGACAACATTATTATTATTATTATTATTATTATTATTATCTGAACACTGCAAGGGCAAGTAAATATCTCCAATTTTAATAATATATGTAATAATAATAATAATAATAATAATGATAATTATTATTATTATTATTATTATCAATATTAATTTAATATATTTTTTTAAAGTTTGTCAAAAGGGGATGACCTTAACAAGTTACTTTAAGTTACTTTACCTTAAAAGTTACTTTTAAGATAAATTCTCAGAAAAAAAAAAAAAAAATGCTTTTGAACTAATTTTATTTTGTTTTAACAGCATTTATATATTTTAACGCAAAAGAAGACAAATATAATTCTGCCATGTGGATGTGGGGTTTTGCTTTTCTCCCACATCAGCTTCACTCATTTGAAGAGTCTTGCTCCTTCTTCCATTAGTCCATTTGTCTTTTTTGTTATGATAGACTTTAAATAGTATTTTAAGAGGTTTAAGACCACACCGTCCTCTCTCATTTGTCTCTTCCTCCCTCTTTCTCTCTCAACCCCTGTTAAATTAATGGATTGCAGAGAACATTTTCCTAATTTTTTCCTCAAGCTGTAATTTTCTGTACTGCCTTACATTGGCCATATGCTTGATTTTTCTCCCTCCTTTTTTATTGAAGACTTTGGCGCAGTGAAATAGACAGCATTCTTTATTATCTTCCTCTCGCATAATCAAAAAATCCTGAATGGAGACCTAGCCACGTCCGTGATTAATTTGTGTGGGGCTATTAGTGTTCCATCTCTGTAATTACTTGATTGTAAGCCGTTAACAACTGAATGTCCTAATGGCCGAAAGTTTGATTCTAGTAATTATCCTATAGGAGGCATCAGGTGGCGTTTTGATAGCCTCGCAGGCCTGTTATTGACTCTGGCTTCGGTTCTCCTGGCTGTGGTCGTACGTCTTGGAACATTTAGCTCGGCACCATAACAAACATAAACCATTTAGAGAACAGCTCAGCCACTGACCCCAGACCAGTAACTATTGGACAGGCTTGTTTTTCCTTTGGAACATGGGAGTTTGAAGGAATATTTTTTGTTTGAAGGGTTAGTTCGCCCAAAAATGAAAATTCTGTCATTTAGTACTCACTCTCATGTCGTTCCAAACCCGTAAGACCTTCGTTCATCTTCGGAACACAAATTAAGATATTTTTGATGAAATCCGAGAGCTGTCTGACTGTCCATAGACAGCAATTCAACCACCACTTTCAAGGTCCAGAAAGGTACTAAAGACATTGTTAAAATAATCCATGTGACTACAGTGGTTCAACATTAATTTTATGAAGCGACAAGAATAGTTTTTGTGCGAAAAAAATGACTTTATTTAACAATATCTTCTCTTCTGTGTCATTCTCCTACACTGTTGATGTTCAGCGCGTCCAGATTCTACGTCAGAACGCCGGCTCAGTATTGGCCGACGCTGTTCACGTGAGCAGCACAACGCAGGAGCCGGCCAATAATAGGCTTGTTCAAGATGCATCGGCGCTGCGCAGACCGATCGGCGTATGACATCAAAGTACTGTGAGAGCGATTCAAAAGTACAAGGAGTCGTCTCTCGTGCCTCCCCTGAACCCATTGACTTTAAACAGACCCCCTAAAGCGTGCGCTGGGTTTGGTCGGGGGCAATTGAGAATAAATGGGGGAAAGTCACTTGAGAGGAGGCAATGCCTCTGTCACACTATGATTGGATATGATTGGTTATGATTGGATATGGTGGCACCCGGGGGTGGCCAATCAGATGTCAGGAGTGTTCGGTGACACTCTGCCAGATCCAACAAAAAAACAAAACAAAACAAAAAAACAAGATGCACTGATTCAGGTAAAACACATTATTAATTGCATAGTCTAATAAAGGAAAATCACTACTTAAGGGATTTTTTTTTTTTTTTTTTTTTTTAAACCTAATTACCTGTTATTCTGTCATTCAAGCTTATTGACAATTTAAAACACTGTCCCGCAAAATCACATCTAATGTCCTGCAACAGAGCAATAACCAGGTGGTCACCCTAACCAGCTGGGCTTGATCGGCACAGAATGGAACTGTTAAACGACGAGAACGAGTTGGCCCAATAGTAAAAAAGCGGCTAATGTTAAATGTGACCCCACATTAAGTGCCTCACTGCAACCCCCTTTTTTTTTCAATAAATAAGAGGTCAAAATAAATTTGTGGTAATTAATATTATATGCCACAAGTGTTTTTGATTGAGCTTAACTCACATTGATCCTGGAATATTCCATTTAACCTCTTGAACCATTTCCCTTTTTTGAGCAAACCATGAACATGACATATCCCAGTTATTATATAAGTGAGCAAGACAGTCCTGAGGGCTACAAATGTGTCTCCAGATAAAAATACGTGTGCCCTCCTCCGGCCTATCAGTCTCTCTATCTCCCCCACTGCCTTTTCTCTTACCATTACAGCCGTTGTTCAGATGATAAGGTCAACCTTACTGATCCCTCTGTGTCCTGACCATTACTCTTTTCTCTCCGGTTCTCCTACATCTGCCTATTCGTATTCATTTGGCACTCCCAAAAAGGTCATTTTGTGGACAGGGAGCAAATTGCTGTGCATACCCTGCGTCTGAGCCCCTAACTACATTTTCCAGGATTTAGTAATGTCTGTGGCAAGCTGTAAAGCTCAATTTGCCTGATGCATGTGCACATCAAGACCCCTCAAAGCCTGAGTTTGGAGGGAGTTGGCCCTCTTTTCAATAAGGAAAAGCAAATGTATGCGGACCTGGCGTGACGACCCGAGCATGTAATGTTACGTGTCTAAATTTGAAATCACACTGTGGTTAGGCCATGCTCCCAGATGGGTTTGAAACGTTTAATTAGGGTGGCCTGTGTTGCCATATGCTTGGCTTTTGCCTGTGTAATTTGTATTTGTGCGCACAGGCGGTCATGGAACACACTTTTTTTTTTCTCTGTGCCATTAATGGGCATAAAAAAATCCCGTCTGATGAATTCAGATTAGTTATTAGATACAGTAGACTTGAGTAGAACTGTAATTTTACTGCGGCCGATATGCAATCCAAGAGACAGTGTCAAATATAGAATTCGCTCAAAGTTTGCAACACTTTAGCTCAGCGCAAGGGCCAGTGAATGACTCTAAAAACATGTGTAAAAACTATACTAAACTTGCCTTGTCAAAAATAGTTATCCTTTCAGTCTGTCGTCACTGTAACAGCATGTTTGGTCTATAGACAGACTCTTTAGTCCACTTACGCATGTATTGTTTGTTGTTTTTGCGTTCTAGGTCAGGAGGGGTTGGGTTTTAGCATCACTTCCAGAGACGTGCCCATCGGCAGTTCTGCCCCCATATATGTGAAGAATATCCTCCCCCGTGGAGCCGCCATCCAGGATGGGCGTCTGAAAGCTGGAGACCGGCTGCTAGAGGTGAGAAACACTGGAAGCTGTTGAGAACGACGGGTGACATCACATGACCCCGACTTCCTCTTCCTTTTCAAAGCTTCCTGAACTTCCTTTAGAGACAATTCAGCATCAAATAGAGTTTTTCTTATGTTAAAACAGCAACAACAAACTTCTTGCGTTCCCTGTGTCATAAAGCAGTACAGACAACTCCTTGTTTTCCGGAGGATTTCCCTCCTTAGTCCATTCTGCTTGGTCTATCGGAGACGAGATGTCCATTGTTTTCCTCTCTCCCTTGTGAGAAGCACTTTCCTTTTTAGTTTCGGAGAGTAAATGATTTTAATAAAAGAGAATGGACAAAAAGAACTATGGCTGATGGCTGATTTACAATGACAGCCAATCAACAATGGCCATTTCATTTAGAAATGGAACAGGACACCTGCAGGCTCTCATGCCAGATGCTACCTTGGAGCCAGAACGTCATCCATTTGGCTTAACAAACCCTGATTCATCGCTTTAATGGAGTCAAGGCCTTTCAGAGTGCTGTCGGTTCACCCGGCGCCTTTATGTTGCCATAGAAATATGAGGACTACTTCCTGTTGTCATGGTCACAGTAATGTGACTGCATTTAATTGAAATGTTTGATCAGATATAATTACATAGAATGTAATTCATGTTTTATTTGTTGCGTTATTAAACACCCTTTCAAATGACTCACACCAGCGGCCATAACGTCAAATTCTACAGAAATGACACTTTTTCACAGGTCAAACTTACATACTTTATTTTATATATCTGATATTAAGAACATTATGTAGTAAAAAACAAAACACAAACAAAAAAAACATATGTGACTTATATGTGAGAAAAAAAAAAAAAAAATGTTGAAACCTCCAGGAATAAACCGGCTGGCTTTCTGAAACTGCATCCCAGGCATGATGCACTGTTCCTGGGCACGACTTTGATAACGGCCCACTACCTGGAAGTCTGGAGAGCTGAGCTCCAGGGCCTTAACGGCTGATGTCTAAGCCCACTTAGGCTCACTCCGGTCGGGCAAAGCGTTCAGTTTCGACCGTGATGGATCTCTGGAAGCATGAAACCTCCAGGAAATGACCAGCTGGCTTTCTGAAACTGCATCCCAGGCATGATGCACTGTTCCTGGGCACGACTTTGATAACGGCCCACTACCTGGAAGTCTGGAGAGCTGAGCTCCAGGGCCTTAACGGCTGATGTCTAAGCCCACTTAGGCTCACTCCGGTCGGGCAAAGAGTTCAGTTTCGACCGTGATGGATCTCTGGAAGCATGAAACCTCCAGGAAATGACCAGCTGGCTTTCTGAAACCGCATCCCAGGCATGATGCACTGTTCCTGGGCACGACTTTGATAACGGCCCACTGCCTGGAAGTCTGGAGAGCTGAGCTCCAGGGCCTTAACGACTGACATCTAAGCCCACTTAGGCTCACTCCAGTCGGGCAGAGAGTTCAATTTCGACCGTGATGGATCTCTGGAAGCATGAAACCTTCAAGAGTTGACCGTCTGGCTTTCTGAAACTGCATCCCAGGCATGATGTACTATTCCTGGCACGACTTTGATAACGGCCCACTACCTGGAAGTCTGGAGAGCTGAGCTCCAGGGCCTTAACGGCTGATGTCTAAGCCCACTTAGGCTCACTCCGGTCGGGCAAAGAGTTCAGTTTCGACCGTGATGGATCTCTGGAAGCATGAAACCTCCAGGAAATGACCAGCTGGCTTTCTGAAACCGCATCCCAGGCATGATGCACTGTTCCTGGGCACGACTTTGATAACGGCCCACTGCCTGGAAGTCTGGAGAGCTGAGCTCCAGGGCCTTAACGACTGACATCTAAGCCCACTTAGGCTCACTCCAGTCGGGCAGAGAGTTCAATTTCGACCGTGATGGATCTCTGGAAGCATGAAACCTTCAAGAGTTGACCGTCTGGCTTTCTGAAACTGCATCCCAGGCATGATGTACTATTCCTGGCCGTGACTAAACCTATAACTATTAAAATTGTTTTTGGTAATTGAAATAAAGCTCAGATAATGCAAAATATAACTATTAATTGAAAAAACTAAAGTTTAATTTGAAGTACTGAAGTCACTAAAAATAAAATAAAGCTAAATTGGGGAAAAAAAAAAAAAAATGACAAACGCATGAAGTCATTTAAGTAAACTTAAAATGAAAACTGAAAATATAAAAATAAAAGCTAATTCAACATCTACTATTAAATACTAGGTTTACAAAATGTGTATGTGTGTGTATATATATATTATTGTTAAGACAAATATTTTGTGTGTGTATAGGTCAATGGAGTGGATCTGAATGGTAAGACTCAGGAGGAGGTTGTGGCTCTGTTGCGCTCGACTCCCATGGGAGGCACTGTAGGTCTTCTCATCGTCAGACAAGAGGACGCTTTTCTTCCCCGCGAAGTGGTGAGTCACACTCTCTCACTCCCACACACACACACCTAAATGTGCAACCATCTTAAAATGGCTTAACAATGGCCCCAGTAAAACGGTCTCTCGATATCACACAGAGTTCATATAGCACCATGAAATGGCCTCTTCAACTCCTTCCCTGCCTCGGGCCTATTTAGGTCACATGTGTGCCATAGAGGCAGCTGCCACCCGCTTTAACTCATTTTGAAGTCATTATTATTTCCATAATAGATAATTCAGGAGTGCAAATGAACTCCGGGCTGCCTTGACATTTGTATGCAGATTTTTTTTCTTGGTCGACATTCCATAAAGATGCTGCTTTATTCAGTCAGTGCGGAAGGTTCCCATTGGCTGTCTCAATGACCCGCTGTTTACAGCATCAATAAAGTTCCTGCACTTACAGGGTTCCTATGCAGTATGGTAAAGTGTGGGATTTGATTTTAGTACTTTCCAGGTCTGCAAAAGCATAGGAAATATGTGTGTTTCCAGACTATTGCCCCTATTCTGTTTTCTAAAATATAAAATTGAGGATATCTAAAAATAAATGTGTCATACAAGTTTGGAGCAGACAGCCAGTGCTGTTTAGGGATTGTTTTACTTGACTGAATGAATTTAAGGTGCGTATTTTGTGTTTACCATAAGCAAGTCTCTTCACTAAATGAACAAACGTGCACCTCTGCGTCACTCAAACCAGCAACAGATAAAGGGAGTGTGCAGTCATTTAAATCAGGTACTTTGCTGTTTTGTGTTCGTGCAACATCAAACCACAATTACATAGGTGAATATATGCAGGTTTTAAAGCGTTTTAGTTTTTTTTTTCTCATCTCATAATTTTCTAAATATATACAGACATGGACAAAATTGTTGGTACCCTTGATAAATATGATCAGAGATGACTGTAAAAATAAATCTGTATTTTTTATCCTTTGGATCTTTAATTCATAAAATTAGCAAAAATCTAACCTTTCATTGAAGGAAAAGAATTAAAAGTGGGGGGGAAATCACATTATGAAATAAATGTTTTTCTCCAAAACACGTTGGCCACAATTATTGGCACCCTTTTATTCAATACTTTTTGCAACCTCCTTTTGCCAAGATAACAGCTCTGAGTCTTCACCTATAATGCCTGATGAGTTTGGAGAACACCTGACAAGAGATCAGAGACCATTCCTTCATGCAGAATCTCTACAGATCCTTCAGATTCCCAGCTCCATTTTGGTTCTTCTCTTCAGTTCACTCCACTCATTTTCTTTAGGGTTCAGGTCAGGGGACTGGGATGGCCATGGCAGAAGCTTCATTTTGTGCTCAGTGACACATTTTTGTGTTGGTTTTGGATCATTGTCCTGATGGAAGATCCAACCACGGCCCATTATTGGATTTCTAGCAGAAGCGGTCAGATTTTGATTTTTTATCTGTTAGTATTTGATAGAATCCATGATACCATGTATCTGAACAAGAAGTCCAGGACCTCCAGCAGAAAAATAGGCCCACAACATTAAAGATCCAGCAGTATATTTAACCGTGGGCATGGGGTACTTTTTATCCATGTGTGCACCAAACCCATCTGGTGGGTTTGCTGCCAAAAAGCTCTTTTTTTAGTTTCATCTGACCATAGAAGCAGGTCCTGTTTGAAGTTGACAACTGAATATGCTGGAGATTGTTTCTGGATGAGAGCAGAGGATTTTTCTTGAAACCTTCCCGAACAACTTGTGGGGATGTAGGTGCTGTTTGATAATTTTTTTTAGGCTTTCTGAGACTCAAGACTCAACTAATCTCTGCAATTCTCCAGCTGTGATCCTTGGAGAGTCTTTGTCCACTCAAACTTTCCTCCTCACCGCGCATTAGGACGATTTAGACACACGTCCTCTTCCAGGCAGATTTGTAACATCTTTAGTTGATTGAAACTTCTTAATTATTTCCCTGATGGTGGAAATGGGGATTTTTAATGCTTTAGCTATTTTCTTACAGCCACTTTCTATTTTGTGAAGCTCAACAATCTTTTGCTGCACATCAGAACTATATTCTTTGGTTTTTCTCATTGTGATGAATGATTAAGGGAATTTGGCCTTTGTGTTTCCTCATGTTTGACTCCTGTGGAACAGGAAGTCATGGCTGGACAATTTCATGTTCATGATCACCCTGGTGTGCTAAAAACAAATGTAAATATGAATGGGAATATACTTCAGAGATATTTTACTCATTTAAAAAAAAAAAAAAAAAAATTCTAGGGGTGCCAATAATTGTGGCCAATGTGTTTTTGGAGAAAAAACATTTATTTCATAATGTGATTTCCCACCCACTTTCAATTCTTTTCCTTCAATGAAAGGTTAGATTTTCGCTAATTTTATGAATTAAAGATCAAAAGGATAAACAATGCAGATTTATTTTTTACAGTCATCTTTGATCATATTTACCAAGGGTACCGACAATTTTGTCCAAGTCTGTATAATCTGTGACAATGTTATTTTAAAACTTATAATATGAGTTTAAAATATTCAAAATGTATGCATTGAGTGAAAGTGTATCAAACGTAATTCTATATTAACTTGGTCTGGGTTTGGTGTTAATTGATTTGTATGAGCTACAGTAGCTAGCTATAATATTCAATTATTTGGCAGAGTAATAGCATACTATGCACATGCATGTTAACAGTTGGATTTTAAAACCATTTATCAGATGTTAAGTATGATCTGAAATGTGTAGGATTGTGACAGTTTGTAGGAGTCCTGCACTTAGCAGCGTTGATGACAGGCAGATTTTTTTTTAGGATTAAACCCAAGTATATGAGTGCTTTTAGCTTGATTTTATAAGTTGATGTGTTCCGAAATGTGTCCAAAGACAGTTTATAATGTAATAAATTAGTGGTAGTGCAAGATTCCATCTGTTTTGGATTAAACTGAATGTGCTTTTAGTGCCAGTCATTGGACATTTCACTTTGATTTTTTGCTTTTGCTTTTCGCTTTTGTTGCGAAATGTCCAAGGAGACATTCACTTCAGAATTCAAATTTCCTGATAATTTACTCACCCCCATGTCATCCAAGATGTTTATAATAATAATAATAATAATTCCTTACATTTATATAGCACTTTTCTGGGTACTCAAAGCACTTTACATATGGAAGGGGGAATCTCCTCATGTCTTTCTTATGTTTATGTCTTTCTTTCTTCATTTGAAAAGAAATTAAGGGTTTTGAGGAAAACATTCCAGGATTTTTCTTCATATAGTGGATGGGTTGAAGGTCCAAATTGCAGTTTCAGTGCAGCTTCAAAGGACTCTACACGATCCCAGACAAGGAATAAGGGTCTTATCTAGCGAAACGATTGGTCCTTTTCTAAAAAAAAATAAATAAAAATTATATATATATAATATACTTTTTAACCACAAATGCTCATCTTTCACTAGCTCTGCTATGCGCCACGCATTGCGTAATCACGTTGGAAAGGTCACGCGTGACGTAGGCGGAAGTACCGATCCAGTGTCTACAAAGCAAACATGCAAAGACTAAGCCAAATGACCGCAGTACTTCCGCCTACATTAATCGTGACCTTTCCAACGTGAAATGTTTTAGTTTGTCTAACATTTTTTGAATGTTACTACTTGTTTCAGAATGTTCAGAGGATGTTCCCATAATGTTTGAAAAATAATAAAATGGAATGTTCCCTTAATGTATCGATTTTTTGGGGGGGTTGATTGAGAGTGGGAGGAGATGAGCTTTGACTTCCTTTCTCTGGCTCAGGCAAGATTTGATTAAAGACACCATCATGAAGACACACTTTCACAAACTCTCCCGCTCCACCTCGTTTCTCATCAGCTCCCCCTTAAAATTCGGAGTTTAAGACATCCGAACGACAGGGGTGGGAAGAGAGAAAGAGAGGGAAGAGATAAACTGTTGGATGCTTCATTACTCTTATTGTCACATTAACATTCAGGAGGCTTTAGCTTTTCAATGCACCCGGTTCAGGCATTAAAGGATCTCAATAATCCATACAAGTATGTTCATAAAAATCAGATTACAAAAGCATCGCTCCACCGCTGACAGTTATTGCAAATAAAGTGGAGAGAGAGAGGACAGCGGAGGGTTATTGATGCTATTTTGTAGATGTGCGTGAGGGAGAGAGAGAGCGTGGTGGTTTAATATGATGATATGGGAAGGTTGTCATGTGAGCCAATCACAGAGCCGGACCATTAACGCATCACCGGGGAAGTTCTAAATCAAAAGACTGAATGACATGCTCTGCCACAGCGACAGGTTACAGTCTAATAAATCAAAACTGCCAAGTTTTTGATATTTAAAGACACGATACAATTAACCTCACATTGCCATAATGACAATGTGAGAGAAAGTAATAGAGTGAAGGCCTTTTTTTCGAAATTAGACATTGTTGGCACAAGCAATACTAACCGCTAACATGCTGAGGGATCTTATTTATTTACTTTCATTTATCTACGTGCATGCGATTAGCCTTCCAGGCGTCTAGGGAAATGCAGACATTTTACGAAAGCGCGCACATCAAATGCGGGCTGGCAGAGGCAGTGACTTATTGATAGGGGCGTCAGCTTTAACCTTTGCTTACAGCCGAAGTCCGGTCCTGAGGGAACCGCAGAAAAATGAGCTTTGATGCCCCCGGCTGGCCCTCGCCCTTTAGAGAAAAAGAGAAATAGAAGCGAGAGAAGGAGGCTGCACCACCGGCATGTTCGGTGAACTCCAAAGAGGTTGTTGTGCTGGAATCAATGAAGCGCTGTCCTTGGAGTGTTCTGGACTCTGGCTGAGGGGCTGGTGATAGTTGAGTGCAATTATAGGTCATGTGCCACTCAAAGTGGTGTGTGTCATAGTCAGTGTCATATACTCACGAGATTACTGATCTTTAAACAACTGAGTTGTTGCTTTGTTTGCTGCTCCTGACAGGTAGATTGAGACTCACTCACAAATTTGACCCATTCTGGGTCAGTCTTAAGGGCCGTTCACACCAAGAACAATAACTATAAAGATAACTATAACGATACGTACATTGGTGGCCAAAATGATGCCCGACCTAGGAAAATTGACCTTTTTTTGACATCTTCACCCCCTTTTTTTGCCAAAAAATTTTGTCAGATAAATACCTTAACCAAGTTTAGTGTTTTGTTCTTCCCTCATATTTAAAATATTTTAAAGGGGTCATGAACTGTGTTGTGTTGTTTTATTATTTTATAATCTTTTCTGGGGTGCACTTATAATGTTAGTGTGTTTTTTACATCAAAAATGGTCATAATTTAGAAATAAAAGGCATTTTTCCTACCCTGATTTTAGCCATCTTATTTGAACGCTCTGTTTGAAGGGGCGTGTCTGCTGTGAGACTTCAGTGTAAACGCCCACTGCTGTGATTGGCTAACATCTTTGCCTATGATGTATTACTCTCTCGGAAACTTTTAGCACGTTTTTACTGTTACAGCTCTCAAGGTTAACTAATCATGAAAAGTGTTGATTATAGCAACAGACATGTTGTTGAGTGCATGAAAGCAGTGATCTTGTTATTGCAACTCAATTTCAGCACACGAACGAATGCTTTCATCGTAACTAAACACGATATAACTAAGAGATTTGTTGAATAAAACGTGAGTTTTGGCGTGAATCCAGAGCTCAGTCACTAATAAACTTGCGCTGTTTGATTGACAGCTCCAGCGATTGTAAAGGGAGCGTATTTTGATCGCTTTCTATATATGATTTAATCACAGTTTAAATAACAGATTATTTTATTTTTAGTCCTGTATTGCTCTTCTCTCCTCCTCATCTCACTAACACTCCAGTGAGCGGGGCTAACATTGCAATGATGAAGTAGGCGTTGATTTGTTCTGCGGAGGCAGTGTTTCACCTATCTATAGATAGGCACATTCCGGGACGAGTCGTTCGCTGTGCCTGGTGTCAATAAAAGCTTTTATTGGATTAACAAAGAAGGTTTCAGTTCTGAAATTTACAGGATATTCTTATAGTACGAAGACCTCTTGTATATCAAAAGCTCAAGGAAAAGCTGCTTTCTCAATTCATGACCCTTTTAAAAATCTAAACTATTATAAAGTCATGTGATTTTAATAAACGAGGCTTCGTTACGTCATAAGTGTTTCGAAATTTCAATGGTTCACCACTGGGGGGCGTGATTTTGGCAGTTTGATACACACTCCGAACCACTGATTCGAAACAAAAGATTTATAAAGCTTCGAAGCTTCATGAAGCAGTGTTTTGAAATCGCCCATCACTAGATATTATTGAATAAAGTCGTTATTTTGTTTTTTTGGCGCACAAAAAGTATTCTCGTCATTTCATAACATTAAGGTTGAACCACTGTAGTCACTTGAACTGTTTTAAATATGTCTTTAGTAACTTTCTGGGCATCTGAAAGTGTTAATGATCTTGCTGGCAATGGAGGCCTCACTGAGCCATCGGATTTTATCAAAAATATCTTAAATTGTGTTCCGTTCTTACGGGTGTGGAACGAAATGAGTAATTAATGACAGAGTTTCCATTTTTGGGTGAACTAACCCTTTAAGGCCTCTGATGAACCGAAGAATGTACATTGGGGCCTTTAGATTTGCCCACTTAGATGACCTGAAGTGATCTTTTTTACACAAGCTTGTGTCATTTGAAATGGGACACACAATGGGTCATGTACTGTACATCACAAACTTTGGGAAATCTACCAAGTTGTTCTTTGGACGTAGGCCATTGAAGAAACTTGTAAATAGGGCTTTGTTTTTTGCAGTTCAATAAGAAACATGTATACACAATCTCCCGGAAATTGTGCGAAGCTAATCAGATTGGATTTCGCAAGAGCTCCATTTTGTGTGCAACAGTCCGTTGGCACTCCATGAAAGTGGAAGCCCTTGCCATCTTAACATTTGCATCAGGTTTGTTTATTTCGGATTTGGTAGAGAGCCTTGAATATAAAACAATCATTTGTGTTTCAGAAAGGAAAAAAAAAGAATGTCAGAGGAGCAGTGGATAGTCTGTGTGTTTGATGCGGAGGGAGCAAATGGGTGAAGGAATAGGAGAAATGATGAAAGTGGGAGGATCTGGGAGGAGAGGGAGGGAGCGCGACACAGCAGGAGACGAATAGGCCAGAAGATGGAGAGAGAGGGAGAGAATGAGAGATGTGATAGGCATCTCAGGGAGCCATCAAAAACTCCACTGTGGAGAAAAGAAGGGGGAGAAAAGAGAACTGACAACAGCGGCAAGGGAGCAAACGTGTTTTGACAGACATCCTGCACTTGATGAAATCTTACCTTGCCACTTCGGTGAGACACACACTCATGAACACACTCCGAGGCCTGACAAACACCCTGCTGCTGAATTATTCATGTCAGAAAACGCAATTATCCGGCACACTAATGTGACCAGTGGTGGCGTGAGAGCATTGAAACAACACAACACACACACAAGCAATTCCATTGTGTAAACAAAAAGCCCACCGCGTTCTTCTGCCGGTTGTCTAGTTGGCACTGGCCGCAATTTATCCTTCCTTTTGATCTCCCAGTGTGCACTGCTGCGAGCGCTCAGAAGTTACATGTGTTTGCGACTGCTGCTAAGCCACAGTGATAAGCAGATATTGTACAGTATATCAGCTACTTCCCCTCCACAAAATAAATCACTCATTGTGAAGTCTTCAACCATACCAGACAGAAGGAAACAAAGGAACCAAAATAAATAGGAATTACCTCCAAAGCTTTGGCTGAAGATGAGGCTGTGTTGATTGACATTAGCATGTTGAGTCAAGTAACTGGTAGCAACAAGGTTTCTTGACTAGGGATGGACACAAGTACCCTAGTGCTTGGAAGTGGTAGAAACTTCAAAACATTTAATTTTGGGTGGTGTTTTGTGGTCCAAACTGAAACACAAACACTATGCGGTGTGATGGAATAAACAATGGAAACAATGGAATAAACTTGTATTTAAAAGCAGCTAGACTATAGGGATGTGTCATGGATGACGAATAGGCTAGCAGTCCAACAATTAAAGTAGTCATTAATTTTATCCCTTAAAACTCATCTTTGATCAGCAAAATGACATATTTTCCTGTGAAAAAAAAACAAAAAAACTTCATGCCTTAAAATAGCTTGAATGTAACTCTATACCCTTGCTTCATTTAGTATACGCGGTGCCGTGAATATGCAAATTAGCCACTCCTCCACTCACTCACACCAGCTCAGAGATCCACTCTCAACTTTTACTCAAGTTACTTTAGTAAACGCTGCACAAAGGTATCGCTCTTTACCACGTCAGACACATAACGGTAATTAATATGATTAGCCTTTTGCTTGACTACGTTGTCAAACAGCTAATAATGTGTTCCTAATGTTACATAAACCATGTTCCTGTTCACCATCTCAGTCTGCCTTCTAAAAATCAGTATTGCCTTCAGTAAATCAGTACTGCTATATTGCTAAATGTACACGATTTTTCATATCAACAGAAAAACCGGGATAACCTGGCTTCTCTTGAGACTCCCCTGCTTTGCAGAATAGTAATGATATGCTAAAGTCCGCCCACACTTTGACGTGATTGGTTACAAGGCGTTTTGTGATGTCAGAAACACCAGCGATTTCAAACCGCATTTTGGTTCACTGGACTTTTAAGGAAAAAATACTCAGCAATGGTGTTGAATTTGCACATGGTTTGTCTGAAAGTATATTAAAAACACCACATAGACATACAGTATAAACAACATTAAAAACTTGACTTTACCTAATTGATTAGCGAGGTGGACTGTTTCTAGATTTTTCTTTAAAAAAAACAAAAAAAAAAACATAGCTACAACACATTCAAACAGATGTTTTTGGCCTTAAATCACAACTCACACTGTTTTTTGAGCGTTCCACCACCACCATTGTGTTGCATCAATGACATAATAGTCCAACTTTTTATGTGCCTGGAGACCCCTGTGTTCAGTTTGATTTCTGTTGGTTACTGTTAAGCTGTTTTTGAACACAAGAATGTGCCCCACAAAGAAATACAATCGACAGGGTTTCCTTGAAGGGGGCCTATTATGCTTTTTTTACACATTCATCTTTCTTTAGTGTGTAATGTTGCTGTTTGAGCATGAAAAAGGTCTGCAAAGTTCCAAAGCATAAAGTCCCTTATTCTCTATATCAGTGTCACTGTTTCTGAACTCCCTGAAACGCCTCCATTGTAGTCTTGAGTTTTCTTCCGGGAACAAACACATCACAATATTCCTCATTTAAATAATTCCCGCCCAAGTTATACGCAAAATAAAGGGGCGGGGCCTGGTTGAGTTAGTTAGTAGTGTGTTGAAACTCGCGGTTATGGTAAGGGACGGGACATTTCCCAAACACGCTCGAAGCGCTTGACCAATCACAACACACTGGTCCAAGCTGACCATTCAGAACACATTGTGCTTTTCTTTTCATAGAGACAGGAACTAAACAGAGTGTTTTGAGCCATCCAAAATTACCAAAATGCATACCTGTAGTCTTGACTGAAGGAAGCCTTCAATGAGCCTGTTGAATTATTTCATGGAAAACTTGACAGATCTGAAGGAAATCAGTTCAGTTTTGCATTGGTTTGTTTGGAAAACTTGATCTCAAAGCTTTTTTTGTACTCTTGAATCTATTTCATATGCATTATTTTCTGACCCAACTTCCCAGAAAATAACCCCATGAATGACGATGAGCTTTTTGTATTCATGTTCCAATAATACACCCATCTGTAGTCAATTGCAGCTCTCTCCAAGTTGGAGTTGATGCTCACGACTGTTGCCTTGTTCAATAACCACAACTCATCAATGCTTTTGGCTGCGGCAATCCAATCCAAAATCTCCCAGAACGGTCCAGATGACAGGGTGTACGGGAACGTCGTTTCAGCTCGGCACAGAATAGTAATTAAACACTACATTAAATTCCTCTTCATGACCAGTTCAGACTTTTCACGGATCCATTAGAGGCTGAATCTGCCAAGCTAAGAGAATCTTAATTGCGCAATTAATTTGAACGCTGATGTCTACTGACAGTTGGATTTATGGCATCAATTGAGGCCAGATCCAGACAAATGTGTGACAGGTTCTATTTTAATACCGCTGATGAGTTGGCTTGATATCCCGCAAGTGACGCCCATTTTGCCAGTCATCTGAAAATCTGCTTTTTTTCAGAACTTGTTTTAGAAAGATTATTGAAAGTTATTGTTATTGAGTTATTGTTGCTCCTTTCCTGTTTTGTTGCAATTTCTCTCACTTCACTGAAGAACCTTTCTATTTTTAAATATGGTTTGGAAAGATCTGATGAATGTTAAATTGTTAGGAAACGACAACAACAATGCAACTTTTGTTTTTCTCAAATGGTCGCAATTATTCACAGCAGATAATATCTTCGTTTCTCAGAATCACTTTGTAAACTCGCACTCACACACTTGTCTTTTCTAGTGCCAACAGAAAGGTCAGGTCTCGACATTTATTTCCCCATGCGGCCATATTTGTTTTGAATCTGTTCACTGGATGTGGGAAACTTTAGTAACTCACAGGGGGGAATAAATCAAGTCAGCATGTTACCTGAACACTAGAGAGCAGTTGTTAAATTAGAGATTGCTGGATGTTTTGATGGGAATTGTTGAGGGAGCTCTTTTGTAAGCTCTGGGAAGTTGGAAGTATGTTTGTTCCTGCTCAACAAGTGCCTCTGATTGCCCAAGAGCTGTAGCAATCATCCGCACGTAGCCTTAAAACACAGACAGCATGAGTGTGTTCACAATGGCCTACTACTACTGTTTTTGGGAAGGAAGTATAATGCAGTATGGCAGTATGCATGTCATGCACATCTTCTGTATGATATATCTAAGTGAAACGCACAGTTTGTTTTGTATGTTTTCAGAATCAGCATGTGAAGTGTAAGGGTTCGCTCACACAGGACACGTTTTTGTGTCCGTCTACGCTATTTTAAAGGGGTCCTTGTTTATGATTTCACTTTTTTTAAACTTTAGTTAGTGTGTAATGTTGCTGTTTGAGCATAAACAATATCTGCAAAGTTACAACGCTCAAAGTTCAATGCAAAGGGAGAGATTTTCTTTTACAGAAATCACTTTTTAAGGATTTACATTAACTTTACATAAACCCTGCCCCCAGGAACATGCAACAAAGGCCATGTTGGGCTGCTTTAGAGAAGAAGAAGAGTTGTTGTAGTAGAGTGTTGTTGCCATGCCATCATTTTACGCCGGACTGCTTCACAAACGAGGGTCAATTCAACGCTGGATTTGCATAAAAGATTAACATGACGGCACATACTAGTCGATGAGTTGAATCAACTCCACAGCGACTACATAAATTTATCCACTAACCATTCAGAAATGTCCAGATCGGGTGTGCCTCATACGTCCTGAAAAGTGAAGCTGCCTTTGATCGCCCCCTGGTGGCTGGATGCAGTACAGGTCATAAACCTCGCCCTCTCCATTCAAACGAACGGGAATGAGTCAAAACAAAAAAATAAATTACGCTTCAAATAAAATTTTCCGAAAGATGGTTTTGGTCATTTAAGGTAGTTGTTATCACGCTGATATATATTCAATTGTTCGTTTTTGTGATAAGTTTGATTTTAGCTAGCAATTTGATGCTATAGAAACGGGGCGTGTCGTCATGATTGACAGTTGTGACTGACAGCTTCTCTGAGGACTGTCGGAGCTTCGAGGGGAGATTGAAGATATATAACTAACTATTAATTTTCAATTTCTGTGTTATTTCACACCAACAAAATGAGTTGTTCAGCAGTAAACTGTACTAACCGACCTACAGGATCTGACGGATCACTGAACTTTCGGTAACGTTAAATGTGGGCTTTATAAGTTAAGTAATAAATGTTATTAGCGAAGATAACACGCCTAACGTTAGCCATGACGGGAAAAAGCAGGTGATCGTTATCTGGCAGTTACTAATTATTTTTATGGGTATAAAATAATAATTAGCAGGACAAAACTAATGATAACCTACTCTAATTAATTGTAGAGCACTGTCTACAGCGATCGATCTCCTGTAACGTTAGCTCAACTTTATTTAAAATGGCAGGACTGTTTCTGACATTTTAGAGTTGTTTCTAGTGGCATATTATATTGAGTTTATCTACTGAATTTGCTGTTTCAAAAATATTATTGCTCTAGAAACAGAATAGCCTATTATTTTAGGTAGAATTTTAAATTGTGTATAATTTATATAGCCTATTTAAAATACATCAATGATGACGCAGTCGTCTGGGCGGAAGTTTGATACCGCGACTCCGCCTCCGGGCTCCACTGACGATTCCTTCTGCGCATGCCCAGGCTCCAAACTGACGTTTTTGCGTAACATGTCAACGCCCATCGTCGTACGTTTTACATTCAGTTCATTACAATGGAAGGAAGCGGCGTCGCGTCGTCCATCTTTTTTTACAGTCTATGGTCCAGATGCATTCTAAAAGTTGTAACTTCTTCCTGAGTCTCTCCATCAGTGTCCGACTCCGGTTTGAACAATGTAAGGCTGAACACTGTTACTGACAATCCTCATTTTGGCTGCGTGAGATTCTCCAGCTTTGTTGTTGTTGAGCAACCGAAGCTCGAGCTGATAAAGCTCCGCCTTATTCTGGAAAGGGGGCCGGGAGCAGCAGCTCATTAAATTAATAAATTTAATTATTTTTATACCTACAATTCTATGTATAAAATGTATGTACTATGTATGTATCAATGTGCTTTTTTTACATTTAAAATGTTTAAAATTTTCACCACATGAGCAAATAACACCCACTTAGAGTTAGAGGATTTTCATAATAATAAAGTATGTAGTATACAGCATAGAACAGTATGCATTTAGCAGTACAGTAGTGTTTCCTTCCTTATAACGCACAAGTTTTACTAACTTAAATGAAAGATTTGCAAGACATGTTGTATCCACAGTTCTGTCCAGGTTTGTAACAATTGACAGAGCTGTGATTTGGGTGGATTGTTTCAGAGATGGATGTGTTGATTGCAGACAGGTGTTTTCCGCCCTGATTGCTGACGAGCCGCCCCAGAAACAGAAATGATGCTCTTATGTGAGTTTTGCCGGCAAAAGACTCTAAGCTACATGTGTCCAGATCTGTTGAGTTACCATCCCATTTGACTGTTTCCATAGCAACAGCCAGTAGAGGAAGTGAGCTTGGGCAGGAGGGCACCAGGTTGATTAAGATAATTAGCCCCTTTCTTATTTAATGGGTGTGTCTCTGCGGTTTTGTCCCAAATTACAGCCCGTTTGTTTCATCTGTCATAACCCTGACCGCATCCCCCCACCTCCCCCAGTCAGATCCTTAGAGAATTATTAAGACGACGACCGAACTTTCAGTTGAAGTCACAGTCTGACGGCCACGTCTCTTTATCCAGGGCGGCGTGTTCTGTCTCTAAAAGTGGCTCTGATATAATTATCTGTCTGTCAAAGTTATGTTATGCCTTTAAGCCTTCATCTTAGTCACAATGAGGTAATTCACCATCTGCTTACAAGGTGTAAAAGCGAGACCTGCGGTCCTGTCGCTGTCCTTCCTGGCAGCTGTTAACCAGAGTGTTTCATCTGAGATGTCGTGACGGCAAAATGGGCTCTGTACCCTGGGAACGGAGCCGCTTCCGAGCCAAGATAGCTATCAGGATCTATTTGTAACTTGGCAGTCTTTCGGGGAGTTTTTTAACAGTGACTGAATTATCACGTTCACTAGGACCTTGGCTCTCTCACACCTGCTAAGAAAAATTTAGTACTGTAAGACCCCTAAATCACTGACTGTTATTATTCATTGAGAAAAAAGAAAGAAAAAAAAAAACTTTTGAAAGTTCTGAACAAGGTCTGTACGGTATCTGAACTTATTCAGAATGATTTAGGTAATTCGATAACATTTTGGAAGACACAAGAAAAGTGACACATTATATGTTCACAGTTACATATGCAAACCATTTGCTTCCTCATACCGTTATGTAGACCTGCACAATAATTATATCAGCATGTAACTCTGGGCCTACTCTGCAAGCCAGTGAAAATGTGACAAATTTATTGCAAATTAGAATAATTATTAATTATAATCTGCAAGTGGTGTAGCTCCCATGTTGGGAACTAAAAACATAAGTAACATAAATAATAATTAGAAGAAGTACAAATATATATTAAATATATAATTAAAGGTGCAGTAAGTGATTTCTGAGAAACACTGTTGACATTTGAATTCGACACCCCTCCCTTCGTTGCTCCGCCCCCAAAATAACAAACACACTATGCGACACAGGTAACCACTAATGGCCTGCACATTACACTGTGTCCTAACCAGACGCGACGCGACTATGAGACGTGATAAAGTCAATCAAAAATCACAGCCAATCAGAATAGCGCGTGGGCGGGCTCTCTCGGCAAGTTCCCGGCACTTGCAAACGAAATGGATGAGTACATAATCAAAGAATATTACACCATTTTAACATTATTAAAAACTGAGTTACTGAAACCATTTTTGTCATAGAATACACTTGTCTGTTCACAATGAGTTCTTGTTTCCTTTCATTTATTTTGAAGATCTGAGGTGAATTGTCCATTGTTGCTTCCAGTACGGCTAAAAACACACACAAAATGATATTCAAACTCACATTAGATTATCATTCATACTAAATCATACTAAATCATACTAAAAATAAAAAGAAGGTAACAATAAAAAGAAAGTTCTGCATGGAGCTACATGGCTACTTTCTAAAAAATAATGTGTTTGCCCAACAACAACAGCAAAAATAATGCAACAGGGTTTGAATCAATGTTTGTTTTTTTTTTTGTTTTTTTTTTTTTTATTTTAATTATGACAACTTTCAGTGTATTTACGTTCAACCAACAAGCTACACTGAGTTAGATGAACTTAAAAATTGTGTTTATGCTATAAATTATTTTTATGTTGATTACTCAAAAAAATTAAGTTGCTCCAACTACCAGAGTTATGGAACCCCTGGAACCAATTAATCTTATCTATTTCACTTCAAATCAACATCACAGCACATGCTAACATAACTTATTTAACATGTATATTTGATGAACAAGAAAGATATTACTTGTCACTGGCATTACTTATAGAGTCAATGTAGTGTTTACCTTCATGTAGGTATCTTTTCCATGTTAATCGGAGTTTTTGTCCTAACTAGCCGCGACGGCGACAAGCGACGATTCTATTTTAGAAACGGTTTCTATTTCTCCGCGATGTCGCGACTGAAACAGCAACACAAAGTATGGCAATGATAATATAAGGTACTGTGCTTTATTTAATGTCAAAAGTGTCTAATGTGAGTTTGAATATCATTCTGTGTTCCCAGCTTTTTAGCTGTAATGAAAACAACACTGCCTAATTCACTCCAGATCTTGAAAATAAATAAATGGGCACAAGAACGTTCAAACTGTCAACTCAATGCAAACAGACAAGTGTATTCTATGACAAAGATTGGTTCAGTCACTCCGTATGTACTTTAAATAATGTTTAAATGGTGTAATATTTATGAATTTTACTATGTACTTGCCCATTTCATTGTGTCTGCTCTGCTCTTGCCAAGAGAACCACACTCTCTTCTGATTGGCTGTAGTTTTTTATTGATTTTATCACTCTCATTGTCATGTCGCGTCTAGTGTGGACAGTCAAATTTCTCATCGCTGGAATCTTATTCATTAATAAACTAACAGGTCTTTCCCTTCACTAAAAACAAATAAATTAACATTTATTCTCCTTATCCAGTCCTATGCAAAGCATGCTGGGAACTACAAATCCACTGCCTAATTTCCGAAGTTATCAAGACAATATAATTAAGTTACTACAACTTATTTTTTTAAAAAAAAAAAGCCATTTAACGCAGAAATTTGAGTTTAAATTACAAACAATATTAAGTTGATGTAATGATCAACATTATGTCAACAGAACTCTACAAAATAACGTTTGCAACTTAAAAGGTTTAATTAAAACAATAAATAATTTATTTAAGTTGTGGTAACGGATCCCCTAAATTACTTTTTAGAGTGTATAATAAATGAACCAAAATTCAAGCCTGTTTCAAAGTCAGAAACTACAATCAGAATTCAAAGCTGATTCGTATGTCTTGAAGACATCCGCATAAACGCTGTTTTTGACACAGCAGGTCAGAAAACCTCCAAAGCGGCAAATGGTGACATCCATTAACCGCTCATCCCAATCTCTTCTTCACCTAGAGCCCATATTTTTTTTTTAGGATAGTCAAGCATCGAGAACCACTCTCTCTTTTTAAGCACTACGCCTGGCATCCCTACTGTGAAAATTACCTCACCCGTCTCCATTAGCCAGACTGGCACGTTTAAGTTCAATTGCTTGTTCGAACCCCTTCTACTCCCCTGAAATCATTCCCTTGTTTTTTTCCCCTTTCTCTTTCTCACTCTTTTCCCCACTGTTTGCCGTACCCATCACAAGCGCTTTTGTGGGCTGCATTTAAAATGTGCCAGTTTGCGCGGCTGCACCACGGTGCAAATTGGGAAGCCAAGCACTCTCATAATTAAACCTAATATTGCAAAGTGCATTGGAAGACAATAATATTCTGCTAGCATTTTTGTTTCACAAAACAGTTTTGAGCTGCCACCTGTTTTTGTTTAGCACTTTTTTTTCTCTCAGCTGTGACAGCAATTAGCCTAGCTGCTCATATGGAGCGGGCGCTGTTATACCGCTGTACAGGCCTGATAAACAAGCTAGTTTAGAGCAGTTTTGGGACATGCAGAGCTTGCTGAGAACATGTGGTGTAGTCAAGCACAGTTAGGTCTCAACTACGATGTTGTCCTTGTAGCTGAAATGTGTTTATATGTACAACAAAATGCTGGTAATGATCAAAAATAGGCTCATTATAAAACAAAACGTCTGCTGTAGGTGTATTGTTAGCTAAAGTATAATCAAAGTGGTGTTATATTTTTCAGTTTCTTCATTTGACCTTGTATTGGGAATTTGGTTCCTTGTGAAAATATGTGTAGATGAGGTGTTTGACTTCACTTCTCCGAGTATTCGTGTCACCTTCACTTTAGGTGCTGGCGGTTCTTTCGCTCCTGGCTTCCTCTCTAAGCTTAGAATGTCTCATCTAATCTCGTTCTCTCTCTCTTTCTCGGGTCTTCAGGTCTAATTGTACCTGAAAGTCTTGAATGTGCATTAGTCGGAGGTGTTTAATATGCAGTCTTTATCAGAAGGTGGCGGGCCAAAGAAACAGTGGTGAGAAATTTCATGTTACTATACTTATCATGCACAGGCCTTCTTTGCAATTACATACTTGACTGATTTCTTTTAGCCTCTTAAATTCATTTCCAATGACCTTTATTTCGTTGCCCCGTTTGGGCGAGAAAGTTTCAGCCTTGCTAATTGTTTCAAACCTTCGCAGCAGTTTGAAGCCAGAGAGCAAAATTTATATTTTCATTTCTTTCTTTTCAGTTTTTTTTTTATTCATTCCTTCCTTTCCTCCATTATTTTGTTCATTCTTTCTTTAGATTCTTTGTTAAATTTTTTTTTTTTTTTGTTTTTTGTTTTTTTTTTACGGAGCCTTTGAAGGGACGTGGTGAAGGAAAAAAATATGAGATGGGAGGAAAAATTATATTTCAATGCTTTTGCACTCTCTCGCAAATGTTTTGCATTCCCCCGAGAAACGTTGCTTTCCTTCCGAGAAAATGCAAAAGCATTGACATATATTTTGTTTTTGCTTTTGTTACTTTGTTGGTTTTTTGTTTGGTCGTCCTCTCGTTTGTTTTTCACTCAATTGTTTGTTCGTTCTTTTTGTTAGTTGTTTACTTTGAATGTGTTTGGTCTTTTATTTTTGGTTTGCATGTTTGTTTGTTCGTTCAATAATCTATTCTTTCTTCTGATAGTTGTTTTGAAAGTGTTTATTTCTTGTTTTTCTTTCATTAGATCTTATCTTTGTTCATTTGTCGCTTTCATTCGTTTATTCATATTTTTTTGTTTATTAAATAGTCTTTGTTTGGTCGTCCTCTCAGTTTTGTTTTTTTCAGTCTTCACTCAATTGTTTGTTCATTCGTTTTGTTAGTTGTTTACTTTGAATGTGTTTAGGCTTTTGTTTTTGGTTTGTATGTTTGTTTGTTAATTCAGCAATCTATTCTTTCTTCTGTTAGTTGTTTTGAAAGTGTTTATTTCTTGTTTTTCTTTTATTAGATCTTATCTTTGTTCATTTGTCGCTTTCATTCGTTTATTCATATTTTTTTTGTTTGTTAAATAGTTTTGTTTGTTTGTTTTTGTTTGGTTGTCCTCATTTTTTGGTGTTTGTTTTTTTTCTGTCTTCATTCAATTGTTTGTTTGTTCTTTTTGTTAGTTGTTTACTTTGTGTTTGGTCTTGTTTTTGGTTTGTATATTTGTTTGTTCGTTCAATAATCTATTCTTTCTTCTTTTAGTTGTTTTGAAAGTGTTTATTTCTTGTTTTTTTTTTCTTTCATTAGATCTTATGTTTGTTCGTTTATCACTCTAATTTGTCTTTTCATAATTTTTTAGTTTGTTTGTTAAATTGTTTTTGTTTGTTTTTTGTTTGGTCATCCTCGTTTGTTTTTTTTCTGTCTTCACTAATTTTTTTGTTCATTCTTTTTGTTAGTTGTTTACTTTGAATGTGTTTAGTCTTTTGTTTTTGGTTTGTATGTTTGTTTGTTTGTTCATTCAGTAATCTATTCTTTCTTCTGTTAGTTGTTTTGAAAGTGTTTATTTCTTGTTTTGTTTTTTTCTTTCATTAGACCTTATGTTTGTTCATTTATCACTTTAATTTGTTTATTCATAATATTTTTGTTTATTTGTTCAATTGTTTTTTTTTGTTACTTTGTTGGTTTTTTGTTTGGTCTTCCTCGTTTGTTTGCTAATTTTTTATGTCTTCACTTAATTGTTTGTTTGTTCTTTTTGTTATTTGTTTATTTTAAACGTGTTTAGTCCTTTGTTTCTGGTTTGTTTGTGTTTATTTAAGTTTTTTACTTTCATTAGATCTTTTGTTTGTTCTTTGTTTCTTGCTTTCTTTTTTATTTGTTCATAATTTTTAGTTTTTAGTTTGTTTTTCCTTTGTTTCTCTCTCTTTTGTCTCTGCATGTCCATTTTCTTTCTTTCTTTCTTTCTTTCTTTCTTTCTTTCTTTCTTTCTCTCTGTCTCTCATCAGTCCCAATGGAGTGAGAGTGAACGGTAGACGTCTGCTCTTCTCTCTCTCTCTCTGTTTGTACTGTGTTCAGACGCTGTGTTATCTCTCATGGGCTCTTCTCTTCATTGTCTGTGCACTGACAGTATAATTCAAGCTCACTCTGGAAACAAAAGCATGTAATGAATGCACACCATCCAGTCTGCTTATGAATGAATTAATTACTCCCGAGCACAATGGGCCAGGTCGAGCTGGATGCGCCTCTTATAATGTGAGGCATTTCCCTCTGTCAGTGTGTGAAAGAAATGTACAGTGTTGTGAAGGCTTGTGAAAATGAGCCAGCTGTTTGTAACACAATTTCAGACCTTAAAGCAAACTGTTGCAAGTTACAAATCTTTATAGTGACTTTGAGGTCAGACACTGGCAGCCTGTAGCACTGGCTTACAGGTACTTCTTTCAAAATGACTTGAGATTTCAAAGGCTGTTTAAAGCACCGTATTGCTGGTTTAGCCTTTGCTCAAGACCCCAAGTCACTCCAGGAGGATTATACCTGTTATAATCAGTACTGCTCGCTATAATGCACACAGTACTATAACTTCTGCACAAACAAACCACTAAAAGTGCGGTCATATTTAATGTTGTTCATCAAATGTTCATGGTCGTAATTGAGTCATTTGAATAAGAATCTGCATGATTTGGGAGTTCTGCGCATGCATATTTCACAACCAGCTCAAGTTGGTAACACAGACTCGCCGTGTTGAGCAACAGAAAGCGGCTTGGTTTGACAAAGACTTGGAATTTGAAAATTTACCAAAATATCCCTATAATTTGACCGCACCTTCAGTATCAAGGTAATTATATTTATTATGTTTGCCCCACACATTTATGCTATGCTTTTATGATCTCCAGTCATGCACACTGTTGAGGAAAGGTGTGCTATTTACTTTTCACAAACAGGTTAATTTGTTCATTCATTCATTTAGACATTTGTTAGTTCATTGAGGATTTTTTTTTTTTTTTCTTATTTCTTTTGTTTGTTCTTTATTACTTTATTAGTTTGATAGATATTTAATTGCTTAGTGTTTTGTTCATTCTTTCTCACTTGTTTGTTTGTTCACTTGTTTTGTTTTGTATTGTTTTATTATTCATTCCAAACTGTATTACACTTACACTCTTGCTTTGCGATGGCAAGTTTTGGACAGACAAGCAGCTCTCACATTTATTAGGAAAATGTTCAAATGTGTTTTAAAATTGTCTGAATTGACTAAATTATTAGTTTAGTTGTGTTTGGTATTTAGCTTATGACAAGGCTGATATATAACATAATTAGTCACATTCCCTGTCAGTTTGACTCCGATTGATCGATTGACTGATTGATATAATCTTGAAACTTTCTCTCTTCCTTTTGATTTATCACCACATATACTTAGAGTACACTGTAAAACCTGAATAAGTTGGCAAAACTCAAAAAAATTTAGTTCAAATTGTTTAAGTTAAGAAATTCAATGTTTAAGTAAGCAGAATTGGCAGATTTTTATTTTGCACTCATACATTTTAATTGCTCTTAACTTGAAATGTTTGAGTACACTAATTCATTCATTCATTTAACTTAAAATTTTCATGTAACCTCAATTTAAACATTTTTATTAGTGTAAACTTAGCTAGCAATAACAAGCTAATTCAGAAAATGCTAACTTGCTAATTTGCTAACATGCTAACAATAGCATGGCATAGCACTTGCTGAATGAGTGCAGAAATATAAAACATTTAACGTACTTCCTCTCAAACCAAGCCACATGCACCACTTGTCACCATGATAGTAACTCTCCAAAAACCCACATTAACAGAAACTCTTCTAAATTAGCATAACAAAATATTAATCACTTCTAAATCTCCCACTTAACATTAATCTTGCACAAAAAAACTTTATATAACACTTAACTTTAGCATTTAATCTCCCTTTCGTGTGCCATGGGCAAAGCATGCTGGGAGAAATCCCAGCCCAGTTTCAGTTAAACTTAAGTTCGTCTAAATTAAGAGAAATTAGTTCATACAACTCAAAACAATGAAACAGTTCAGTTTACTTGAAATATGTCAGTGCTGTGAACTCGAGAAAAAGAAAGTTCTAAATACTCATTACAGTTAATTTAACTGAACTAATTTGTTTAATTTAAGTTTGTCTTACTCAAACCAATTAAGTATTTTGAGCGTTAGGGTTTACAGTGATTACAGAGAGAATGGCACCAAAATCTCTATAAATATAAGCTCATCTAAACAACTCGCCCCCCAAAAAAAAAAAAAAAGGCAGTAATTGATGAGGCTCTGTGTCTTTACTGACAACTCTGGAAACTCCTTCAAGTGCTTGAAATGTTTCTCGGTTGCCATGGAGCAGCTGACAAAAACGGTGTTATCTGTCAAAGGCAAGAAGTGGCCTAAAACTCACAAAGATGCTTCTCCATTCAAAAACAGCCATGTTTCTATCCATAATGCATATCAGTGCTAGAGTGAGCCGGTGAGAGGCACTTCATTGTGTCAGTCTAAAAGACTGATGTCCTTTTTGAGTACTTGTTGACGGCGTGATAGGAAATAAACGAGTGGGTGAAAATCACACTTGTGAAATCCGTGTTAGCGACCGCATATGACGGCACTGCATGTGTTCTTCCTGCAGCCTTCACCTGGTTGTTGGTTCTTAACCTGAGAGCTGCTATTGTCTGCTGAGAGCCACCTGGGTTGCCATGGCAACTGCTCGGGCACGGGATGATGGAGGGGGGGTGTGTGTGAGGTGTATTATGAAAGGAAGGAGAGATAGGGGCCTCACCTGAATGCTTGACTGAATCTCTATAACTCGTCTCCAGCCTCTTTGCTCCCGGCAGCTGGACTAAAGCCAAGCACCTGGCATTCTTCAACTGTGTGTTTGTGTGCTGAATCTTTCTTAAAACACATTACTTTTGCTTTTAATGTATAAAAGTGCTACTGAGAGTGGATATTTCCCCACTGAATCACTCTTTTAAAGACTTCCCTGATGGAAAATGCTGGTTTTGGATTATGGTAGCTGGACTGTTGCTGGTCCAAAGCGGTGTATTAGCTATGACCAAGATGAGCTAGGTTGAGACTAGGTCCACTTGATCATAGACTAGTCAGAAACGATTGCAGTGTCCAAATACTGCCTATATACGTGCTTCATAAAGCTGGTTTTAATTGGATTTTTTTCAACAATGTAAATATGAAATATTTTGTTCACTGATATGGAAGTGTATTTACTCCAAGGTGCTACGGTTTGATTCTACATTGTGGTTTGATTTTCCCTGTGAACAACAGGAGATCGCCCACTCAATGGGTGCCAAGGCAATTCTCTATAGAAACCACTGTAAACATCCTGTTTAATGAGTCATGTGATCCTGCTGTGTTAATCTCTCCACCTCACAAAGCACTCTATAATTAATCTGGAAGGCTATATTGTGTTTGTTCATTGTGTTCTTATTATATTCATTGTGTTAATCTTTAGTGGAATTTTATTAATGTATCAGCTTTGATTTTGTAGTGTAAAAAGTGTGTAATTTCTACACCACTGCAAAAATAATTATTGTTTTCAAACAGGTATCCTTCAATCGTGAACACTTTTCCCGACTATCATTGGTTGAACAGGCCGATAGCCCCGCCCCAAACTTATGCCATTGGTTGAGTTGTTGTTGGGCTGTTGGGGATGCTCAAAGAAGCAGCAATATTTTGAAAACACCAGAGAGACAGATGCTGCGTCTGAATATACCTACTTCAATACTATGAAGTATGCAAAAAATAGTATGTGAGCCGAGCAGTAATTCAAAATATTCATAGTATTCATAAAACAGTAGGTGAAAAGTACACAGATTACCTACTACTTCCTACGATGGACACTTTACTATCCCGAGGGTGTGTGAATGACATTGAAGCGACATAACTGACGCCATAGGTCACATGACAAGTGACAACATGGTGGATTGTAGTACATCATTCATACTACACACTTTCATACTGTACAGTGTTCAAATATGTTGGTGGAATTAACCTATGAGTTTCTTACTTAGAGTTGCATATTAAACTGGGAAAAACAATGATGATATACTCATCAATATCTTTTTGTCTTTCCTTTATCTCTTTAGAAAGAAGAACAAGATGATTTAATATTGACCCCGGATGGAACAAGAGAGTTTTTGACCTTTGAAATTCCTCTCAATGACTCAGGCTCGGCAGGGTTAGGGGTCAGCGTCAAGGGCAACAGATCTAAAGAGAGCCACGCTGACCTGGGAATATTCGTCAAGTCTATAATCACTGGAGGAGCCGCCTGCAAGGTGAGCTGCAACATTACTAATTTAATCATAACCATAACCATATCCATAACTTCTCCCTAAAATCAGAGGGAAATGATAGGTGAATAACACTGATGTAGAAGCACCTAACCCTGGTTGTAAGCCTAAACTTGACATAAACTGTAATCTTGTCCCTCAAATCGGATTGGTTGATTGGAATGTTGTTGATCCAGGAACATGTTGCTGAAATCAGGTTCTGCTGGCTGATTGGCTACAGAAACCACCACTCATACGTTTTTTTTTTTTTTTTTTCATATTCAATCTTTACTCAAAGAAATATGTTCTTGTGTGTGCAATCATAGGATGGGCGGCTGAGGGTAAATGACCAGCTGATAGCAGTTAATGGAGAGTCTCTACTGGAAAAAACGAATCAGGAAGCGATGGAGAACCTCCGCAAGTCCATGTCCATCGAGGGAAACAAGAGAGGCATGATTCAGCTGATAGTAGCCCGACGGATCGCAGGGAGAGGAGAGGTCAGTTATCCACTGTCTTGTGCCTTTTAGCTTTAAACTGTGGTACGTTTGCATTGTCAACATGCCCTTGTGAAACAGAAGTGCGCTTAATTGTATTGGATGCGCAATTTTAGTGTACTTCAAATCTTAAACATGTGTGTGTATATATATATATATATATATATATATATATATATATTATAGAAAACTGGACTTGGAGATAATATAATGATATTTAAATAAAAGGCTGCTTAAGTGCACATAAACAGCACACTTTCACGACTGTTTCACACATATTTTAGTTTACCATAAATGTTTGTCAGTATATTTCACAATACGCTTTAGCCATATTTCATAGACAGTAGAAGTAAATATGAAATTAAATACAAAAATGTACTTAAATCCTACTTAAGTGGGCCAAAAAATCACTCTAAACTTAAACTATAATACTACAATTAATTAAAATGCAATTAAGTGCTTGAAAACTTTTTTTACTTTTAGTTTCACATTTAAAGTATATCATTTTATGTAATAAGTACTCTTTTTAAAGTATGCTAAAGTTACCTTCCTGTTAGTGTACTAGTTTTTTTTTTTTTTTTTTTTGGTCCCTTTTGTTTTACTAGAAAAACTAAACCCAAACAGAGCAACATTTGTTGAAGGACTTGCTGAAGGACATTTCTGCAAACATTACACAAGAAAACAGCATTTTAAAATAAAAGCCAAATATAATTAGGCCCAATTATTCCCAAGTTTTGTCCAACTTTGCCAGTAGGTGGTGCTGTCACAGAACTGCTTGTTATGCACTCAGGTCGTTGTGGCAATGATAGCTAGAAAGTTTCATTTTCATACCTCAAAGCATTACAAAGATTCAAGCTTTGCATCCTCTCAAACAAATGTATTTGTTTTGATGCATTGCATGTGATTGGTGTTGTGTGTGTATATATAAAAATAACTTTTAATAATATCTGACCAACATGGTCTGAAGATTATCTGACCCAAATTTGGGGATGAAAGCTGAAGGATAAATTTGAAAAGTATGGTGGACAGTCTAGTATAGCATAAATTGAAAAAATGAACTCTGCGTGACCCAATGAACCAGAATGGAGTTTCGATGGCGCAAGAGGGTTTGAAAGACTTTCACCAAAATTGCCATCAGGTGCTATTTACTGCAGGTTCTAAGGGCTACCATAGACTTTAATGCAGCATAATAATAATAAATGAACAGGCAATAGTTCAGTGGCTAGTCCTTAAAGGGGACCTATAATGCCCCTTTTACAAGATGTAATATAAGTCTCTGGTGTCCCCAGAATGTGTCTGTGAAGTTTCAGCTCTAAATACCCCACAGATCATTTATTATAGCTTGTCAAATTTGCCCCTATTTGGGTGTGAGCAAAAACACGCCATTTTTGTGTGTCCCTTTAAATGCAAATGAGCTGCTGCTCCCGGCCCCCTTTCCAGAAGAGGGCGGAGCTTTAACAGCTCACGCTTCGGTTGCTCAACAACAACAAAGCTGGAGAATCTCACGCAGCCAAAATGATGATTGTCAGTAACGGTGTTCAGCCTTACATTGTTCAAACTGGAGTCGGACACTGATGGAGAGATTCAGGAAGAAGTTACAACTTTTAGAATGAAACTGGACGTTTCTGAATGGTTAGTGGATAAATTTATGTAGTTGCTGTGGAGTTGATTCAACTCATCGACTAGCATGTGTCGTCATATTAATCTTTTGTGCAAATCCAGCATTGAATTGACCCTCGTTTGTGAAGCAGTCCGGTGTAAAATGACGGCATGGTAACAACACTCTACTACAACAACTCTTCCTCTTCTCTAAAGCAGCCAAACATGGCATCACCCCCTTTGTTGCGTGTTCTCGGGGGCAGGGTTTATGTAAATTTTAGGGTTTGTGATGTCACAAACCCGGGAAGAAGCTCGTTGTAGTCCCTACCAGTTGTTTGTTGGTGTCCTAAAAAACCGATTTCTGTAAAAGAAAATATCTCCCTTTGCTTTGAATTTTGAGTGTCGTAACTTTGCAGATGTTGTTTATGCTCAAACAGCAACATTACACACTAACTAAAGTTAAAAAAGTGAAATCATAATCAAGGACCCCTTTAAATGCTGATTATCAAAATGGCTTTCTGCTGTTCTTCCTTCCCGCATTAAGATGAACGGTCAGAGTGACTGACAGGCAGAGTTGAGTAGTGTGTGAAGACAGGGAAGTTTGACTGCAGAAAAAGTGAATTAAAGTGAGCAGTTCTTATCAGACAGACACAGGAGACGGAGAGAGAGAGAGACAGTGACACCGGGGGTGTGAGCGGCGGATTGCGATCGAAAGCAATTTGACCGCTGAAATGCTCATGCTGATTTGTACTGATAACAGATGGCAGTATGAAATATCAAATATCAGCTTCAAATGCCATCTTTTCCATCCCCTTCTTTCCCGAATGCAATCCTTTGGATGTGTGTTTGTTTCTTTTTTTTTTTTCTTTTTTTTTTTTTTTTTATGCCCGCACAGAGTCATAACATCTGAAAGCGTAATCTAACACTTATCTTTCTAAAGAATATACGACAGGCGCTTTGAAGCCTCAGCGTTAGGAGGAGATGAAATTCAGAATGATGACTGCTTATGGAAATGAGATGACTGCAGTGTCTGACCGCACTCTCACGCTTAAAGTGGAGCGGATGATTCCCAGAGGAAAACGTTATTGCTCAGAACTTGCTCTTTCATAGCTGAGGGGACTTAATAGAATTCTCGTTTATGTTTCTTTTAGGCATCAAATTTTTCTTAAAATTTCTTGGGAGAAATAAAAAATAGACAGTAACAAGGCAATTGTTGGCTTACAGTACGAGTATAGAGCTATAAAACGAAAGTGGATATATGACTCAGATCATTTGCTTTTGGAAATATTTGATGAGAAATGTTTAAATTTGTGATGCTGAAACTCCAGAGGAGAAGCAGGAGACTCAATAGTTGGTTTATCCATTAGACTGATTCAAACAGATATCTTGTGAGTCTTTTTGATCAATTATTTTAAAGATTTGTTAAAAGAACCATTCCACAAGAGTCAAATCACTACACATTGGTGTTTACACTGTCAGTGAACATTAAGACATTAACCCTTTGATCACAGCGCTATATATATCTACTGCTAAATTCAAATCAGCATTCACACTTTGACCCAAGAGTGACTAGATCAGCGCTTGTCATACATCACAACTGTTCTCAACAGTCAGTGAGATTTTTTAAAGGGCATCTATTATGCAAAATCCACTTTTACATGGTGTTTGTAAACAGAATGTAAATAGACGAAAATAATAATAAAAAAAGAATAATTTTTCTGATTTTTATTTAGAAAAAAAGAGAAAAATGATGATCGAAAGAATCTAACACTTCAAACTTGAAAATTCAACTATATTACATATATACAAGTCTTTTTGTGACACTTGGTTGCACAGTTTTCATTCAGGAGAAATTTTTTTCATACACGCATACATATACTGCATATGCACGCATACATGCATGCATACATTTACCGCACGGACACATTACACAGATGCACACACCAAATGCGAAATGCGAGTCTCACTTAGCCTCCTCCCAAGTCTTATCAAAAATCATCACAATCGACTGTGTACTCCTTCGCCATGTTTTTGTTTGTTTCTTCTATTATTTATGCGATCCAAAACTCCCTAAACTGCCACGCTCCTTATCTCTCCGTTCAAAACCTCCTTCCACCTGCTCTCCCCGAAAGCGGCTGGCATTTGCTGATGGAAGGCATGAAATTACCATAATAACCCATATATTGGTGAAAAGCCCATGGTGTCTACTGTCTGTAGCAATTTGAATTATTACGATAACATGAATACAGCTTGGTTGGATGTGTCGCCGACGACACATCCGGTTTTAAAGGGTTCAACCAAAGCAGCCTCATTAGACATGCCGTTTTGATTCTCTGAGCAGTGTGATGTCACACTGCTCAGGCCCCGCCCACGGCCGCTGACTGACAGTCCTGCATTACCATAGTTTCTGCTCTCAGCGAGCTGTACGCTGTCCGCTAGAAAATTGCTAGAAAAAAAAGTGTGAATTATGAGATAAGTCCTTTTTATTTTATTTTTTTTTTCCCCAAAAAAAAAAAAAAAAAAAAAATGTGGCTTTTTATCTCACAATTTTGACTTTTTTCCCCCTCACAATTGCAGCTTTTTCTCACAATTCCACATTTAGAACTCTTTTTTTTTTCCTCTAAACTGTGAGATATAAACTTGTGAGAAAAAGTCTGAATTTTTAGATACAGTATAAACTCACACAAACCTGCTTATAAATTCAGAATTGTGAGAAATAAACTTGCTATTACATGAAAAAAGTAATAACAAAATCTTGTTTTTGTCCCCTATGCAATTGTCTTTTTTTTTTTTTTTTTTTTAAGTCTGAAAATCAACAGGTGGGTTCGTTTTTTTCAGGAATTCCAATTTGTAATAATATGTAATAATAATATCTCTATTCGTCAAAGCCTTCACTCTGCAGGCACCCTCATTTATTCATGAATGTGACGTTTTTTTCATGAACGTTTGTTTTTGCGTGCATGCAGTGAAGACAACACAATAGAAAATCACGTTGTCTATTTATAGTCTTTGTGTTACTTTTTGTACCCAGTCAAAAAACATAAATATGATGTCTTTTGTCTTCATTCACGGATGTACACACAGAAACCCCTCAAAACATGCAGCGGCACACACCAGACACTGCTGAGCTCAAATCAGCCTTTATTAGCGTCTGTGTGGAGTTGATTGGTGCCGCTTGCTGCTGGTGCTTTGAGAGCAGGAGACCTCACGCTGAGATCCTGTCCCCTCACACACGGCCCATCCATCCTCTCCCGCTCTTCCCATCCAAGGTCACCCGTCGCCTTCCGGAACACCCGGACTGAAGGTCGCTCTTATCTGTCTGTCAAATGAGGATGAGGATGGTTGCTTTCATCATTTTCATCAACTTTAAAGCAAAGACGGACCCCCGCTGTGGTCCGACATACACTGCAAATTGCGCTTTGATACGGCTTTCAGAGAGAGAGGGAAAGCTGAAATAAGAAAAAAAGAGAGATGGAGAGAGTAGTGGAAGTGGGAAGAAGAGGAGAATGATGGGTAGTGAGAAACTGCAGGGGCCACTGAAGAAAATCAAGGATTGTGTGCCGGGGGACGGCGGCCCTGCTCTCTGTGACAGGTGGCAGTTTGCTATTGTCATACAGCAAATGCAGGAAAACAGAGGGCAGCATTAAAATGAATAAGATCCATCACTGTCCGCTGGCCTGGCTGTGTGTGTGTGTGTGTGTGTGTGTGTGTGTGTGTGTGTGTGTGTGTGTGTGTGTGTGCTCGATTATGTTTGAGAGAGGCACATTCTGTCTCTAGCCCTGTCCTGAATGTGAAGTGGTGTCCTACACTGTCAATATAAAGCTCTGTTACAAAATGTAGCAAGTTGCCTTGGTGTCTTGCTCTACATGATCTTATTAGTAAGGTATGTGTACATAAAGTGTGGTTCTACTCCTGTGTGTTTGCATAGACACTGAAATGTATATTATTAACATTCTGACAACATCTACAGTATCAACAGTTTTTAGAAATGTATGTAATGAATTGTTTTAGGATCATATAATATTGAACTTGTTGAATTAACAGGTTTCTTATTGTATTTAACCCTTGTAATGCATTAAAAAATAAATAAATAAATAAATAAATACTGTAGCTATTGCATTCCGGGGTCTGTTTGGACCCGTTGGAATATAAGATTAGAAAACAGTCATAACATAATATTTTTCAACTAAAACCATATTGTATCTGATCAGTAACTTCTCATGAGTGAATGTGCAATTGTTTTTTTTAGAATGTTACCATGTTTCTACCATGCTTTTAGTACATTTACACCATTTTTATTAATTAAAAATTGTAGAAATTCTTTGAAATTTAAAAATTTGCGAGAACTACAGCAAAAACCAGAGATCCTAGAAATTTTATTTTATTTTATTTTATTTTATTTTATTTTATTTTATTTTATTTTTTATTTTTTTATTTTTTTATTTTTTATTTTTTATTTTTTATTTTTCTCCTGGACCTGAATGCATTAGGATAGTTCAGCAGTGTGATTATTAACTAGAACTGTTAAAAAAATGTTTTCATTAATTGAAATAAAGATTAAATAAGATGCAATATTAATGTTAGATGAAAAACTTGAACTTAAAAAAAAAGAAAAAAATTAATAAAATAAACTTTAATAAAAAAAATAGAAATGTTACCAACTGAAATAACTCACTAAAATAAAAATAAAAAATCACAAATATGTTTATTAAAAAAATGTAAATGTAAAAATATGAAGTTTATTTTATGTTTCTAAGTTATGCATAAATAAATACTTTTTCTGGCACTATATCTATAATATACATTTCATTGTCTATAAAACCATACACCTAGATTTAATATACAAATTCTAATGAGAAAAGGCTGCATAGGGAGCTGTCTTCTGATACTGTACATATGGTGCAACTTAAGATTTTGGCATCTTAGAAGCCAGAATAATTTTTCTGCCTATACCTTTGTGTCTGTAGCTACCTATGATGCTTTAAAAATGCTGTCTACACTCTAAAAAAAATATATTGTGTTGGCTCTACAAAAAATAAAAAATAATGCAACAGTTTGCATAAATTGTTTTGAGTTATGACAACTTTTAAGTTGATTACTCAAAAAAATTAAGCCGCTCCAACTACCAGAGTTGTAGCCCTGGAACCAATTAATCTTATCTATTTCAGTTGAAATCATCAGCTATCATAGCACATGCTAACATAACTTATATAACATGTATATTTAATGAACAAGTAAGATATTACTTGTCATTGGCATTAGCGCAGTCATTGCTTATAGAGTCAATGTAGTGTTTACCTTCATGTATCGTCTCTTCAGCACAATGGTAACCACAAAAACTTCAACATTACAGAAACTCTTTTAAATGTCAAACATAACAGTATTAAACACTAACAGGTCTTTCCATTCACTAAAAACAAATAAATTAACACTTAATTTCAACATTTATTCTTCTTATCCAGTCCAATGCAAAGCATGCTGGGAACTAGAAATCCACTGTCTAATTTCCGAAGTTATTAAGACAACATTATGTTACTACAACTTATTTATTTATTTTTTTATTTTTAAAAAAAAAAAGCCAGTTAATGCAGAAATTTGAGTTTACATTACAAGCAATGTTAAGTTGATGTCAGCAGAACTCTACAAAATAATGTTTGCAACTTGAAAGGTTTAATTAAAACAATAAATAAAAAAATTTAACTTGCAACCATGCATTTATTTAAGTTGTGGTAACAGGTCCCCTGCATTACTTTATAGAGTGTAGAAAGGCATTTTGTGACTTAAATTTGTAAAGTATGTTCTTCTAACTGAAGGCACTTGCTCTTTCAGTTCATAGATGGAACTTGGAAAGGCCCGACATGGGGAGAGTGACCTGATTTTGTCACAATTACAGTAGATTCAGAGTCTCAAACTGTAAATTAAGGGTTTAATAATCAGCCACTGACTTGAGTGAAACTCTCTGGGGTTTCAGATTGAGAACTGAAGCTGAGAATCTTGAATGTCTCTCAGACTGCCTTTGGTAATTGAAGCAGTGATGTACTTCATAAGGGATTGTCTTGACCCAGATAATGATGGAATGTATTATTGGTCATTGCGTTTTCTGCTTCAGTTCAATAATTGAGGCTGAGCTTCAGAGAGGCAGCGATTCCAATCGATGGCTTTCCGTTTCTATTAATATAAGGTCATATGTTCTCAGCCAATTAAAATTCTTCCAGTCGTTTGAACTCAATTCATTTCTTAAAACATTGGTTCTTGGCACTGAGTTTTCCCTTTATCTCGTTGTAGTAAAACTATGGGACAAAAACAACATTTATATTAGTTCAAGTAAAGAATGTAGGTTTCAGTGTTTATTACACTTACTGTTTTCATTACTAAATGTTTTGGTATAAGGTTATCAAAGTTCAACCATAGACTGTAAAAAAAAATATGGACGTAGTGTCCGTGACGTCACCCGTAGATTTCTGAAGAGCATTTTTGAAGCGAAAATGAGGCCGCTGCCATCTTAGCAGCGTGTCACCGCACGTCACTCCCGGATAACTGAAAATGGGCAAAGAGGCAGGACGTGGTTGGAACTGAGGCGCCTGGTTACTGAAACCACACCCGCCTAGCTCGACGTGATCATGTTATCAGGCTAAGGAGCTATCTATCTATCTTAGATACTATCTAAAATATTAATAAAGATAACAAGTTATATCATTTGAAAGTTCTAAATGTTTACTGTCAATATATGGTGTCTTTTTCACGATATAGATGCTCCAGCACCAGTAATTATAATTTGTGTTGGGTGTGCAAATAACAACATGAAAAATCAAACGGGACTTCATACCTTTATAATGAAATAGCGATCGCGAGATGAATCCAATCCATTGCACTTGGGTAAAATGTCCATGAGTGTCCATTGAAAAACAAAAAACAGTACTTTTTGTCCACAAAAGCGTTAAATCCATGATGTATTATCCATTGTTTGCATCACATTTCTTCTGAATGATCTGCTCTCCATCATCGTTCTTCAAGAAATAATGCAACCTGAGCAGTGTTTATGTTGTAAAACTGTATATATGATTGTATATATCTGACAAACAAATGAGCCCACATCCAAAGTATAATTTTTCAAAATGCAGCAGTTAAATAATATCCAAGCGGTGCTGTCGGAGTTTTATATCCTCCCACCATTGTCACTGTAGTAAATCTCAGGAACAAAACTTTTAGCCAATGCCACAATCCAACAACGTGTTCTGTTTATCTTCCGCATGCGTGCACATGTACACAGACGCACATCTGTCTCGAGTCTCGACCATTAACGCAGCAAGCCATAATATTTTATAATTGTATATATTATTATTTTATAATTGTATAAAATAATGCCGAAAAAAGCACAAACGCGGCAGAGATGCCAAATTCAGCGGCTGGAATTAGCTGAGGTAACATGACGGCTCACAGACAGCAGCGGCAATCCACCTGTCACTCAAGTGACCACGCCCTTAATTATGCAGAACTTTAATGCTTAATATAATTTAAACGGATGAGTTATAAAAAAAATCACCCCCCTCAGAGTTGTCATGAAGGGCAAAATTAGATGGACCAAAACCACAATTTGATCCAGGCAGTAAACATGTTTTTTTTCTGCTGTAAAGTTGGCCATTTTAACATGGGGGTCAATGAGATTCTGCTCTCTTTTGGAGCCTGTCCCTAGCAGCCAGTCGATGAATCGCAGTTTAAGTCACTTCCGTATTGGCTTCAAGAGAAAATGGGGGAGGTTGCCGCCTGAGTTCAACAGAGTGCTCAAAGACAGCCTCTGGGGATTGTGGGTAATTGCAAGCGTATGTTGCTCCTCATAAAGGCTGGCATCTGAGCCTATCAGCACTGGATTATTAAAATGAGAAATTAATACATTTCCCCGGATTGAGTGTGTCCAATTAGTTTCCACGCCTCTAGTGTGCTGTTAAACTGGCTTGTGTTCGTCTGTGACATCGAAGTGTCATTACAGTTGAATCAAGAAGTGTTTGAGTTTTCTGTATTTTTAACTGTATTACATTCAAAATGCTTTGGAGTTGAATGGGTTGACGATGTGTGCAAAAAATATCATTGGGCTACAACACATTATTCATAGTAGTAAAGGGAACCTATTATGCCCCTTTTCACAAGATGTAATATAAGTCTCTGGTGTCCCCAGAATGTGTCTGTGAAGTTTCAGCTCAAAATACCCCACAGATAATTTATTATAACTTGTCAAATTTGCCCCTATTTGGGTGTGAGCACAAACACGCCATTTTTGTGTGTGTCCCTTTAAATGCAAATGATCTGCTTCTCCACTCCACTTTCCAGAAGAGGGCGGAGCTTTAACAGCTCACACTTCGGTTGCTCAACAACAACAAAGCTGGAGAATCTCACACAGCCAAAATGAGGATTGTCAGTAACGGTGTTCAGTCTTACATTTTTCAAACCGGAGTCGGACACTGATGGAGAGACTCAGGAAGAAGTTACAACTTTTAGAATACATCTGGATTTTTCTGAATGGTTAGTGGATAAATTTATGTAGATGCTGTGGAGTTGATTCAACTCATCGACTAGCATGTGCCGTCATGTTAATCTTTTGTGCAAATCCAGCGTTGAATTGACCCTCATTTGTGAAGCAGTCCGGCGTAAAATGACGGCATAGTAACAGCACTCTACTACAACAGCTCTTCCTCTTCTCTAAAGCAGCCCAACATGGCCTCGCCCCCTTTGTTGTGTGTTCTCGGGGGCAGGGTTTATGTAAATTTTGGGGTTTGTGATGTCACCAACCCAGGAAGAAGCTCGTTGTAGTCCCTAGCAGCCGTTTGTTGTAGTCCTTAAAAAGCGATTTCTGTAAAAGAAAATATCTCCCTTTGCATTGAACTTTGAGCGTCGTAACTTTGCAGATGTTGTTTATGCTCAAACAGCAGCATTACACACTAACTAAAGTTAAAAAAGTGAAATCATAATCAAGGACCCCTTTAATCATTTTTGAACATTGTTTCAATAATAAATAAAGTAACAGAGTTGAAAATTTGAGTTTGAGAAAGCCAGTATAACCGTAAACATGACTCGCATGACTCCAAGTGTGAATTTGCATATAACACGCATCATCATCATGCATATTCATGAACAATGTCTGAAGAACTGTGAGTGGCCCTCAGGTCCACTTTTTCATCCAGTTTCTTTGATTTCTCTTTGTTTGAAAATATTCCACACAGTTCAGTATGCAGGGAATCCTTTAGGGAACTAAGAAATGCACACACTGTCCTCGCTCAGAGATGTTCTTTGAAAGTAATGCATTTGCATCAAGCCAAGAATGTCACTGTAGTTTGAAGTTTTACAAAAGTACTATTTAAGCTATACTTAGAAGTGTTTCTCAATTCCTTCTACAGTACTTGTTCAGATTATTTGAACTTTGTAGATTTGTCTCAGAGAAGGTGAACAATAACCTGGTAGATATTTGATGTAATCTGCTCTAAATACCAGGAGAGAAAAAAGAATATAGCACAAAATCTAAAACCTGTTGTACACTATTTGAACAAGAAGCAAGTAAGCAAAGCAGAAGTGTAAGTGCAAGAACATGCCTGCGTTCTGCTTTGATTCTGACAGCAGTTTTGCTGCGTAACAGTACTGCAATTCTTCTTGATGTGCTGCAAAAATACTATTTTTAAAGTCACCATGAAATCAAAATTGACAATATGGAATATTGCAGTATTAATTATAAATGATTTATTCGTGCACATAATTATTTTGTTAAATTCATATGCCTGGTAATCTTGAATCAGAATAACTTCCCCTCCCTCTTGCAGCGACATCTCTTCTCTTCTCTAATGATGAGGGCGGGGCAATCTGTCACTCACATGAGATCCACCAATAGCAAACCCCAACCATCCAATCAATTCTCCATGAACAAAATCAAGCCCTGCCCTACTTTCCTTTTTTTTTTTTTTTTTCTTTTTTTTTTTTTTTCTCATTCGAGAAGCTGGATTCATTTGGATATGCGTCACAGTAAGGAAAGAAAAGACTAGCACAACTTCTGTTTTATGCTGACTTTAACAGGTATTTTTGTCTTTTTTTCAGTTAAAATATAAAAACCCTTGAAACAAGTTTATTTGAGAAGCACTAGTGCATAAGATATTAAAGGGGTGGTTGATTATGATTTCACTTTTTTAACTTTACTAAGTGTGTAATATGTTGCTGTTTGAGTATAAACAACATCTGCAAAGTTACGACACTCAAAGTTCAATGCAAAGGGAGATATTTTTAAGGAATACAACAAACGGCTGGTAGGGACTACAACAAGCTTCTACCCGGGTTGGTGACATCACAAACCCCAAAATTTACATAAACCCCGCCCCCGGGAACACGCAACAAAGGGGGCGAGGCCATGTTGGGCTGCTTTAGGGAAGAGGAAGAGTTGTTGTAGTAGAGTGTTGTTACCATGCCGTCATTTTATGCCGGACTGCTTCACAAATGAGGGTCAATTCAACGCTGGATTTGCACAGAAGATTAACATGACGGCACATGCTAGTCGATGAGTTGAATCAACTCCACAGTAACTACATAAATTTATCCACTAACCATTCAGAAACGTCCAGTTTCATTCTAAAAGTTGTAACTTCTTCCTGAGTCTCTCCATCAGTGTCCGACTCCGGTTTGAACAATGTAAGGCTGAACACCGTTACTGACAATTGTCATTTTGGCTGTGTGAGATTCTCCAGCTTTGTTGTTGTTGAGCAACTGAAGCGCGAGCTGTTAAAGCCCAGCCCTCTTCTGGAAAGCGGGCCGGGAGCAGCAGCTCATTTGCATTTAAAGGGACATACACAAAAATGGCGTGTTTTTGCTCACACCCAAATAGGGGCAAATTTGACAATCTATAATAAATGATCTGTGGGGTATTTTGAGCTGAAACTTCACAGACACATTCTGGGGACACCAGGGACTTATATTATATCAGTAAAAGGGGCATTAAACGTCACCTTTAAGAATTGTTTTCAGAGAATGTTTTTTATACAAGTACTTTTTGTGTCGCTGTGCTGGCTTAAATTTTTTTTTTTTTTTTTTTTCTTCACAAAAAAAATCTGCTAATGCATAAAGACAAAGTATACTTGTTGTAAAGATGCAATATGCCGATGTGAAAGTCTTTATATCGTATGCTCGTATACTTCTAAAGTAAATATATCTTGTTTTAACAATGTTTAGTCTTTTTTACTGGCATTCCAGTAAAAATATCCATTTTAAAACACATTAAGTATTAATTTTTTGCTGTGTCATTGCTGTAAGCTATTAATATGGGTGCCAAAATAAATACTTTTTTTAATGTGCGGTGTGAAACAGGCCTAAGAAATTTCAGACTGTAATTCATTGCCAACGTACACCCCCATTACGACAAAATGTACATCTGCATTTTTACTATTAGAGTGCCTCTTGTGCATAAAAACAACCCATGTGGTTTGTGTCCACATGATGTTTATGAAAGCTGACATCAGGAAGGAAGTGCCAGGCTGGCTACAGAAAACTGTCCTGCTGAAGTAAGGGTCTGATCGATTGTGTCTTGAGAGAGCTATCAATCAGCCTGACTGGTAAATTATGGTTTTATTATCGTGAGCCAGACTGTCGCTCCACGGGGCGAAGCGGGGCATGATGGGACGCATCCACATACGCCAAGCAATAAGAGAAGGACTTCTGGATCTGTGCTTCATTAGTTTATTTACTCTCTGATGGACCTTTTTGACATGAACTCACAATGACTTACTGATGTCATATCACTGTGACTGGGATTCAAGAGGATGACAGAAGCATCATGGGAAATGTAGTTTTGCAACACAAAGAAATTGCAAAAAGGAAAGAGTGGGTATGTGTGCGAGGCAGTCTTGTTTGACTGGAGGCGTCCGGGGAGCAGAAGCCCAGCTCAGAATGAAGACGCTCTCTCTAATCCACTTACAGCTCAGGAGGGAAACTCATTTGGTGCACCTGAGAAAGTAATTGATTGAATCAAAGGGCAGCGCACTAAGCCACAGTGGCATTGAGCAGATTGGGTGTCACGACAGCCACTCAATCTGACTCACTCACACTTCACAAGGTGAACAGAGACAGTTGTGTACAGAAGAGATCAGCTTAGCTTTCATTTGGTATTTATTGTTGGTTAATATAAGTCTGCCGTAAAAGTATTTTTAATGCAATTAAATGAATAATAATAACCATTTATTATTATTATTAGTAATGATAATAATAATAATAATAGAAGTAGTAGTAGTAACTTAACTATATTCATGTATTTCCTCTCCTTATTTTTTTAAATAATTTCCACACTGCTCTTTTCCCTAAAAAAAAAAAAAAAAGGTAATATATAGATATTCTAAATATATAAGAAAATGTAAATATATAAATATATTCATTTTTATATACAGTGTTAGCAGATAATAATCGTCCCACCCAGGTGAAGTCAGTACACTAAGGTTAACCAATCACAATAAAGGTCATTTACATATAGAAGTCTTAAAGGTACAGTAGCAAAAATCTGCCTTTTTAATACTAAGGGTCAGTGGGAGGGTCAAAAATGGTCAGGGAATGGTTTTGGGTGCAAGAAACCTTGACTAATACTGTATTATAAGTGGACTTCAGATGTGTAGAATTTGGCTCTTTAACTTAAGCAGTTGTACCCATTCAGTGCCCTTGGTCTCACCGGTGAGAGAATTAATTCACCCATTATGGGGACACATAATAAACTGTCACTGGCTCAAAAGCACAGTGTTCACAGGGTAAATTTGAGCAGATCGACCCACAGCTGCACAGCCTCGGGCGCTTGTAGCCGTCATAATCCACTTGAAAAATAGACTGAAAATATGTGGGAGAGGACAACAGATCTGCCATAGAAAGGGGCTCATCTCCTCTCTGTACAACCGAGCAAATGAATGCCGAGAGAGAGAGAGAATGGGATTGGAGAGATGCGATAGAGAGGGCTAATGAGGCTGTCTGGGTCTCTGGAGAGAGCTGGACACAGCAGAGGCTGCATGTGACAGCTTAAGACCTGTAATTACAGGCCGAGAGGGGGAGAGGGGACGCGGGATTAAGACCTCATAAACAGCTTCAGGAGGCCAGCGGAGTCTGGAAATGTGTGTATATTATTATTATTGTGTGTGTGTGTGTTATAGTAAGGATTAGAATTACTGTATGATGCTGCTATATAGGCAAGGAGATCTTCTCTCTAATCGAAGGTCAAAAAGGATTTTCTCAAACGTTTTCTAATGTAAAATGTGAATGCATGGTTGTGCATTACAGTGATTTTTATCATGGCTAAGGAAAGATAGTAGATAGATGGATGGATGGATGAGTAGAATGATGGATGGATGGATGGATGGATGGATGGGTAGAACGATGGATGGATGGATGGATGGATGGATGGATGGATGGATGGATGGATGGATGAGTAGAACGATGGATGGATGGATGGATGGATGGATGGAACGATGAATGGATGGATGGAACAATGGATGGAACAATGGATGGAATGATGGATGGATGGATGAGTAGAACGATGGATGGATGGGTAAAACTATAGATAGATAGATAGATGGGTAGAATGATGGATTGATGGATGGATGGATGGATGGATGGATGGATGGATGAGTGTATGGATGGTTGGATGGATGAGTAGAACGATGGATGGATGGGTAAAACGATGGATGGATGGGTAAAACGATAGATAGATAGACAGACAGACAGATGGGTAGAACGATGGATGGATGGATGGATAGATGGATGGATGGATGGATGGATGGATGGATGGATGGATGAATGAGTGGAACGATGGATGGATGGATGGATGAGTAGAACGATTGATGGATGGGTGGATGGATGGATGGATGGAACGATGGATGGATGGATGGGTAGAACAATGGATGGATGGATGGATGGATGAGTAGAATGATGGATGGATGGATGGGTAAAACAATAGATAGATAGATAGATAGATAGATAGATGGATGAGTAGAATGATGGATGGATGGATGGATGGATGAGTAGAATGATGGATGGATAGATGGATGGATGGATGAGTAGAATGATGGATGGATGGATGGGTAAAACAATAGATAGATAGATAGATAGATAGATAGATGGATGGATGGATGGATGGGTAGAACGATGGATGGATGGATGGATGGATGGATGGATGGATGGATGGATGAGTAGAATGATGGATGGATGGATGGGTAAAACGATAGATAGATAGATAGATAGATAGATAGATAGATAGATAGATAGATAGATAGATAGATAGATGAGTAGAATGATGGATGGATGGATGGATGGATGGAACGATGGATGGATGGATGGGTAGAACAATGGATGGATGGATGGATGGATGAGTAGAATGATGGATGGATGGATGGGTAAAACGATAGATAGATAGATAGATAGATAGATAGATAGATAGATGGATGGATGAGTAGAATAATGGATGGATGGATGGATTGATGGACGGACGGACGGACGGATGAGTAGAACGATGGATGGATGGATGGACGGGTAAAATGATAGATAGATAGATAGATAGATAGATAGATAGATAGATAGATAGATGGATGGATGAGTAGAATGATGGATGGACGGACGGACGGACGGATGAGTAGAACGATGGATGGATGGATGGGTAAAATGATAGATAGATAGATAGATAGATAGATAGATGGACGGCTGGATGAGTAGAACGATGGATGGATGGATGGGTAAAATGATAGATAGATAGATAGATAGATAGATAGATAGATAGATAGATAGATAGATAGATAGATAGATAGATAGATAGATAGATAGATGGACGGCTGGATGAGTAGAACGATGGATGGATGGATGGGTAAAATGATAGATAGATAGATAGATAGATAGATAGATAGATAGATAGATAGATAGATAGATGGACGGCTGGATGAGTAGAACGATGGATGGATGGATGGGTAAAATGATAGATAGATAGATAGATAGATAGATAGATAGATAGATGGGCTGGCAGGCAGTGACACCCTCGCAGGAAGACAGACTGGAAGGGAGTGTTTTAATCCTCATGGCTAATCCTGTTTGAGAAAGCACTAGATTAGGGGAGATTACGACTGGATTGGGCAGAATAAATGGGTTGGTAATAACTCTGTTCACCTCCCTCCCCTCCCAAACACTGTGCTGTTAAAGATCTGTGTCTCCCACAAGCACATCAGTTCATCCAGTCACCCTCTCTTTTCTTGAAGAAATACGTTCCTTTATAAAAACCCATCCCGTTTTTATCTCCCTCTCATTCTGCCATGACCGTCAGATTACAACAAAGGTTCATAAAACAAATCCTGGTTTTGTAAAGAAAAGCTCATTGAGAAGAGTCAGGCTGAGCGGTTTATTGTCAGGCTGCCCGTGGCACTTGCGTCGGATGAAGTTGTAATTGCGTTGACCCCTTCTGTGCGTCAGTAAACGTGCTGTTTTATCAGGCCCAGCGAGATAAGTCAGCAGCTCCAGACTTCATTAAACGTCTCATCTATATTAAACAGTCTAGTAGATTCCCTCCCGTATACAGTGGTTGTTTTCCCCACCGCAGCACCACAAACGTCCTGAGCGGGGTGAGCAAGATGTGCCTTGTGTGATGAACATCCTGCAGTCCAGTCTTGCTTGTCTTTGATGTTTCTAGATACTCAAAACTCCTCAGTGAACAGTAGACTCACTTAGAAAAGATCTCAGCAAACCCTGCTTACCTGATCGTTAACCAATCTCTAGTTCCCCAGCCTTAGCCAATCAGAGCATGGTATTCTTCTGATGCAAAACACCCTATTTATCTTGGTGGATTGTAAGTGGAAATCCACAGCTGTGTGACAATGATGTTATCAGAGTGCTAACATCTGTTGGATCCCTTTGTATTTATAAATAAAAAAATAAAAACAGGCCTACAGAAAGAGATGCAGGAAGTAGGGTACATTTTGTAGGAAATGCAATGATGCATTCATAAATAGCCTTCCCATAGTTCCCTTGAGGCTTGTCTCCAGGTTCAGAGAGCTGGGTCTAAAAACACTGACAAGTGGATCTTGGTCTTTCTAGTAGACAGACCACAGGTGGCGAGAATGGGTAAGGAAGTATTGCCGACCCTCATTCTCAACACAGCCTCATTCAGGAGAAGTTTCTTTGGGAGGAAGTGGAACCTTCTCTCGATCAATGAGGCCCCCATTGGAAAAGTGTGTAACACTAAGGACATGAAAGCTCACAAAGGACTTGAGATCAGACCACACTCACCGACAGCCTAATCAAAAGAGCACAGTAACATCTTTATTACCACTAGCACTATGGGACAAGATACTGAGGATGTATTGTACAACAGATATCTTGGTTAAAAACCAAGATATTTTTTATTTTACTTTTTGTTTTGTTCACAAAAGCCATGCATCTGACAAAATGTTGCGACAGTTGTGCTTCAAGCAAGAATAACATTTTATTTTTTACTTTTTGTTTTGTGGTTTGTTTTATTGTTTTATGTGTATTTGTTGTGTTTTTTTGTTTGTTTTGTTTGTTTGCATTGTTTTAGACGTGCATCTGACAAAATTTTGTGCTTTAGTCTAATTGTGCTTTTTAATCTAATTTGTTTTAAACTTTTTTGTTTTTTGTTGTTTTAAGTTTTGTTTTGAACATTGTTTTGTTTTGTTCGTATTGTTTGAGGCATGCATCTGAGAAAATTTTTGTGACAATTGCACCTAAATCAAGAAACACTACTTTATTAAATTTTATTTTGTTTTGTTTTGTTTACATTTTAGACTTGCATCTGACATTTTTGTTTGACAATTGTACTGAAAGCAAGAAAAACTTTCATTAAAGTTTATTTTACATTTTGTTTTGTTTACATTTTAGACTTGCATCTGACAAAATTTTGACATTTGCATTGAAAGTAAAACACTTTCATTAAATTTTGTTTTGTTGTTTTGAGTTTTTTGTTCACAAAAGCCACTTCAAGAATAACATTTTATTCATTTATTTATTTTTTGCGGTTTGTTTTATTGTTTTAAATTTTGTTTTGAGGTTTGTTTTGTGTTTTTTTTGTTTTGTTTTGTTTGTTTGCATTGTTTTAGACGTGCTTCTGACAAAATTTTGACAATTGCACTTAAATCAAGAACTGTTTTATTACAATTTATTTTGCGTTTTGGTTTGTATGTTTTGTTTTGTTTACATTTTAGGCTTGCATCTGACAAAATTTTGTGACAATTGCATTGAAAGCAAGAAAAATGCTTTCATTAAATTTTATTTTACGTTTTGTTTTGTTCACAAAAGCCATGCATCTGACAAAATGTTGCAACAATTGCACTTCAAGAATAACATTTTACTTTTTGTTTTGATTTTTTTTTTTTTTTTTTTTTTTTTTTGCATTGTTTTAGACAAAATTTTGACAATTGCACTTAAATCAAGAACTGTTTTATTACATTTTATTTTGAGGTTTTTTTGTTTACATTTTAGGCTTGCATCTGACAGAAAATTCTGACAATTGTGTCTAAAGCAAGAAAAATAAAGCAGCTGAAAGATGAAAAATAAGGCAGTATGTAATTTATATATACTTTTTTCTCCTCTTCAGGAGGCTCCGGGTAGCCCGTCTGTGCCTCTGAACTCTCCACGAGACGAAAATGAGCGACGGATCTCTCAGTCTCTGTATCCCGGAGAGAGCCTGAATGACAACCACACCCCACGACCCACCATGATGGGCAGAATGATGGGTAAGCTGATAAAAACACTCACAATGTTAGTCTTAGCCAAAGACGGCTCTGGTGTATCATTTCACACAAAAATAGCAGGAGATTTCTCAAACCAGCTAACTCCAATCTGATCAGCTGACTTTAAGAATTATTCTGGATTCAAGGCGTAATTGTTTTTATCAGTTCACTGGTAGTTTCTAGGTCGCCCACACGTAGAGGTAATTGATAGATTTGCAAAAGATTGTGATGTTCATGTGATGTTCAAGAGTTTAGTCTGACACACTTTTAAGCAAGTAAACCAGATGTCCTTGCTCACCTGTTATTTCTGATTTCCAAATATCCGAAATGAAATGCGTCAATTTACATGTCATTTGAAAGTCTCTTCCTGTCTAAAGAGGCTTTCACGCCGGGTAGTTATAGGAACTAGCCACCAGGTTAGTCCCCCGAGAACTAAATTTTCCCATATGGCCATTTTCTTATTGCATTACGACCTGCCAGTAGGAACTCTGAAGTGACGCAATCCGTCTGACAGCGACGTCACTTAGGTGCGCCGTGATTGGTTGAGAAGTGCATGGACTTCAACTTTGGTCCATCTATTGCTGTTTTCCATGTTCGTGGAGTTAATTCGTAGAGTAAATTTATGTAAACTGTGTGTTTACATGGATTTTTAAACATGGCTGGTGCCTGTGTTTCGTATGGCATGAGTTCGGGCCAATCAAAATTAACTTTCACTGTTGTTAGTTTCACTCAAACCATCCTTGTTCACATTACTTAAGAAACTCATGTAACTACATGAACTTAATTTAACTGAGTTGTTTCTACTAAAAATGAGTATCGTCAGCTTTACTTAATTAGTGTTTGTTCAGTCAACTTAACATTACTGAGTGAAACGCACAAATTAATGTTGACATAACTAACTGGGCAGTGGATCCGTAGTTCCCAGGATGCTTTGCAAGGGACTGCATTAGGAGAGTAAATTTAGGGATTAAAGTGTTATTTTATATGCTTTTCAGTAAAGGGAAAGATGTTGTTAGTTTATGTTAGTGTTTAATGTTCAGTTATGTTGGACATTTATTTTGTGGTTACCATTATGTAGAAGAGTGGTGCCTGTGTTTGGGCTGTGAGAACTCATGCATGTTTATAGGATGGAATTCCTGCCATCAATTAAATTGAGTTTGTTCAACGAGTTATTTTTTTGAGTGCATTTTGTAGAGCAAATAGTTAATTTAGTAAGGTAAATTAAGTCAATAAATGTGTTCACCTTACGTAATAAACTTTTACGAATTTAACATAACATTATTAAGTAAACTGCACATATAAATATTGTGTGACAAATTCAAATGATTTGTATTTACTCAAAGAAATTTTGTCAGCTTTACTTGAATTTCTTTTGTTCATACAACTCAAAATAGTTGCGTGGAACCTCTTGATGCTGCTTTTTTAATGTAAATCCAACAATTAATTTTTTGAGTGAACGTACACTTACGTCACTGCTAGTTGTAGTTCCTATAGTGCTGGGTCAGACCCTAGTAGGAGCTAATTTAGTCCCCCCAAAAGCCATTCTTATAACTAAAAACAGTTCCTGCGGTATGAACACACCAAAAAGCGGGTACTTTCAGCAGTAGTTATAGGAACTATGAAAACATTCGTCCGGTGCGACAGCCCCTTGATGGTTCTTGGTCAAAATAGCGGCAACATGGAACAGTCTTTATGGAGATAAAGACTATGCAAGACTATGGACACACACACGGACACACACACACACACACACACACACACACACACACTGTCTGTATATGTCTTGACCTTCTGTTTCCATCCCCACCTGTTTCCACCTGACATATACAGTTTAAATACACAGATGAATGAGCACATGGATACACACAGGCTCAGCCCAGCCAGTCCCAGCATGCTCCTGTGGTTTTGTAAATGGAGGTTAATGTCATTTTCAAGCCTCTGTGTCTCATCCAGCATGACTCTTTCAAGTCGGTCCTGATTTTTCTCAAACTCAGCTCCATTTCTAGTCCTGCCAGACAATTGGAATCGACAGACCAATCCTTTCACCGTCATGCTTGTCATTTCACAATCGACTACTCAGTCTTGAACAATAAGCTCTTTAGTACCTGACGCAAACCCTGATCTTCCTCCTCCTCATCCCCCTGCTTTTATTCCACTTCTTGTTTTCTTCTTCATCCTCTTGTTCTGACCTTGTCTACTGAGTGTGTTTCTCATTGCAGTGTGACAATGAGTCAGTCAATGACGTCTCATTCTCCACATCAGATTTTTTTGAATAAGTTTGGTTTTAGTTAGTTATTTAATGCTATAAAAAACAGGGGTGTGACGTCATGATTGACAGCTTTTCTGAGCGAAGTTGTCTCTGAAGCATCAACACACTTTTTTCAGGATTTTCAGGAGGAGATTGGAGCTTTAACTTTAATTTCTACATTTCCATAACTGCTTATTTAACACCGACATAATGAGTTGTTCTGCAGTAAACTGTACTATCCGATTCTGCGGGAGTGTGGGCGGGGCCTTGATACCGCGCATCCATTTCTCGCTCACTACTGCGCAGAATCGGGACCCAAAGCAGCGAAATATATTATTTCACCTTGTCTTTCACCTTGTCTCTCTGTTTTTTCATTGTCTCCACTTCTCATTCTGTCCTAGTTGGTTTGCACAAATGTATGCATTGACACTTTCTTTCTAAAAGCGTGAGAGTGAATCTTCCCCACCGCCAGTGCTGAGAAACTCTAAAACTTTTCCAAATACAGCACTTCAGAGAGTTTAGCTCTACAAATTCTCCGGAGGAAAGTAAAAAGGCAAAGTTTGAGAAAGTTTACCTCGGGGATGATGGCACCCTTTAGCTATTGTAGGCCTGACACATTGTCATATATCTCATAAACTCTAGTTTTCTCACCACATGCACCTGAGAATTGTTTCGCCACTTGTCAGTCACTTGCATGACATGTTATTTTTTTTTTTTTTTGTTCGTGAAAACATAAAAAATGCAACAATAACACATCACACATTAAATGGCCCATTACTGACGTTCTGAATGACAGAACGTCTGTCACGTAACTTTACGCGCTGTAGGACGTGAGGACGGACCTTGATATATGGACTCTGTTGTGTTTGTCAGAGGTCATTTTCTAAAGGACCAAGGTGGAGACCTGCCTGACAAAGCATGCTGCATCACTGTCAGGAAAATAGTCTTCAGCAGCCACAACTCATTTCAAACATATTTGCTGTCATTCAGGAAAGAGCAGACATGGCAGGGTTTGAGCTACAAGGTTAGCGAGATAATGTCGTCTCGCATGGCTGTTATGACAGGTCGGGATGAGGAATGAAACTTTAAAGCTTGAAAACAGACTGAAATGTGAAAAAACTCACAGGAATAGAGTGCTATAAATACAAATTGATAGTTGACACATTTTAGGGTGAAATTTATGTGACTAGATAAAGAAAAAAGTATAAATCTTAGGTTGTGTCTCCACATCTCTGTTTGCTTGTTTGTTTGTTCGTTTAGTTAGTTTATGAAGTCCATCAACACCTCCAAAGCTTCACAGTCCTGTACCTCGTCCTGGGTCGAAATTTCATTCGGTAACGTTAGGCAGTTTTGATTTATATGCTGTTGAATGTTTGATGATTGCGTTATTTTACAAGTGTGTAAGCAATGCTTCTATCGCTTGTTTTTGCTTCTTTTTCACCTGTGTTTTGATCCGGAGATTCTGTACTCTTTCAGAAGATGTGTAATAGCGCCACCTACCTTATAACAGTGAAAACATGGAAATCCGGAAAATTCCGTCAATGGCAGGGAAAGAGTTAAAATAGTTTTAGGCTAAAATATAATGTTACAATAAAGAACATGCTTGTTTGTTTATTTGTGCCAAAAATGGCACAGTTTGCCAAATTTCTTTTGTTCATTCATTCATTCATTCATTCAGTTGTTTTATCTTTATTTACTATTTCATTATAAAAAAATACTAATAAAAAAAAAAAAAATGAAACACTAAGTTGCATTTGATTTCAGTGACAGGGCCGAGCAAAATGGAGAGAGCGGCTATCACCTACAGAAATGAATTTCCAAAAATCAGATTTTAATTGGTTTTCAATCCACAAACGAATGATTTCATGTCATTTCCTGCTGTTCAGTTCAAATACCTAAACAGATTTGGGCCTCTTCTTTCCATCTTTCCATCTTTCCTTGTCACATGTAACATATTCCTACTTCCTAGAGGTAAGCTGTGAAATTGCACCTTTTCTGTTTAGCAGCCATGCTGTCGATGTTGGATTCTTGTAGTCTTTTATGTTCAAGTTGCACTTAGTGTTACTTTAACAAGTTAAACGCAGTTAAAGTGACACACAGAGAGACTTTTTTCTATCATTTAAGGGGATGTGCTGTACCAATTTGAATTTGCCCTTCACAACTGTTGATTTCGAAAGAGAAGTGCCTCTAAGTGTGTGATGGGAAAGGTTAGCCCCATTAAACAGCGGAAATAGGCACTGTGGCAAAGGCTCATACCAAAAAAACGGGGTATATGGGTCCATTAAAAGTCCTTTGTGTAAAACGGCGTTTCTGTAACTGGTGCTCCTAGAGACTCTCGCTTACCATATTCTGCCCATAGAGAGACATATTGAGGAATATTCTGAATGAATCTACCTCTGAATGACAGTCATTACAGTTGTGGATGCCTTGTGCACTTGAGGTAATCATAGTGGCAGAACATTTTAGTGTGTAGTCATTTAGACACTGTACTGGAAATCATATTTAGCACCTTTGAACAGGTAGGAAAAAAAAAGGATTCAAAGAGAGAAAGAAGTCATATTGCCTGTAGGATAAGTTAATAAGCCATTTTGGATTAACATACAGTACATATATGATATTATAGGCTGTTACCACCACAACATTGTGAGGGCGGTCATTTTGAGGTCATCATTTGTGACATTTAGCAACTCTTCAGTGAAGTCTGTTTGTGCTTCTGCTAACAATTTGGCTAGTAATTTAGCTTGTGATTTACTTAGCAAATTGGTTAGCTAATAAGATTGTGATTTAGTTAATGTTTATTTAAGCAGTAAAGCTTGTGATTTAGCTATGATTTGACTAGCGGTCAAGCTTGTGATTTGGTTAATGATTAGCAAGCAATAAGGCTTGTGATTCAGCTACGATTTCACTATTAATTTAGCTTGTGATTTAGTTAGTGATTTGGCTAGTGATTAAGCTTGTGATTTGGTTAGTGATTAACTAGTTATAAGTCTTGTGATTCAGCTTTGATTTGACTAGTAATAGGCATATAGCTTGTGATTTAGTTAGCGATTTGGCTAGTGAATAAGCTTGTGATTTGGTTAGCAATTACTTAGCAATATATTTTGTGATTCAGCTAGCAATTTGACTAGTAATTTAGCTTGTGATCTTGTTAGTGATTTGGCTAATGATTAAGCTTGCGATTTAGTTAGCGATTTGGTTAGCAGTTACCAAGCAATATATTTTGTGATTCAGCTAGCAATTAGTAAAATACTAATTTAGCTTACAATTTTGTTAGTGATTTGGCTAGTCATTAAGCTTGTGATTTGGTTAGCGATGTTGATTTGATTTTGGCTTCCAATGATTATGAAAACATGATGCCACATTCCGTACCTTTCCTTTAAAGAGTTGCGTTGTCGCCCTTCCTCCATTACATCCAAATCAGTCAAATCATGTAACATGAGTATCGTAATATACAGTCTCCTGCCAGACGTGCTCGATAATAATAAAAAAAAGAGTTAAAATGTATTGAGCTGCGAAAGAGACACTTTTCCCGAGGCGGCTTTCTGTGCGCGCAATCCGAGATGGAGCAAAACATGGACGAGTATAGGCTACTTTGGGCTTCAGGTGTGTGCTTAAACAGACAGATGCACACAAAAATATGTTAAAATGCCCGTCTTGGCGAGTTTTCACTTAAATGCAGTCGGTTATGTCTTAAATGAACATAAACAGTTGGGAAGGTAACCGAATGCTTGGCAGTATATTAGATCTGTGCATTCGGTCTTAAAGTGACAGCAGCCTAATAAACCTGCTGCTGTCTGTCATTTGATGTTAATCAAATAAAAGAAAACGAGAGAATCATTCAATGCTCTTCACTGAATAACTTTAGTAACTTTAATAAGAATCAGTTACAGTACATTTGATTACTTTATTCAATTTCTGTACAGTAGGCTATTATTATTAGTAGGTTAAACTTTTTTCTATTGTATCTGTCCTATTGTTTGTAATTTTATTTTTTTATGGTATTACTGACTGTTTCAACTCACTGTTGTTCGTTTACAGTGAAACTGTTATGAAAGGACAGATGAAGGGGTTGGGGGTCATTTTGGGGTTTTTATGAACACATAGGCAGGGCCCCCCTTACAAAGTTTTGCTCAGGGCCCCCAGAAGTCTAGGACTGGATTCATCTATGATTTGACTAGTCATAGGCTTATAGCTTGCAATTTAGTTAGCGATTTGTCTAGCGATTAAGCCTGTGATTTGATTAGCATTTACCTAGCAATAAGTCAATTTGACTAGTAATTTATTTAGCTTGTGATTTAGTTAACTATTTCGGTACTGATTAAACTTTTGATTTGGTTGGTAATTAGCTAGCAGTAAGGATTGTGATTTAACTAGTGTTTTGGTTTGTGATTGGCTAGCAATTGTGTCACAGTGAGGCCCTGTGACTAGAGACTTGTAGTATAAAAAGGACTCTTACTTTGACAAGGGACTGTGAAAACACATGCATGCATACACTTCCTTTTGTAACATCATACACACTATCTGTTTTGCGCATATTGAACATCAGTTAACACAGATATGTTTGTATTACTGATCATGTGTTGTGTTATTCCTGTCCTCATTATGCCATTTCTTCATCTGTTTAATGTTTAATGTTTTTTTTTTTTCTATGTTGATTTGTGTTGTGTTATGTTAAGAAGTAAAACAAGACCGGTAATCATGTTAAATGTTTGTTTTTGTTTTTTTTTATAACCCCTTACATATTATAAATAGTCATACTTACGTACTGGAACATTTTCCCATCCCAAACAGACAAAACCCAGTCACTGTAAATGCCACCATTTCGAAGACCTCATTCCCGCCAATAGAAGGCGCAGTTCATTGCTCTCATGTGTGAGGGGGAGATTGTTGATCTGATAATTCTTGGTTGAGCATTGTTAAACATTAATAAATTAATTGAGTTTGTTTTGTTCTAAATGTTTATGCATTTTTGTATTATTATAACAGTTTACCTCTTTGTTACTGTTAAATCACATTTTTTTATTTTTATTTACTATCTTTATTACCTTTAATTTCTAAATGGTTTAGTCCAAGTAGGAGGGGCTTGGTCTTTTTAAGATGGCCTCTCAGAGTTGTCTGGGAGCTCGTAGAGTGAGTTTGAGCGAAATTGCCGTCTTTTGGGTCAATTTATTGGCATAGCCAAAAGTTTGTTTGTGTGTAACTTTTGAACAGTTTTTATTTATTTATTTATTTTTTTTTTTGTATATATTTTTTTATGGACTTTCACTGTAAATACTATTGGCGCACCATTGGAAAACCTTTATTTTTGCTCCACTTGGAATAAACACTGAACTTTTGGCTTTATCATCACGTCACGTCATTTTTACGCCTCCATCTGCCGGTACATTCAGAGCAGTGGTGTTGCTCCTGTTCAAAACATCTTTGGGGCCCTTCTTGTTGCAGTTGGCACACCACTGTCTTTGTTACAAATTGCAACTATGTGATGTTTTGTAACTACTAAATTACTTGCATTTAATCATTATGCACACACTTTTAAACAAGTATGCAGAGTGCTACAACAAAATTGATTAATCTGGGAACTCATATATCAGAGCGCTAATTATCTTTAGACTTCTTTTATTCCTCAAACATAAAACTAATTAACAGTAAAGCTAATGTTGCTTGTCTTTGCAGCTACATTAGCGATTAAACTTCACTAGTTCAAAGTTAAACTCCTTTTTTCATGTGCTGCCTCTGATGTTTTGTCCACCACCAAAACATTAAGTTCTAAATTAATGAATCTTGAAATATACTGTAAGCTTGTAATATTTTATCTTTATGCAATATCTGTACTTATATAAAGAGATAAAAGAGCCTTAAAGCTTGTGAGTCGGAGTAATGGCCGGGACTATTAATCTGACAGTATAGTGCCATCACATTGATTGGCCGCAGTTGCTGTCAGTCAGATTGATTGGCGGTGCTGTCGGTCGGCTGTCAATGGGATGGGCTGCTGGCTGTGAAACTGTGTGAAGATGTAGCATATACACTCAGCCTTACATCAATCTAACTGGCAGTGTGAATCCACCTCTCTCAAGTCTCTACTACACAGGCTACTTGTCAAGGTATAATGCAGCAGGTGGCAGATACACATCTTGGAGCTGAATCAAATGTGTTTTTTCTTCTTTCTCCATTTCTCTTTTCTCCTGTCGTCTTTTGGCCAAGACTTTGAGGGATAGGTTGTTTAAAGGAGTGGTTATTTTAATAAGAAATATAGAAAATATGCAAGTTCTTGGCAGTAATCAAGGATTTATTTGATGTGGAGTGAATTATAGCTGTCTTGCTGGCTGTGAGCACAACTTTGTCCGAATTGAAAAGTCCAGCCAGTAGCAGAAAATCACACTGTGTTGCAAATTGAGGACCTGTTGCTTACTTCTGGACGTGCTGTTTTGGAGGAACATCTTTTTACACCACAGTAATCATGGAAATTTACATCACCTGTTAATGGCTGTAGAATTGCAACATTGCCGAAAAAAAAAAAGTCTTAGTGACCCAAAACTTTAAACAGTAGTGTATGTTTGTCTGTTTTAACCATATTTTCTTTACTTGCCAAAGCTGACTTGTAGCCTAAATCAGCCTTTAGTAAGGATAGGAATATAATCTATAGAGAGATTGAGAGATACCACAAAGAACAAGTTGAGCTTTTAATATTTCACTCTTTCATCACATCTCTATGTGAATCCCGAGCTGTGACCTTTATTTCCTCAAGGTATGTTTTTCTCTGGATCTGTGCTCTCTTGTGAATGGCACTGTACCAGAACTAGAATGACAGAGATATGCTGGGAATTGCATCATGCTAACAGTGCCTCCTCAACCTCCCTCGGCTTCCCTTAAGTGGTTTGTCTGCGCCTGTCAGATTAACACACCCGCTGTATTAATCTGCTGATGAAGACTACAGGATAATGAGAGCTGTTATGCTAACAGGTGGAGGGTTGATGGGAGATAACAGACTTATACAGTGACCACAGAGAGCCTGAATCACTCGCACAACGAGAAGAGAAAGACCTGCTCTGACAGCTGTGGCTCCCTGTGATGTTCTCCTGTGATATTACTGTGCCATAAACTGCTCAGGGATCTGACCTCTAGAGTGTTACACACATACAAACAATGTGTGTGTACATATTAGGCCTGTCAGTTAACACATTAATTCACTGCAATTAGTTATAAAACAATAACGTGACTAAGAAAAATTACACACAATTAATGGATTCCCCTACGTAAATTCTACAGTAAGGATTATTCGGATGATGATAATATTAAAGAGACCATATTATGCCCTTTTATTAAGTTTTGGGCTCTACTAGAATAGGTTTTCATCCTTAAATGTTCAGAAAGCCCATATTTGACACTGTTGCAGCTCCTCTCTTCCCATTCTGTCAGTAACGCTCTGTTTAGTTCCTGTCTCTATGAAGCCCCTCCTTCTGAAAAGCACAATGTGCTCTGATTGGTCAAGCTGGACCAGTGTGTTGTGAATGGTCAACTGCTTCGAGCGTGATTGGGAAATGTCCCGCCCCTTACCGTAATCGTGAGTTTCAACACACTACTAACTAACTCAACCAGGCCCCGCCCCTTTATTTTGCATATGCCTTGGGCGGGAATTATTTAAATGAGGAATACTGTGACGTGTTCGTTCCCAGAAGAAAACTCAAGACTACAATGGAGGCGTTTCAGGGAGTTCAGAAACAGTGCGCACTGATATAGAGAATAAGGGACTTTGTGCTTTGGAACTTTAATGCTCAAACAGCAACATTACACACTACAGAAAGATGAACATCTATTTTGAAAGGGAAAACTTTTTCAGGTCGTGAATTTGTGATAGCTGACGCTTAACTGATCCCGGCTGTGTTTCTCAAAAGCATCGTGAGTTAGGTTGATTGTAGAGAAAATTGGTGCTTTTGAGAAATGCAGCCCTGGTTGTCCAGTACAGTTATAAAACCAGGACTATGTGTAGTTATTAAATTTTGCTTTGTTAAAACCTGCAAGTTTTACCTTCAAATTTGTACAAAGGATAGTGTATTCACTAGTGGGTGATATTTCATACTTCTTGAGCTAAACTTCAGTTCCGCCAAAAAAAGAGTGTGAATGACGTTTGTTAAACATCCCATCTGGAATTCAATTATAAATAAATCTGTGTTTAGGTCTTTCTCAGAGAAAGTTTGTGTGATTGCCCCTGAACTGTCAAAACTTATGAAAGACAAACTAGCTCTCATTAAGACAGGGGAAGCTACTTAGTCTCTTTTTCTTCGGTTTTTATTGTTTTTAGTTTAAACAAGAATCGCCATAATAATGTTGTTAAATTGTTTAACAAATTAATGTCTTAAATAACTTTAATGATCATGCTAAATTATATCATTTAATAGTTTGTTTGGGTGTAATTGAACCATCTAATTTACATTTACATTAATGTATTTGACATACACTTTTATCCAAAGTAACATACATTGCATTTAATGTACCCATTTTATCAGTTATTGCGTTCCCTGGGATTCGAACCCATGACCCAGCCATGCTGTACTGATTGAGCTACAGGCAAGCTAATATTGGAAAGCTAATGTTGTTAAGAAAACTAATTGGCTAAGATGGTAAGTGTCTGAATTGTCAGAGTAGTGACAATTAATGAAACATTGTGGGTTTCGAACCTACAACCTTCTGGTTACTGCATGCCACAGTAGTTGGATTGATCTGTTTTTCTGGTTTTAAATGTGTTTTGGGCACTTATCAGGTTATCAGGCTGGGATACCAGCTGGCTGACCAACTATACATCAGCAAATAACCATTTAATATATTATTATTATTATTTTGGCAGGGAGTAGATGCATCGCTTTGTTGTTTTAATGGCTGAGGCTATTTCTTTCATGATTTCCTGTGTTTACATCATAAGCCCATTCTCATATAACCTAACTTAAATCAAATGTGACTAAGTTAAAGTTGCCAACACATATGATGCAATATGATGTCAAATGGTCACTGTACTTTTGGAAGATTTATTTTGAAGAACACGGCAAAAGAGGCTGTGGCATCAAAGACCCTCATCTCAATAATGACCTGCTGGATTTCCCCGACCAGAGCAAGTCACTGTGGATGGACATTCATGACAAACACTTGGCTTTCACTCAATCCCCTGCTTCTGGGAAAAGTTGATTGTTGATGACTTTGTTCCTAAATACACGGGAGGTTGTGATTAATACCACATGTTGGCCTATTTCTTTCATTTAAACATTTTTTTGGATTACCGGATTACACAAAGTTGAATTATGTTTTTTTTCAATGACTGGTGGAAACTGAAACCTTCATGTTCCCGCCAGTCTGCTTGGTGAAGCCCAGCTTTCAAAATGCCTCCTTTAGATGTTCTCGATATTAACTTAGTGCACCGACTCTCCTCAAAAGCTTTTGCTCACTGAGCTAAACTGATGAAACTAAAAACTTGGCCCGTGTGGACTTGCTTAATGATTTATCATAGATCAGTTTTCAAGAATCTGCTTGAATACCTGGGAAAATAGAAGTCTAATGGCATGGCCTTTCATTTTGTGCTTAAATTTTGGGTTGAAGTTGCATTTTAGACCTAATGAACACCTCAGCCATCTTAAAAACCATCCTGGTGACCAGCAGATGTCATGTACTGGATGATGGCTTTCTGATTTGATGCCACCAGGGCAAGCTCAACTAACTTAACCAACAAGACCACCATGTTCAACCTGCTTCACCAGAAAAACCATGATGGTCAACCAGTGTCTTCAGTTCCTTTTTGCTTGTATTAGTAGCTTAGAGTTGCTTCATGTTTCAACTCTATTCTTTATTTGACTTTTATACTACGGGGCTGTTGAATGCTTTATTCTGATTGGTTGACAAACGTTCTTTACTTACTTAGACTTAGATCCTCCCATGATGTTGGGCACATCGGGCGATGAGGTCTCTCCACTTCAGCTTCGTCCCAGGATACGCCGGCAAGCTTGAGATCGTTGAAGAAGGTTCTACACAAGGTATTGTGGGGTCGGCCCCAGCCACGCTTTGCCCCCAGGGGGCATCGGTGCATTGCCTTTCGGGGAATGAAATGTTGTTGCATTCGTAGAATATGACCGGCTAGCCTGAGTCATCGTTGTGTGATTGTGGCTTGAAGGCTGTTGGAATTTCATTGGTGAAGCGATCAATGTACTGGATCTTGAGAATCCGTCAGAGACATCGCTGCTGGAATGCGTTTATTCTCCGGACAGTGTTTGCCATTAGCTTCCATGTTTCGCATGCATAGATTGCAGTCGGGACGACAATAGAGGCGTATAGTCGTAACATGATCTTAAGGGAGATTGAAGCTGACTTCCAGATGTGCTGGAGGCGATGGAACATGGCCAAAGCTTTCCCCATCCAGTAACGGATATCGGTCTCAGCATTGCCATTGCGACAAACAATGCTCCCCAAGTAGGGGAATTTTCAGTCGTGTCGTGTCAACGGTAATGTTGGTTGGCATACGTTCTAAGATGTAATAGTACATGTAGTAAATGCACAGCTAAAGTAGTTCCAGGCAGGTTTTGACCGCATTATAGTTCCATATCACTTCGCCAAATGATCGCAGTTGTTTCAAACGCCCTTACAGCCTACAATAGCAAAAGAACTAAAACCCACAAAGATATTGACCAAGAAAATAAATATAACAAACAACAAGTTCAAAGTGACAAACTATTTCTCTGTTTTTGCCACAAATTTACCTATTATTATTTATGGAAGGCATGTTCTCTTTCTCTTGCTCTCTGTCTTCACTTCGCATCATGGCCACATTACCACTTCGGTGTGCAGTACTTTTCTAATAATTCAACAGCCCATCGTCAGTTATTCTTTACTTGAGTTTTCCCACACTATAAGAAGTAGGAGTAGGATATCCTTCAAGGTCCTCATACCCTTTTCTAATAAGTGATTGTTCAAAATCACCTCCCCTCCCCCAAGAATCCTGAAACTCTGTTGCCCTCTTTCATTCTGGACACAGCATCGAGGAACCGTTTTCATTTAAGTTTATTTGTTCGAGCCCGATTTGGGGGGTCAACGCTGCTGTCTACGCCAATCACTCCATTCCCACCAACAGGCATGGGGGGGGGTCTATTTGTTATAGCAAGAGAGACCCTGCAAGGGGTCGTTTGATCGCAGCATGACAACAGTAGCCCACCACCATGCCATCAGCACCCTGCAAGGAGAATTTCGTGCAGATTAAACAGAAGAGGCAGTTACAAACACAAACAGCTTCTTCATGAGACCCCAACAGTTTGGGAAAGACTGCATATGATTGCCTTGATGTTTATCCCCAAATGACCTGAATCAAATGTCCTCGGGATGCAATCATGATGCAGAGATTTGGAAATCTTTAATGATTAAACAAAAGCATGATGTGTTTGGTAAGGAAAGCTCTTTTGGGTAAAGCAAGTCTTATGTTTTTGCTTCAGCCATCCAGTTCGAGCCAAACTGCATCCTGTTTACCTTGCCTTATGAAGTTTATTGTTGGACGAATATCGTCATAACCAGATCATGCAGAAAACAACAAGGTTCTTGAGGTTGTTTTGATGGGTAATAGTCTTTTTGCACTTTTGGGGCCACATCAAAACTTAGACGACAACAGTTAGTCTTACTTTTAACCCACCCAACTCTTCACATCGTGCCTCGACTATCATCCACATTCTGGGTAATGGATCTAGACAAGTTGCTGAGAAGGTGTCAGCAGGATTTGTCAGTCACTAACACCCCCCCTCCAGGACAAAGCTCTCTGAAGGAACATCCAGCAGAGCTTTTTTAGTACATCAGTCCCAGCAGCTTACTGAGCAGGTACATCATTGTGCCTTCACTAATCATTAGAAATTAGCTGTTTGAAATTCTCTACTGTACGAGCCTGTCGGTTTCCCGTCCTCTTCTCAGAGCCTAATGTATAATAAGCCAAGTACGCCTTCGCTATTTCCCTTGTCCTGCAATTAAGAGGTCCGTTTTTAGGCAGATTTTTTATGATTCACCATGAAATCATGAGCGTGAGTGGGTGGACGGGGGATATAATCTCAATAAAACGGTAGGCCAATTAGTCGACCACAGCAGAATTGTGGTCTGTGCGTTTTTATCTTCCATGTTAAAGACTTTCACCTTTGCACACTGTCACAGTGGCTATTTCTATAGGTGTCCTTTACGCCATTTAGCATAGCCAAGAGTAATGCCAGGAAACTCCTTGTATGAGGAGGTCAGCACTTGTGTCAAAAAATCTGTAGGAATAGCCTCATTTACTGCAAGAACATGACTGTATTCAGCAGTAAAGCCAATTAAAACCATGTTCTGCATGAGCAAAAAAAAAAGACCTTGAGTGGACATTCATCCATTTTCAAGTGTGTGGATCCTTTCTCTTTTGGTTTTATTTCTTTTTTTCATGTGGATTTAATCTTGGTTACTGGCAGTTTCATGAAATTTATTTTGCTGTTGGGTCAGTGACATGATCCTAAATTTTTTAATTAATTGAAAAAAAAATAAAATAAAATAAATCAATTTATATACTCAGACTTGGATCAATCTATGACTGTTCTATGACACACGTTTTTTTTTTTTTTTTTTTCTTCTTCTTTTTTTCTTTAAATTATTATTTATTTCTGAATTCAAATTAATTTCAATATTTTTTTGGAGAAATTAAATGAGATGTGTCAAGACGGTAAAACTGTCTTGATGTCATGAAGAAAAAAAATAACCATTTTTTTCTTGAAAGTTAAGTAGTTTGACTTCATTTTCTATTATTATTTGAGGAAAGAAAAGCAGTTTTTGAGAAGGTTTTGTGAAGGTTTTGAGAAGTTCAACTGGAAATGATATCCTAAAGACCCTCTGTGTGTAAAGGTCAATATGCCTCTTAAAATATCATATAATTTGACCTTTTTATTACAATGCAAAGTTAGTTCAAGTATTGTGTGACTCCCTAAAAACTTAAAGGGGACCTATAATGTCCATTTTACAAGATGTAATATAAGTCTCTGGTGTCCCCAGAATGTGTCTGTGAAGTTTCAGCTCAAAATATCCCACAAATCATTTATTATAGATTGTCAAATTTGCCCCTATTTGGGCGTGAGCAAAAACACGGCGTTTTTGTGTGTCGCTTTTGCTTCGGTTGCTCAACAACAAAGCTGGAGAATCTCACGCAGCCAAAATGAGGATTGTCAGTAACGGTGTTCAGCCTTACATTGTTCAAACCGGAGTCGGACACTGATGGAGAGACTCAGGAAGAAGTTACAACTTTTAGAATGAAACTGGATGTTTCTGAATGGTTAGTGGATAAATTTATGTAGTTTCTTGTGGAGTTGATTCAACTCATCGACTAGCATGTGCCGTCATGTTAATCTTTTGTGAAAATCCAGCGTTGAATTGGTATGGTAACAACACTCTACTACAACAACTCTTCCTCTTCTCTAAAGCAGCCCAACATGGCCTCACCCCCTTTGTTGCGTGTTCCCGGGGGCAGGGTTTATGTAAATTTTAGGGTTAGTGATGTCACCACCCTGGGAAGAAGCTCGCTGTAGTCCCTACCAGCCGTTTGTTGTAGTCCTTAAACAGAGAATTCTTGAAAAGAAAATATCTCCCTTTGCATTGAACCTTGAGTGTCGTAACTTTGCATTGAAATGTATTGAAATGTAAAAATCATGATTAAGATGTGTACACTTACACTCACATTCAGTATGTAACAAACATTTTATGACCACATTCATTGGCCCAGTATTATCATTCTAATGTTTTTCTCCTCAGGTTTATGTATTCATTATTGCAGTGATGTGCTGCGCTTTGACTTTTTTGCTGTTTCTGTTGAGTGTGACTGCGCATATGTTTCTGTGAATATATTGGTGTACACACATGTATAAATGTCTTCTCACCTCCGCAACTGTGAAATTCAAGTTCACACTATTGCACGCACACATACTTTCATTTGTACTCAGGTATGTATCTGAACACCAATGACAAAAGTTTTCCCACATTTCCTGACCCACTGCTCAGCGTGGCCTTACTGCAGCGAGAGAGAGTCTTTGAGAAGCTGATGCAACTGCTTGGTAACTCCTTCTCCAGCGTTATTGGTGATTGCTCTGAGATCGAAGCTCTGGGGTCTGGAGCCTCTTGTGGATCTTCACCATGGCCCCTATCCTCAGGGATGAACTGCCTACATTGTCAATGCGTCTTGTAAGCGTCCAGGCAACCTTGAGAACTCCAGAGCCACCAATGCTTCGCGTTTTCTTACTGTTTCTTGAGCTGAGTGTCAAGTTGGCTGCTTCATATCTTACCACTGCGAAGCTGAAAATGGGCTTTAAAAGTCTTGTCTCAAGTGAAAACACTGCTCATCCTCACGTTCCTCAAGCTGAGCTTTGTAAATATTTGACTCAGCTGAATGTTTGGTTTGGTTTGTCTTGTGTACGTGTTAATGATCTAACGATGAAAGTTTAGCACAGCAGATTGTTGATTACAGGACTGATAAAGTCTGTGTCGGATGGATTAGTCCAAGTTAAATCTGAGTCTCACGGGTCAGGGCTGTGATTCTGGTCACTTCCTGAAGATTCATGCTGTTCATTTACTGTTCAGGACTGTGTGTGCATTGACACATTTCAAGAGGCCTTTAACCATGTACGCTCTGATGCTACTGCACTAAATAGACATGACATAGCTTCTCTAATGAAGTCTACTAATTACACAAGATGACATGCACTTCTTAACAGGACCAGCCTTCATAGAGTGATCTAAAGTTGACTTCCTCAAGGACACAATGCTGCTTGGTGATCTGCCCATAAGGTTAAACCTACAACTTATCAGTTAGCAGACTAAATCTTTAACCATTAGGCTACAACCACCCCAGATATTTTTAAGAAATCCTCAATGATGAAATACATGACTAGAAAAACAGTCTGCAGGTGCATTTGAAATGGATTTTTTTTTAAACTAATCATCTTGTATTGAATGTCATTTCATTTCTACTTTCTGAGTATGAATTATCATATGCAGTAAAAGACAGCAATACTCAAACAATGTAAAAGATTTTGCCACAAACTCAACTGACTGCCTTCTCTCCTGTATGATTTCATATGAGAACTTTTGACCTTCTAACTGAAATCCTTTCCACAAATTGATCATAGAAATAAAAACAGTATAAATAAAAATGAATAACACAGTTGTCTCTTAGTCTTAAGAGCTAGCAATAAGTGCAACCATAATCAAAGTACTGTCTCAATATTCAAAGTGCAAATAGAGACCAAATTTTTCTTCAAGCATGTAACAGAGCTAAGATATGGTTACAACTATACAGCCCAGCCTAAGATAGCTTTCATATTGCATGCATCAGGGAGCCGCTTTCAAAATGCGGGGTATTGAAATTGCGTTTAAATGTGCGCTCGCGTTTTACTTTCGCTTTTTCATTTTTTTTTGCGATTGCACGTACTCTGTGAATAGGGAGCGGCGGTGCTGAGCGCGCATTCTACAAGATAAGACATTTGTCAGACACTTAGGCTCTGTTGTGCAACAAATCCTCCGCCATGGTCTTGTCAGTCATCTCGTCACCTACTCTCATCATGTGATCAGTGAGCTCTGATTCCTGCTGCACTACGTACTCGTGTTGAATGAGCTGGATGGGATTAAAGCGACTGTTATCCAACTGAATTAAATGGTTTTTATTTCTATAAAGACCAAAACGACAGTGGAGGCGTAATATAAACATAGCGGTGGCATATTTTATCCTAATTTCACCCTCACACTTCGTCATAGCAATATTGCGAGACAGCTTTTCACCTAGACGAGAAATCGTGTCACATTTTAATCTTGCGGCACGACATCTCATCACACCCTTAATATATATAATAATATAAGTAATATATATTATATATATTGTTATTATTTTAACAGAATTTAACATAATATTATATAGATCCTGACCTCTCCACAATGAAAAGTGCTGTTTTTCCCCTCCATACTCCACACACTTTTACTTTTTTTTTTTTTTTTTTAGAAAGGTAAAACCCAGATGTGGCCTGTTTAACATGTAACCAATCCTGAATGTTCATTAATTGTTATCATGTGCTAAAGCTGCACGTTTCAGTCACTGTGTGCTCAGCCTAACAATGCTGAATACGTAAACCCTCATTTATTTCTGTTAAAGTATTTTGTTGTCTGGGACACACTGAAACTAAATACCAGTTTTATTTTTGCTGGGAGAATGCCAGGGTTATTTTTTGTATAGGAGTAATTACATTTGATTGCTCTTAAGCTGCTAAAGTTGCAAAATGACTTATAGTTGAAATAAATACACTTGGAACGAAACATAGCGGAACTCCAGAAGTTCATGTTTGGATGGAAATCCCTCATTTTAATTGTGAACATGTGCACTTTTGTTCTGCTCAAAGACCTTGTGCTCAGGCTCTGACTGCTTTGTATATTTTTTAGGGCTTGTTTACTTATAGTAAGTGACTTTTTTTTCTACCTGTGTTTCGGTTAGTAAACTATCTGTTCAAACAAAATTTAACTGTTGCATTTGCGGTACAGTAATAATAATGTTGTTGCACGGTGCATAAATGTTTATGTATGACATTTTGGTCTATGTATATGTATATCTGAATATACACCCTACATTTTTAGAGGGATTTTAGTGACTTTTTTTTGTGGAAACCACAGTTTTTCAAAGCCAGTTTGTCCTCCAGATTAGTGAAGTCAATCTCAAAAATAAACGTACAGGGTTTTTCCTTTTTTTTTTCTTCAAAAAATGTTGACCTCCTCTTCTCTCTCTCACAGGTAACTATCAGCTGTCCCCCACTGTGAATATGCCACAGGATGACACAGTCATCATTGAAGATGATAGGCCACCTGTTCTTCCTGCCCACTTGTCTGACCAGTCATCATCTAGCTCCCACGAAGACATGGGATTTGTGACAGAAATGCCAGAATCCTGGCCCAAAGATGTCCAGATACAGGATGAAAGGTAATAATATCACCTACCACAGAATCATCCCGACAATAATCGGTTGAATTGAGTAAGCTGCACATTTGATCGATTTAAAAGGTGCACTCAGTAACATTTCCACAGATAAAACAAACGGTAATTTAGGAAAAGAAAGAAGAAAAAAAAAAAAAAACTCGGATAATCACAGCAAACTTTTTGACTTTTATGGTTTGTTGGATGACAAGTGATCCTCCTTCATTTAGTACTGATCTTTAATCACAGACCCAGGTTCAGACAGCCCGTCTTATCTAATTTTGAAAACTAAAATGTATCTTTCAAGCACAAAAAGCGAGTGCATACTTTTATGCATTATTAAAATGTAGTCTTTTCCATTCAATGGTTCATGGAGCACATTGATTGACCCCAGCTAATGTTTTCTGATATCAGTCTGTCAGAAAGCCCAAATCACAGCCCATTATGTTTGCACACAACGGTGAAATTTGAGAGCTGATAAATAAATCACTTTGGTATAATGGTGTTTTGCGTAACATCCCGCTGTGTTGGTGACAGCTGTCAGGTCCCAGCAGGGAGGACAAGCCTTGCTCTCCAGGTCCCGTGTTTTGACTTAAGTTGAATGCTTAGGGCTCAAAAGTGCTGTGGAGATCTTGTGGCACTGTTCCTGTTTTGTATATGTGTGTTTAATAATGCATATGATCTGTGCGGTTTACCAGAGTGTGTCTGGGATGGGGTAAATTTAGGCAGTTCTTTACCATGGTTTTACTACAGTAACTTTTACTATTTTTACTTATTTTAGCAAAAATAGATGCTAAATAATCTATTAGGGCATTGAAAAAAAATCGTCTTTTTCACTACAGCTGTTGTGGTTATAGCAGTAGTTTAGCTAAATGTGTTGATGCTTCTTTTTTTAAATAACATATTTGCATGTTACATATTACAGTTAAAGAGCAAAAACTAAGATTTTTCATATACTTGTATGGCAGCTAGTCAGATATTGTGTCCGCCATTGTATATGACTCTTGACCTAATTTGACTAAATATGCTTGAATTACTGAAGCTCATTCTACCTTTTACCTAGTTTGTTTTTAGTGTGTACATGTGTGTATGTGTGTGTGTGTGTGTGTGTGTATGTATGTATGTATGTAACGGAGGCCAGCTAGTAGTCGCTGTGTGAGTAAACCTCACTCCTCTGATCTCAAGAGATGCTCTAGCGACTGATGCTAGAGGTTGTAGCCTTTAGCCTCCTCATTAGAGCGTCCGATTCCCACGCCAGAGACCCAGGTTCGAGGCCCGCGCAGAGCGGAGCGAGTAGGACCTGGCTAGAGGGGTTACATTGGTGCTGTGACCTGGATGGGAGTGAGGTTTAGGGGGGGTAAGTGTAACTGAGGCTAGCTAGTAGTCGTTGTGCGAGTAAACCTCACTCCTCTGATCTCAAGAGATGCTCTAGCGACTGATGCTAGAGGTTGCAGCCTTTAGCCTCCTCGTCTGACTCCCACACCGGAGACCCAGGTTCGAGGCCCGCGCAGAGGGGGGCGAGTAGGACCTGGGTACAGGGGTTTTATATATATATATATATATATATATATTTAAATATATATATTTATTTATATATATATATGAAGAGTTTGGTTCCAAAACGCTCTAAATCCATTTTGATTAATTTGAGTAAAAATGTGTTTTCTTTACCAAGAAAGTGGCAAGATGAAAACCACTATTTTCTGTTTCAAACTTTCACAGGTTATAATATTAGGTTATAATAACATTAAAAATTCAAATCCAGATTTTGATTTTCAAAGATTTATTATAAAAACTGATTATTTCCCCCCCAAAATGCAATAAATCCATGACACGTTTTTTTTTTTTTTTTTTTTAAAAATGCAATTAAAATGCATTTAATCCATTGAATCAATATAAAAGTGATTTTTCATATTGAAACTGTTGAAAATACACAACAAAGTAAGTTGATCCACATATATGACAGCCTCTGAACTTGGTCAGTACTAATCTTATATAAACAGGCACTGGACTACATTCAGTCATCGCTCCCAAAATGCATTCAATGGGTCATCTTGTTAATGCTATAAATTAATTATGTCTCCGTTTGTCATTACCGAATAAAGAGTATCTGGCGCCACCGTACGGTTAAAATAAAAACAACACATTTGCCCAAGAATTGACTGCAACTACCCAGGGGCGTCGCTACCCAGGGCGTTTTTTTTTTTTTTTTTTTTTTTTCTATCAGATGTTTAGAATCAAAACTCGCAATGCCAGATTCGAGAATTAATCATTCTTGGTCAAATGGCTTTTAAAAACTGTTCATGATTCAGTTTTGGGGACCGTGACAGAAGTTTGATGCTGTCGTGGAACAAGCAACAGCCGGCATTTTTCCTCCTCCCGAGTGCCTCATCTTCTTAATCTCCTCACGTAAATGATTAGATTTCGATGGCTTACGTTTCTTACCCACTGCAGAAACCACCAAATGTTCGTCAATGCCGTCAAAATTATTCATTTTTCTGTTTTTGTTGATCACAAAGTACAAAGTAGATAAGGAAAACTAGGATGCCGGATGTATTCAGAGCGCCGCCATTACTGTTTACAGTGCGTGGAATGGTGCGCTGTGATTGGTTGAGCGGATGTATCGCATTCTGCGTTTGTCGCGGTTTGGAAAAATAGGGAGAAAACATGACAGAATAACACGGCAGATATCGCATTTTGAGTAAAATTAAAAACTGACTTTTCAATACCGACCAGTACAATACTGATTTTGGCAAGAACTCAATTTTTTTTAAAAAATGGCGTTTATCGCGTTTTGGAACCAAACTCTTCATATATATATGGTTCATATATATATAGTATGGTTGATACGGAACACATATTAACTATTAACTACAACTTTTGCCTCAAACTCCTAATTTACTGCTTATAGTTAGTAAGGTACTTGTTAAGTTTAGGTATTGGGTAGGGTTAAGGGATGTAGAATATGGTCATGCAAAATAAGGCATAAATATGTGCTTTATAAGTACTAATAAACAGCCAATATACTAGTAATATGCATGCTAATAGGCAACTATATAGTTAAAAGTGAGAATTGAACCCTAAAATAAAGTGTTGTGATATATAGAGATATTTTGTGTGTATTCGAAAGAGTTGTATTATATTTTACACTAGACAGTCTTCAGCATGAGGCTTCTTTCTGCCTGCTCATGTTATTCATCGTCTGTTCAGATGCTGCACACTTCACTCTACCTATGTGTCAGTGTTTTATTGGCCACCATGGGAACCGTTTATCTGTGTGGTACATTTATCCCTGAATACAGTTGTTTATTGCTTAAGCAAGGCCAGACTGTGTGTGTGTGTGTGTGTGTGTGTGTGTGTGTTAGGCCCAGTTCATGCTCCTCGGGCTAAAAGAGGCTCCTAAAGCAAGTGACTTGAGCAATTAATTTCTGTCCACTTTCAATCTCTCGCTCTCAGTCCCTTGAGAAAACTGCACACTTTCCTACAAACCCTTTCAGGCCCAATCTTCCATCTTTCTTTCTCTCCTAATGAATTATTTCACTTGCTGTATGTTGCGTGTATTTTGTTTGTGATGTCATAAGTTTGTCATCATGGATTAAGGCCATGGCAGTGGTGTCATGCACACACATACACACACACACACACACACACACTTGGCAGAAGTGTGCAGTGCAGCACTGCCTCGGGTTAGTCTGAATTATTCATGTCTAAGGGGCCTTATAAGAACACCACTCTCTCTTCTCTCTCTGTTTTACACTCTCATGCAGATTTAAAATTAATTTAGCAGAAAACACACATGTGTATCTCTCACTGATTAATCTCCTTGGCCATACATTCATACAGTACACGTGTGTGCATCCAAATGTTGTGGCAGTTACTCATCCACTGGAGGGCGCTACCACAGGAACCTCAGATGATTAGAAAGACCACACACAGACATAATGATTTTTATACTGTACTTACTGTATATTTTATCCCCTAAACCTACCCAAAAAAATCTGCATTTTTACATTCTCAAAAACATCAGCTGTTTTCCTCATTGGGACCAAAAATGTCCCCATTTCTGGTAATGCCATCATTGTGGGGACATTTTGAGCAATGCCATAGAAGAACCATTTTTGGTTCCCCAAAGGACCTTTCAGTGAATGGTTCTTAAAAGAAGAACAATGTAAAGAACATTTTAATAATTTAAAGAACCTTCTTCCACTATAAAAAACCTTTTGTTCCATGGATGTTAAAGGTTCTTCATGGAACCATCAATGCCAAAAAAGAACCTTTATTTTTAAGTGTATGTGACAGATTAAGTGTAAGAGTCATAGAGACAGAGTAAGTAGTATGCGATCCTGAATTTAGCCAAAGGTTGTGAGAATGGAATACCAGCTTACTAGCTTACCAGCTTATTCCTTGCAGCGTTCTCTGTTATTTATTGCAGATTTTGGCAAATATAGTGCACTCTACATTTAAAAAAAAAAAAAAAAAAGGTTCAGTGGGGTTCTATATAGAACACTAGGGTTCTTGACTCAGTTTTAAAGAACGCTTTATGCCAAAAAGGTTCTATAAGGAGAAACGTCTTAAATGATCACATAATACTTTCATGTTTAACAGGTTATTCCAATTTTTGTAGTAATATAATATTTTTATGAGCTGTTTAATTCATAACATTTAATCAAAATCAACCGCAGATGGACAAGTTTGAGAGCGAGAAACTTCTTGGAACGGCGTGTCGCTCTTTCTGTACTCTTCTTCGACTACTGCACAATACAGTACATCACAACTGCGTATAGTGCCACTTAGTGGACTCTTCTGTCTCAAAATTCACCTCTGCGGACCCTCCTAATGATGAAAATTACATCACATGGACCATCGCGGAATACGGACAGCAGAAGTATACTTTGGGCTTAAAAGGTTACATATATATATGAAGCGCATGACAGAACCCTTTAAAGGGGACCTGTAATGCCCTTTTTACAAGATGTAATATAAGTCTCTGGTGTCCCCAGAATGTGTCTGTGAAGTTTCAGCTCAAAATACCTCACAGATCATTTATTATAGCTTGTCAAATTTGCCCCTATGTGGGTGTGAGCAAAAACACACCGTTTTTATGTGTGTCCCTTTAAATGCAAATGAGCTGTTGCTCCCGGCCCCCTTTCCAGAAGAGGGCGGAGCTTTAACAGCTCACGCTTCGGTTGCTCAACAACAACAAAGCTGGAGAATCTCACGCAGACAAAATGATGATTGTCAGTAACGGTGTTCAGCCTTATATTGTTCAAACCGGAGTCGGACACTGATGGAGAGACTCAGGAAGAAGTTACAACTTTAAGAATGAAACTGGACGTTTCTGAATTGTTAGTGGATAAATTTATGTAGTTGCTGTGGAGTTGATTCAACTCATCGACTTGCATGTGTCGTCATGTTAATCTTTTGTGCAAATCCAGCGTTGAATTGACCCTCGTTTGTGAAGCAGTCCGGCGTAAAATGACGGTATGGCGACAACACTCTACTACAACAACTCTTCGTCTTCTCTAAAGCAGCCCAACATGGCCTCACACCCTTTGTTGCGTGTTCCCGGGGGCGGGGTTTATGTAAATTTTGGGGTTTGTGATGTCACCAACCCAGGAAGAAGCTCGTTGTAGTCCCTAGCAGCCGTTTGTTGTAGTCCTTAAAAAGTGATTTCTGTAAAAAAAAATATCTCCCTTTGCATTGAACTTTGCAGATGTAGTTTATGCTCAAACAGCAACATTACACACTTACTAAAGTTAAAAAAAAAACTGAAATCATAATCAACCACCCCTTTAAGGTTCTATATAGAACCTTTTCTTCTAAGAGTGTAGGTCATCTTGGTGTTCCATTCAAACAGTAAACAGCATACTGCACACATTATACATACTATACACTGCGGAAATAGTGGGACTTCTTTCTTTTTTCCTTTCATGAAGGATGGCCTCTCGCAGCAGTTTTATGGGCGCACGCACAGAAGCGTATCTCTCATTAACACATTACTAGGGCTACTCTCAAGACAAATGGTTCTTTAGCAGGGCCAAACCACAAACATTAATAAAGTGACCTAGTTATAGCAAAACCAGAAGCAGCCGTTTGAGTGTGCATGCAAGTTTGTATCCAGTACCTAAGTGGAATAATGATGATCATTAAATAAAGTAAAATGTTTGCATGAGGTGTGTTTATGAATGTATGTATGGTAGAGCAATAAGTCACACGAGGCCTTCCATTACAGGGATGCTTTTGGTGGTGAATCTCATGAATACTGTCAAGAACACACCTGACTATTTAATTCATAAATGTCAAATCAGACAGCAACTCCTTTAAGTTCAAACTTCTTTTCTTCTTTTTCCAGATCGGTTTTGTTGATGTGTGTTTAAAGGCAGTTGGTTCGTGTCATTAGCGGAGCGTCCTGTCTGGCCAGAGTTAATTGGACGCTGCTCTAATGGCCTAATTGAGTGTGATGGAGTGGAATGGAGTGCTGTGTGTGAGTGTCTGGATGGTCAGCTTGTGTTCAGTGGCCTGGTCTACATCATAGTTGACAGAGAGAGTTTTTGTGATTTAACTTGAGTTAAGAACTTAATTTGTATGCGTTAGATTAGTGTGTGTAGCACAGTTTCTGTCTGCACACGTCTCACATGACCAAGATAGAACTACATGTGTTGGGATACCTCATAAAGTCATGAAGTCATATCTCATGTGTGTTGCCGTGCGCTCGACTCTTTTAATTACACATTCTCCCCAAATGCTAATGGATCCCTGTTGGATATGAATATTAAGATTGCACAGCGGTGCGCTGTTGTTCCAGCATGTTCAACATATTGCAGCTTCCTCAACCCCATTGTGTGTGTCTGTACTGTACACCTCCCAGATGTTTTTCACATTTGAACCCTCTAGAGTTTTCACCATACAGGGGTTCATATTTATCTCAGAAGGATTTATGCTTGTAACATCTCTCCCCACAATACACACACACTTTCCTTTTTTTTTTTTTTTAAGAATATCCAGGCCTTGCTTTTTATTATAATATAAGTGAATGAGAACTGGTGCTGTCAACCTTAAAAATTACTAATAAATACCACAAAAATAATGTAATATGAAACTTAAATAATGTAATATGAAAATAAACTAAAAATATTATTGATAGAAAATTATGACAGTTTTGTAGTTTTTCTCTTTTTGAAATTTGATTTAATAAAATACAATTAAATTAAATTAAATGAAAATAAATAAATAAATAAATAATAAAATAAAATAACACAATAAAACAAAATAAAAATAAATAAATAAATAATAATAATAAAATAAAATAATAAAAATAAAACAAAATAAATAAATAAATAAATAAATTAATTAATAAAATAAATAAAATAAAATAGCATACAATAATA